>OX421976.1:16099480-16699480 GCA_949128135.1 Parasteatoda lunata
GGTAGGATTTTTCTTTCAAAAGTGAGTAATCTAATTTCTTCCGCTTTATTAAGTGCCTAGGTCTTGCTTACATACAAAAGAATCTGTCTAATAAATGTTTTATATAAACTTACTTTATTACCCATGGAGATAAATCTAGAATTTAATTGGTTCTTTAATCCAAAGTAACATCTATTAGCCATCAAAATTCGGCTTCCAATTTTGACTTTTAACTCATTTATATTGATGTATTTATACTATGTGTGTCCTGGTACTTAAACTGGGTGAATCGACTCAAGGTATAATTTTAAAGGTAAGAACTTTAAGGTCATTATACTTGTTCATTGTGCGATTTATTGCTGTTGTTTCCACAGTGCAATTATCGAGGAAAAAGAGCATTTTCCTCTTTCATATTACTTTTGGGATAAATATTACTCTTGAAATTGTTTTGTTTCCTTAAAGTTATTTCATTAAATGACATTAATCCTTCATTATACATAAAAAAAAATAATGAAAGATATAATGATAGTACATCTGAATTATGCATTAATATAAAACCAGTTTTATTCTATCTTTTTCTTTTTGTATTAAAAACAGTTTTAGCACCATACCTACAAAATAATTTTTTGTACTTAAGTTCTTTTTATTTTTGAACACATAAATCAAATACATTAAAGCAAATCACATAAGTGAGACTTACTCCAAGAATTTACTTGGCTTCAATCGCTGTAATATAGTGTTATTTTCAATAGTTGATATTTTTCGAGTTATCTAAGGAGAGAAAAATGATATAAATAAATATAAACTATCAAAAACTTCATCCTGAATTATTGAATAAAAAAGTATTTCTTTGAAGGTTATGTTGATGATAAAACCCATATTAGTGAATAATATGCTATTTTTATAAACTATTATAATTTTGCCACAAGTATTCATAATTAAGTTAGGTACTGTTCAATTTAGTCAGTCTAAATGAAATAAATTTAGTGAATATAAAAAGTATTAGTAGGGTTCACGCCAATAAGGCGACATGTCGAAAATTGTCGCTAAATGTTCTACAAATAATGTCTTGAAATTTGTTTGTTAATTCACAAAATAGTAATGAAAAAGAGTTTTTTTTTTTTTTTTTTTTGCATCAAATACCACACATTTTTTTTTTAAAAAATTGCGCTAGTTTTATTTTTCTATGCGTGAAATGAAATTCAAATACGTTGTATTCAAACAGAGAATGTCTGGAACAAAACATTTTTAATTTAAATGTTTAAATTTCAAATTTACATGTTATGCTGTGCTTAGCATTCATGTACTGGCAATCAATTCCTCATCAATAATATTTTTCTCTTTTAGAATTGACTTTAATTTTATAATTTTTAGATAATTAATTTTTAGTACAATATTTCATTAGTTCTTATTTTTTCTGTTTTCTACGTTTATTTATTTATTTGGTCTCAGCGTTTTAATATTTATATTGAATCTATTAACCAATAATATTTCAGCTCTTTTACACTTAATTTTAACAACTAGGTACTAATTTTTAATCATTAAGGGCTAATGAACCTAATTAGTTTTAGGGTGTTATAGAAGGCAATTAATAATTTTTGATGTGCACCATAACATGCATTATGTAATTGTAAAGTTAGATTTTTCTCAAGTTTGTCTACCATATTAATATTTTGAGACACTAAATGAATACCAAGGTGCTCCCTCTGGACCACTAAATTTTCATTGCTGGTGTGAACCCTAAGCATTTGACACCTAAATTTCAATGTCTAAAAAGTTATTCTAATCTTATATTTATTGAACTTAGAAAATTATGAAAAAATTGAGAATTACTGATTGATTCTAATAATTTTTATCGAAGTGAAAGATTCCTACTAAATTGTCAATTTATATATTTAATATTTTAGCCAGACAATTCTTTTCGCTACAATAGTAAATACAGCTTAAAATTGTAGCTGGGCTTCAAGTTTTAGGCACGCTTATCTGTTTTTTTTATTTTTCTTGTTGAAAAAAAAGAGCATTGAAGAACCTTTAATTTTTAACCAGAAAGTAAAAACATGCAAGACATTTTTGCAAATATTTTCCATATTTATAGGACAAGGAATATATCACATGGAATAACATCTAAGTAAAAAAAGTTCTAGCAGATTTATTTTTAATATATAATTTTCTGGGACACTTCATTTCTAAACCAACAAAAATCTTCACATGAATTTGAAAGATAAATCTTCAAGGAAAAAAATATTTAACAATCTTTCAATACTTTCCCACAAATCAATTTTCTCATAAAAGTTTCAAAATTATATAAATAAAACTTTTGAGTTTTATTAAATACAGTGTTTAACAATCTTTAGGTGTAAGTAATTTATCAAATATTCAATAGAAATGTAAACAGAAAACTTGAGATAAAACCCATATAAAATTGGGATTATTTACATACCAGGATACTTAAAGAATACAAATAATATTTTTAAACAAAATGGACAAAACTTCCTTGAAAAAAATGTGCTAAGAAGCAGCAGAAATTTCAATAAAAGAGAGAATAAAAGTAGAAATAAAGGAAGCGAAGGAAATAAAATTAAAATAATAAAATTTAAAAATATGCGTTGTGTGAATATTAATATTTATTTATTTAAATTAAGTGAATATTTGCGTGATTTTTAAATCACACGAATACCAATTTCGGTATTTGATTTGAAAAATATATATTATTTTCTGATGATTTTTATTTTTATTTTCTGATGATTTTTATTTTAATTTCTGATGATTTTGTTCGAGTTTCTTTTCTGAATCAGTTCTATGTTTTATACAAAACCTTCGGGGTACTGAGGGAGTTTTTTTAGGCTTTTGCCATCTCTCTCAATAGAAAAGATTTTGTTTTATGGCCACTGGGGCCGGTACCCCCTGAAGACCTCGGTTTCGGTGGTCATATTTTTAAATTTTATATTTTTTATTTTATTTCCTTCGCTTCCTTTATTTCTACCTTTATTACACACCAGGACTTATTTTCATAGCTACCTTTCAAGATATAACAACAAAACCATCAAATACAATATTTTAATATATTGTATGATTTGTTTTGAAATGCAAAGTAATAACATAATTATAAAGTTGATAATTTCAAAGAGATTTTGAAATTACAAATAAATTAACAATTATAAAAGTTTATTTCATTTCTATCAAAGTATTAGGATTAGTAAAATTAAATCATTTTTAAATAATTTAACATCAGATATGCAAAGCAGTTTTGCCTAAATCAGGATACATAGTAACTTGAAAATTGCAGTAATCTTTTGTTTATATTTATTGAAAAAGAATCACAGGAAAAATTTTAAATATTGAAAAATGACACTGAAAAATTTATAACAAGTATCCCTGCAAAGACACTTTAAATCAAGATTAAACTTAAGTATAAACTGTAGAATACTTACATCGTCTAAAAGAGTAAACTTTTCTTCATAAAGTGGAATGCAAACAAATGACTGCATATTTCCTCCAACAATAAAAAGAGCAACTGTAGCTAACATTAACACTGAAGATACCAAGAAAAAGTAATAAACAGCCCTGAAAATTAATTACAAACAAAAAACATATCACAAAACAACATACAAATACAATATTTCAAAAAAATTCTTTGATAATTTTTGATGTAAAAATTTTACATTGCTTATCTCTAAAATTTCATTTAACTTATCACAAACCATCAGACCAAAAAACTAAAGAAATTAACTTTAAGCGCCAAACAAAATTTTACAAGTAAATAACTTACTACATCATTTTAGCAAATAATACTGTGAAAAATGCTATTTATTTCAAACATCCCCTATAAATAAACTATGAATTCATTTAGTTAAGCTTGTAGTATACAACCACAGATATTTGGGAATTTTCAACAGTTTTTCAAATTAGAAATTTTTTATTCTAACAATGACATAAGGTAAAAAAATAAAAAGTATACAAGAATGACATTTCTCTTTAATAACAACAGTCAACAAAATGTTTTGGTTTACGAATACTAACGTTCAACTCTTGTAATTTTGAACCTAATCTAGAAGGCAAGGGGACTCCTGGATCAAATTTTGGTAGAAATTTGCCTTTGTGAAAGACTTTTTTATGAAACTAACCCGCATTTGCGTTACCGTGGTGAGGAAAAACACAAAAACCTCTCACGGTTAGCCTAACTGCAAGGGGACTCTAACCCATAATTCGTCTACCACTAAGGATATTTTAAGTCAGCACTTTGGTCGATATCATATAATTTGATGACCATTAGTCTATCCCACCGACACTCAAATTATTTAACTAGTTATCATGCTGTGTTGTAACAATGATTTTATTTTTAACATCACCATTGTGACTGAAACAGGGAAAACAGCAGAGATATGATCAAATAAAGAAAATCGTTCTTTTTTTATTAGGCAGCATTTTTAAAATTAACAAATAAGACCACATTTAAAAGTTTCAAAAACATATATTAGCAAAATAAAATATTAAGCCATCTCTAATGCAGAGATGAAGGTAGTTATTTTTAGATATTCATTTTTACGTAACAATTTATAACACTATTCAATGGTCAAACTGAAGGGCTATCGGACATCCAAAAACTAACCTATCCAAATGCAAAATAGCTCGAATTTCCAGTAAATGTATAGTTGCTGACGGTCACTCGGGAGCATGGGAAGTTGTCCAAAATTTAGCGAGATAGATAATGAAGCCAGCCCTGTGTTACTAATATTAAATTTTACATAATCTGTCTACAACTCAATCACCAAAATGACTGTTAGAATGTATATAACCCTGTAACTGAAACATTTTTGTGACTAGAAAAATAAAGTAGCACAAAGAAACATAAAATTAAAAATAGATTTTGACATTAAATTAGTCACCACACTGAATTAATAAGTTATACCCTTGTATTGAATTTAAAAATTTGCTGTTACATAGATTATTAAGAAATATTTATAATTGGTTTTTATAAAATGCGTTAAAAATTGAATAATTGAATTCATTTAATTATAATATGATTAAATTTATGAAATTGAAGCAATTTTAAAATCTAGGAAATATGTACTGCTTATAATGGTATCATACTAATAAATTAAAAAGAAATTAAACTTTCATTTTCATTTTTTTAGGTTTCTAAAAATTAAACTTTTGTAAAAAACAACCCCCAAAAAATGGACAGCTACAAAATTTAAGTGCAACCTCAGTGCACCGTGTATGAAATATATCAGTCAGTGACAAAACAGTTTCTGAGTAAAATTGCCAATCAACAAAGCATTGTGCAGATAAATTTAATTATGATAATTTGCAAAGTTTTTAAATTTTCTCTATAACTATAGTTTCATCATATTGATGTTTTAATAATCATAGTTGATAAAAAAAAGAATTATTTTATCTTTTAATAAAATAGAATAACGAAAAATTTAACATATAAAAAAATCATACATCATGGGAACGATACTTTTAAAAGAACCGAGTAAAAAGTACAAGTACAGAACATAGAAAGTAGCGATTCTTAAGTACATTTTGAGAAAATTGCAAATTCAAAATATCCTTAAATTTCATTAGAAAATTGTAAGAAAGAAAAGTATTTTTTTTAGTTTTAAAGTACATTAAATTTTAATTTAAGTGTTTAAAAATTTAAAATGCATGAAAATGTTATAAAATACTTTAAACAGTGAATGTTGAAAGATTCCACAAACTAATTCAGAAATCCAAATTCAATTTTTGCATATAAAAAGGAATTTCAATTTATGTTGATTTCAATTTAGATTTCTTTAACATTTTGGTTACAAATACTTTGATTTTTTCTAAACAAAGTGACGAAAAAACAAGTGAAAGTATTAAATTTTAAAAGTAATGAAGTACAGGAAAAGTAAGTAATTTTTATTTCTAATTTTGGTATAAGTAATGAAAGTAAAAGTGTTGCCATGAATGAAAGAAATTAACTCAATGAAAAAATTACGTATTTCATTTATGTCAATGATTTATAAGGTGAAATGATATTGTATAATGTACAAAAGAATCATAATAAAATTAGTCTTGAAAGATTATTTATAAATATTCTATATAAATATTCTACATGAATATTAAAAGAAAGATTCTATATAAATATTAATGCTGATAAAAATTTTGCTGATATTGATTTTTAAAACATGTCATATATTTTAAAAACTGTGTCCCCCCCTCCCCCCACCATCCCTTAAAATGGCTAAAGGAAGCAAACAACGACTTAATTAAAAATACTTACAAAATAAAACAATATCCAGCACAGTTAGATGCAGATGATCTCTTTGTAGGGTGGCGTTCTTTTTCATGTCCACAACACCCACATACAAGTCCAAGTGTGAGTAGTAATACAGGCAGCAATAAAACACATGCTATCCCAAACATAACCCACCACCTAAAATAAGAGCATTCAGAGCTATAAATATGAGCAATCCAGAATGGTAGCTGCTATGTGTGAATATATGAATATTTATTTATTTAAATTAAGTGAATATTTGCGTGATTTTTAAATCACACGAATACCAATTCCGATGTTTGATTTTCAAATCATGTGACTTACTATGTGACTTAATAAAAAATTAACTCTACATGAGACGCTTTGTTATAATGCTGTGCTATAATTAGAACAGGAAAACAAAAACTTAAAAAATTCCAACTCTTTAAAAAAAATGACGAAATAGACTTGCTTGAATATAAGTTTTAAAAAATCAGCAGAGCATAACTTATGGTTCAGTATAAAGTAATCTAGTTTTAATTTTTTTAAGCTTTGCTTTTCCATGTCTTTCAGAACATAAATTAACAAATTTTAGAATTTAACAAATATGCGTAAAAACTATTTTAAATAATGTGTTGTAAAAATTATGATTTTAATTATTCTTTATTAAATCTATTCTAACTCCCCCCAAAAAAACTTTGTTTAAATTATACTTTTCAAAAAAAAAAAATACTTTGCGGAATATTTGATAGAATATTCGGTTGAATATCTGGCCAAATATTCTGCTGAAAATACAAAACTCTATAAAAGTTTTTGATTTCTAAAAATTCTTTTAAGTCACAAAATTCGTGCTTCTAAACAAAGTGATAATTAATAAAAAATTAATAAAAAGAAATTAAAAATACCAGAATTTAATTTCCTCACTAGTAAAACAACTCGCTATGAAATATTAAACTATTATTCATTACACCTTATGTCTTGAAATTGAGAATTACTTTACATTTTTCTTAAAAGTAAATTTGCTTTTCTTAAAATTTCACGTGAAATTAATATGCTTTTAATTAACATTAAAAGCATCAGGGCCTATGTATACTATCATTATTTTATTATTAGGATTTATATTATTTTTATTAACACTAATAAATTATGATTATATTATGCACACAGTTAGCATTTTTAAGTATTATATTCTGAATAATTAGAAATCAGAATTCATTAAAAAAAACATTTAATCAAGTTGTAATATTTTTACGGTATAAAACTAAACTCAGTTCCACGACAGCCCATAGAAAACAAGGTCTACTGTGCCGATCTCAGTTTTGTTGATCTTGGGCTCTGATGTGCAAGAGCAGACGCTCCGGTCAGATGGTCAGCCAAATGCGGAACCCCCAGTGATTAGTTCCCAAGCATGCTTGGTACACATTTTATCGACCCACTGAAGAAATGAAAGGTTGAGTCAACCTTGCCTGGCACCAAGATAAAACCAAACATTTTTATGGAAAAATAAATGATAACTTGATTTAAAATTAAACTTTCTCATCAATAAATACCTGTATGGCTCAATTCCATCAGTTTCTTTAAAACGAGTTTCTAATTCTTCTTTTCCAATTTTAGAAAATTTTCTCATCTGTAATATAAATGTTTATATAAATAAGTATGACCATTAAATTAATTTTTGTGATGTACACAACAAACTAAAAAGAAGAAAAATACTAACCTTATCAGTATAATATTTTGTTTCTTCTTTAATTTTCTTAGCAACAGTTTTATCATCTGTGGTAGCTTCTTCAACAAAACCTAAAATAACATTAAAAGAATAAATTATTTACACTAATAAAAAAAATTTATTAGATTGGGGGAAACCTTTTTCACTGATTGTATTTTATTAATTTAAATGATCCTGGTAACAGAGTTTACAGAATGAATCTCTAACAAAACTTCATCAAGAATCTAAGTTAGTCTGTGACATCAATGCAGTCAGATAATCAATATAATAAAAATACAGCTTCATCAGTAAATGTAGCAAGTGTTGACATATTTTTAATAACAAGTGTTGACATATTTTTAATAAAAAGCTTTAGAAATTTTCCACTTTTTTTTTTTTTTTTTTTTGCTTGCCTTTTAAAAACAAAACTAAGATGAAAAATAATCTGAAGATGCTGTAATAATATGCAGTGCTCGTTGTCGTGCTGGAAGGTTTCTACGACTGGCAAATGACTACTGAAAATGTAAACTACATCACATTAAAAATATAATTTCTAAGTTAAGTTACATGTTTTAAAAATGTCTCGGGAATTTCCCACACTTCTTTATTTGTCTTTTAAAACAAAACTTAGATGAAAAATAATCTGCAGATGCTGTAATAATATGCAGTGTTCATGCTGGAACCTTTCTTCTACCATGCAAATTACTACTAAAATGTAAACTACATCACATTAAAAGTATAATTTCTAAGTTACAATATAAAGATGCCTCAGTCTCTGAGAAATACATGTTTTATTTGGAAAGAATTAAGCAGGCTAAAATACTGCGTGCAACTCTCCCTGCAACTCATATCATTTATATTCAAAACGTGGTATTAGAGGTTAACTAAGTTTGATGTTAAATAATAAATGGAAAAAAGATAGAAACAAATAAATCAAGTAGAAAGTATACTAAGGCAATTTCAGTTGGTGTAACCCATGTAACCTAATAAACTTTCTCCACCCCAAGCGGTGTATTTGATACGAAACAAAAGCATAATGCTATGTAATAAAAAATTTTAATTTAATTATGAAACTTTAACTACTTAAAAACTTTACTTAACAAGCATTGTTTAGGACCAGTAAGCTTTAAAAATAAACGTAAAGAAAAAAATTTCTGTAAATTGTATGACACAGGCAAAAACACCTTCATCTAACTAATATTTATATAATCTAATCAAATTACTACTGCATAATAGCAATTAAAACTACAAATTTTTTAAACTGCTTCTTATTAAACAATATTTTAACACTTCTTTAAAAAAATGCAAACTTTGATGCAATAATGTGGAACAAGTTTAACAATCTCAAAGAAGTCTATACATGGTATCTGCTACATTTTAGTTTTTCAAATCCATGACTTTTCATGACTAATTCCAAGAATTTTTCATGACTTAATGAAGTTGCTAATTTCTCTGACAAAAACACAACAATAAATTTAAAAAAGCATTATAATAACATTAATTGAAATGATAGGTATAACCAAAACTGTAAACTCTGCATCTTCATATTTATAGATGTTAAATTTAAAAAACAGAGTAAAAAAAAAAAAGAGTTGAAGCAATAAAATAGCTGAAAAAAATTCAAAGTATCGTCCAGCAAAATAAGTTAAAATTAGGAATTCATAAGTAGTAAAGTATAAAAAAAAAAAACCTTAAAAATTTTAATTGTATGCCCAATCACTAAAATTTAATCATATCTAATTCATCTCATTTTTAAACAACACATTAAAAATACTTACGTTTCAAGCTTTCACTCTCTTGTTCTATCTTATTTCTTAAAAAAGTGTTATTTTGTATCTGAAATAAAAACAAAAAAGATTTCAAAAAAATTGCCATTTTAATTAAATGCAGCTTACTATAATCTTATAAAAAATACTTTCTAAACATGAAATTCACTGCATTCTTATTTCACATTATTTTATAAAAGGTAGAGTCAATTGAAATGATGTATTTTCTATAATTGGGTACATGTAGATCACTGTAGATGACTTTCTCAAATATAATGCTAATACATTTGGTAGATATATTATGCAATCATATTTACCTGATCTATTACACTTCTTAATTGATCGAAGTTTGCTTTAATGAGTTTCTGAAATTCTTCATGAACATGAGTCTAGAATCAATAAAAATAAGTTCATTTAAATAATCATAAATGTTTATAAAATTAGAATTCAAAAGAGGAAGTATGTTCTTACATAAGCATCATCAATATTGATGCGTTCTATAGGCAAATCCTGCAAAGTCAATTGGCACAGTTTTTTGTTAGAATTTGTACAGTTATGAATACTCTTCATATGTTCTCTTATGCTTGAAATGCTAGACTTCAGATGTTTAACAGCGTCAGATAATATAGATGCATTGACTACAGCATCATATTGGTTTTCAACAGATAAGACCCCTAAAAATTAATTAAACAGTAATTAATGACATAATGTAGCAGATAATTTTTTATTCATGAAAATAACTTCGACTTAACTACTATGCCCTGAAATGCATGCATAAAAATAATCAAATTCAAAAAGAAAAATATTTGTCAACTAACTTAACTATAATTTTAACAATATACATTAACTAACAGACCTTTTTCAAAAAAAAAAATTATTCACTAAGAGTTAAAATTTTTCAATGAAAATGCAGAAATATTAGCATGCTTAATTTTTTATTTTTCAAAAGTATCAAAGATAAATTTCCAAAGTTCTTCTCATGACAGCAGATTTGTGCCAAATATTAAAAAAAATAACAGAATAGCAAATTTCTAAAATATACAAAATATTGCACAACCCAATTCAACATACAATGTAAAACAACAGACACACAACCTCATATGTTACAAATTCAAAATATCACCTATTTTTTTTGTCATAAAATAAAGTAGGAAATTTATAAGTTGTAAATGTAAATAAAAATAATGAAATATATTTTTCAGTAAATTTTAAAAATTAACTTATTTATTATTTATATTAGAACTCTTTTCCTAAGAAAACCAAAAATTGCAAGCCAAACAAGAAAAAGAAAAGAAAATTTTATTAAGGCGTATTTAATTTGAAAAATGATTTCATTTTCAATATATATACCACAAATAAATAAAACACTTTTGATATCCATGTTAGACTTTTAAAACATGCTTTAAAAACCTAAAAAACAGAGAATTGTATTTAAGGTATGATATAAGATGTCCTGGAAGCAAGAACTGTACAAAACAAGCAAAACCAAGTTCAAAACAAAATACAACAGAAAATTAAGCAATACGAAATTTAAAATTTTAAAGCAAGAAAATGATAATATATATAATTTTTATCATCATAATACAAAAAAAAAATTCTTAATTTTTTTTTTTTGAATCTAACATTCTTCTTGTTGACAGAAATTTTGCAATAGTAAAAAAATATCTTTTTTAAATTTTTTGACACCTCTGAGAGTCCTTTAACAGAAATTACTAGCATCTAAAAATAATATTTCAGAATTCACATGAACAAGATATGAAAGTTTTTCTACCAACATGATAAAACTAATAACCATTTCTTTATAAATGAAAATGATTAAAAGCAAAGAACAAACTAAATTGTCACAAGTATCATTTTGTTTTGGGGTATAGAATAACATATTCCTACAAAATATTTGTTAATTATCTTTGCTGATATTTTAATTTATCATTCTAAATAACTATGAACCAAATTAGCAGCAAAAAAGAAATGAAAGGTTAGGATCTTGGAAAATTATTATAATGAGTATTTTAATATTTATTGCATGGTAAAAGCTAAATAAAAGTTATTTGCAAATCATTTCTTGTACTCCCAAATCAGTTTTTCTCTTCTTATTCAAGGGAATCACACATAAATTTATTGAAATTTATAATTCATGGATTAAGCCAAAAAGTTAAAGGTTAAAACATACATCATATAAAAGGTTAGTATTTATACAGGAATGTGTCTCAAATTTATCTTGAAAAATAACAAATACTTACAAGAAACTATGTTTTTTATGTCTTCTAATTTCTCATGATCTATTGAGCTGGATATATTATCATGTACTAGTTCCACAAAATTAGCTTTAAATGCTGGAAAAAAATATAAGATAAGTTTAACGATTTCTGACACTCAAGAGTATCTAATTTTTACTTTCAACTATTTTATAATTTTTGTTTTGTTTTTTTAGAAAAAAAGCAGAAAATCACCTTCATAGTTTTTTATTGGACTACCCTTTGCTTCTTTAAGAGCATTATCAACATCCTGAAAAACAGAATATAAATTTTTATACAAGTTAAAATAAAAATAATTCTTAAATATAAAATTATTAATATTTGCAAGTAAATCATTAGAAACATAACAATTGCACTATCTACATATTTGTAAAATAAAATTTAAATATTTAAAAAAAAAAAAAAAATAGGTCTAGAATTTTTTAAAGTTTTGTACTATTATTTAAATTTGCAATAAAATCATGATAACATAAGAAGAAAAAACATAAAGAGAAGAGACAACTTCAGCTTTTTTTAAAAATATATATATAATGAAATTCTTTACAGCTCTAGCATTTAAAAAAAAAAAATTTAAGTTAATAGTAAAAAGTAGAAATGTTGCTATACAATTAAAGAGCTCAATGAAAGAACATGTTAATAACACCTTCAGCCCCCTACCTTCTATTTAAAAAAAAAAGTCTGAATCAAGAAATGAAAATGCTGTTAGTACTATCTAAGACATCAATGAATAGAGATGTTAAGTAACATTTTGAAAACATCTGATCTTCCTTGTTTACATTAAGACTAGTTTCACCTAGCTGGAAAATAGTTACTCAAGCTAAAAATTTGTAAAATTAATTAAGCAGATACTAATTCCTCAAATATAGAGCATATTAATAAGTTTTAAAAAACAGGTAGAAGTGCTTTTGAATATAAAATGTTTGTTTTTACATATTCCAATGTAGCTCGTTTTTACATATTCCAATGATGATTTTTATTAGACCAAAATGTTTCTTCAACTAACAATTGTTAATTATTTAATTACTGTGTCTTGGAAAAATATAAAGCAAAAAATTATAATTTGTAAATAATCATAAAAGTTCATACACACCTTGTCAGTATCATTGGCAAAATTATGTACAATATTAAAAACTTCTGTAACATTTCCTTTAACATTTGGGAATGAGTGCATCATGTGCTGATTAATGATGCACATGCAGACAATTGGTACACTAAAAATGTAAATAGAATCACTAAATTAAAAATTATTCTCTACTATAAATATTTTTAAAACCAGATCCTAAATTTCTTTAAAATTTCCTTTTGGTTAAAAAAAAAAGGCCATTTCAAACAATATTATACAATATTAAAGTATATGTCATACAATATAGATAAAACAATATACAATACTCTGATATAAATTTTATTTCATAGATATAGTAAAAACCTGATTAACTGACACTCACAGAATCAATGATAGGTCTGAAAATTAAAAACATTAAATAATGGACAGGAACAAACAATGAACAGGAACAAACTTAAACTAAGAAGATATTAAAGTAAAAAATATACCGCGGTAACTACTTTTATTAAACCTAGATGAAAACAAAAGAGCATAACATCAGGAAGGTAATTATAAAATAACTAAGGCAACAATAACAGTCAGTGAGGTGTACACTTTTCTTGTGCTATGTCGCTAAATAGGTCCATGTGAATTTTTATTATTAAACAATTGTTTAAGAATTTACAAATCCAAATGACTAATCTTCATTTATTTTATGAATTGTGATTTATAAAACCTAGACAGGCACTGTCATTGCAATTATGAAAAAATCATGAAATAGGTAAGCAAAAAAAAAAAATAATAAATAAAATTAATTCACTGAGTCAGGGTCAGGAAGGACTATATGGAACAAATAATCAAGGTTCTGCATTATATGTACTTAATAGTCAATAAACATATCAGAGTGGTAGCCAAATAATTCAACAAATAAGCACCTTTTAAGCACTCAAAAAATATTTTTAAGCACTTTAAAAGAATATCATAATAAGGCAGGGTTAGAAAGTTTTTGATAATTGACGGTTTTATTTTGTTTTAACTGTCATGTCAACAAAAAAAAAACCTTTTGGCAATGTTTTTGACAGTTGTCAAAAACCATGAAATTTTAAATCATGTAAAACGGATGGCGTTTTCATACCCTACGAACTGACAATACGCTGAAATAGATCGGGGTTGATTTAATTGTGAAAACGTTGAATAGAACAATGTGAACTGTGTCTTTTTGCATAATTCGTAGCGAAAATTAACATGGTAAAGGAAAAGTAACTTTGAAACAGGGAAAATTAAGCACTTTTTAAAAACACCCAAAGAAATAAGCACTCTTAAGCGCTTTTAAAAAATGAAAATTGAAAATAAGCACCTTAAAATAAGCACTTTTTAAAAACACTACGCATATGGACATATGTAAGTAAATCAATGCTTAAAATAAAGAGAATTTATTGAAGTCACTTTTTTGATAAAATTAATTTTTTAAGATTTCAATTTGATAGATATAGATATTTTTTGTAAACAAAATAGCAAAAAAATTACACTCAAAATTTACAAATAAATAATTGAAATATAATAATAAAAAATATGAAAATAGATAATAATATAGATAAAATAGAAACAAGTTTATCAGAAATGAATTTTTTAAAAAAAAGGTGGGATTGCATACATACAGTGAGAAATCTCAGAACCTGAATATTCAAGTCTTTAGAAATAGATTCTTCAATATAGAAATAAGTATAAAATAAAAATGAAATAGATATTTTCATGTAATAATACATTGTTTCAAAATTAAATCATATATAATCACTTGCTAAAAAATATATGTAAACAAAAATAAAAAATAAGAAAACTCAATCATAGATTTATATTAGCAGTTTCAAGCAAATAACAATAAGACTTTAAAAAATTAACAGTTTTTAAAGGGTAACTTATTAGCTTCGGGTAAATGAGGGTAAGAGTTTAAAAAAAAAATATGTTGCTTTAAATTAACAAATTAAAATATGGCTGAAGTTGTTGAAATGAAAAATATGTATAATTCTGTATTTAAAAAAATAATAAAAAGGCAAATTAAACTTACACAAGAAAAGCTATCATGAATATTAGACAGAACTTATGGAAATTCCTCCAGCAGTTATCAGTGTGTCGTTGCTTTTGGCTATTTTTGGCACCACAACGTCCACAAAAACGACAACAAAAGAAGAAAAGTCCGGAGATTAACATAACAATGATGTAGATGATACCAATGATAACCATACTCAGGAATGCATAGTTCATTTCTGCCAACTATAAAAATAGAAAATTTAATCAAAGATTTGAGATTTTCTAAAAGTAATAAATTAACAATGCAAATTAAATAAAACGAAATATAGTAGGGTTCACAGCTTAAAGGAAAAGTATTTTTTTTAACTCTCAATATTTTCTCAGCTTTGGAATCAATATACAAATTATACTTACATGGTAATGGCCAAATACTTCTAAATGATTTTGGTAAGAGATATAATTATAAGAAAATTGGAGGAATTTTTCCACGACTTTTTCCCCTGTGAAATAAACCTGTCAACCCTGATAAAGGTATATATTAAAATTTTGAAAAGAGGTTTAAATAACCTTTTTTAAGATTTATAAAAAATCTTACACAAATCTCAGGGTAAGATAAAATAAAATATATAACTATTGTATTATCACATTTTTACAATTCTTTAACCCATTTCAACTATTTAAATAAGAGCTCATAAGCACATATAATATATTTCCCTCTCTAAAACTTGCTTATTTGTCTGTTACCTAGTATTGTAAAAGAAAAGAAGAAAAAAAAAAAGAGAGTAAACAAATAACATAAGAGCAATGGGCACAATCAAAATTACCTTCAGAACAGTCTCTTGAGGAGATAACGTGTGCTTTCCAGAAATAATATCTATGACATAATCTGGAGAGAAAAAATGAGGAAAAAAAACATTTAGATAGTTTCAAAAGGAACATATAAAGCTTAAATAACAAAATTTTATAATTTATAAATCAGATGCACCATCATAATTATACAAAATGTTTTGATCCCATTACACTTACAAAGTATAATCATTAAACATGGCTTTTCGTGTTCATAATTTAAATAATAACAAATCTATCACTCGAAAAAACAATTTTCTTTAACAAATTATGCAAAAAAAAATTTACTTTGCATAAAATAAAAATCATGAATAAAAATTTTTTTAAAAAAATTCAAGTTTATTAGGAAAACAAAGAAATTTACAAAACATTCAGGAAATTTTTTAACTAAGTTCACTTTAAAATCTTGAGTATCAAAATATTCCACACATTACAATTGATAATTATAAATGTGTGTTATTATTTTGATATAAATTAAGCAACTATTTCTTACACTATTACTTGATTAAAAATTAATTTCATTCAATTAAAAAAAAATATGCAGATTGGAAATAGTAGTTAATATGTTTCGAGTGCTCAAAGACAGACACCCATTTTCTAAACTTGCCAGTTGTGAAAGAGAAGAAACAAAAGTAATTTGAAATATAATATAAAATGTAAAGTTGCCAATAAAATATAAAAATCAAAGTGAGAAATAAAACTAGTAAAACCACACTAGCCGAAAGAGAAAAAAATTAAAAACAAAATATAAGAAAAATCAGAGTGGTGGAGAGGGGCAAATCAGGGTTTCTGCTTTGTCCTTCTGGACCCTGAAACCATTCCCTGATTTGCTTTTTTTCCACCACTGTGGTTTTTCTTATTCTGTTTTTCTTTCTTTTATTTTTGTTTTAAATCTTCATTTTTCTATTCTTTAATGACAACTTTATGCTTTATATATTTTAAATCACTTTTGTTTCTTCTCATTCCCCTCTAATAAGACTTGAAATAGGTGCCTATTTTTAAGCACTTGAAGCATGTTGACTGTTACTAAGGAATGTATTCTTTACTAAGGAATGTATTCTTTACTAAAAAAGGTATTATTTACTAAGGAATGTATTCTTTACTAAGGAAGGTATTCTTTACTAAGGAATGTATTTTCTACAAAGGAATGTATTCTTTACAAAGGAATGTATTCTTTACAAAGGAATGTATTCTTTACAAAGGAATGTATTCTTTACTAAGGAATGTATTCTTTACTAAGGAATGTATTCTTTACTAAGGAATGTATTCTTTACAAAGGAATGTATTCTTTATTAACGAAAATATTCTTTATTAAGAAATGATTTACAAAATGTCAAAAAGACAATTTTTGTTCATTACCTAAAATATCTTCATTGGGTTTTATAATTAAGAGAAACTTGTTCATCAAGCATATAAGGAAATATAAGTTTTAAGCCTTGCCTTAAAACATATGTTTTTAACTATATTTTATTAAATTAAAATAACTTATTTGTCAAAATCAAATGTAAATTATGAATGAATACATTGTTCCCAAGCAATGGAAAATATTCTTTACTAAGGAATGTATTCTTTACTAAGGAATGTATTCTTTACTAAGGAATGTATTCTTTACTAAAGAAAATATTCTTCAGTAAGAAGTTATTTACAAAATGTCAAAAAGACAATATTTGTTCCTTACCTAATGTTTTTTCATTGGGTTTTATAATTAAAAGAAACTTGTTCACCATGTCATACCAGCCCTTCAATGAAGATTCTTCCATCATTTTAAATTGTTCTAATTTTCTATTGATAGGATGATCAGTGGTGGTAGGCACAGTCGACGCTTCATTTGTCACTGTGTATTTAGTGGAATGAAGGGATGATGAACAATGAATAAAACCAACAAAAAACACTAACAGGCACAATCTATCATACATTTTGACAACTTTTGATCACCCTAAAAAACAAAATATATATGTATGTTAAAAGCATACCATTTAAACTAAATTGTTAATTTAAATATGTGCATATATATTATTCTTTTAAATAGATATAAGTGATTGTCACATATAAGCACAGTGACGTAGGAGATAGAGATAAATTTTATTTTACTTTTAGAGACCCAAGCTTAAAAAAATAAATTAATAAATAAAAAAAAAACAATGTTTAAGTCAAGGTTATAAGAGGTGTTTTAGCCAAAATCTAAAATTATTTAATATGTATAAAACAAAAAATTAACAGTTGTAGTACTATTTTTAGAGATTGTAGGGTGACCTGGGGTAATTCCTGATCAAAAAATGCAAACATCTATTTTGTAAAAAAACTATTCAAGATAGAATTTTAATATTTACTGGGAGTTTGAGGCTATATGAGATGAGTCCTATGCTACCTTCTTTTGTTTGAAAATCTAATTATAATTTAAAAGATTTTAAATTTTTAGTGATCAGGAATTACCCCATCTCTTGATCATTTCTGGGGTAATTCCTGATCACTTCTGGGGTAATTACTGATTACCAGTTTTTATAGTAAAGGGGCAGTTTAAAAAATATTATACAATGGTAATTAACAAATACGACATCAAGATCAAACAAATAAACCAAAAAGATATGTTTAAGCAGCTAATAAAATGTTTTATTCAAAAGCAAGAATAAAGATTAACCATTTAAATTTTCCAAAAATCTTTGCATCATGCCATAAATTTTAGGTAAGCAGCCAACTCATTCTCATGTACTGCCTGAATATAAGAAAGAGTTCCCACATGGATTACTTTTGCTGGATTTTTTAACTTCATTAGGTGAGAGTGTAAAGTTAAGTAAGGTATGTCAACAGCTCTGGCAGTAGCTCTCACACTGAAATTTTAATTTTCAATCATTAAAAGAAATTCGCTAATTTTGCTTTCTAGGAGCATAGCATCCTCTTTAGGCTTATAATTTCTTAGCATATTTATATTACGCTAATTTATAAACTTAAAAATTATTCTAACAATGTACACACATAAAATTAAGATAGAAGCAAGGTAAGACAAACCAGAAATGGTGCAAATCAAAACACATTTGTCTTGTATACAGTTAAAAGCAAATTTTGTGATTACAGTTAAAATATATTTTATAGTTGTTCCACTTAAAAAAATATGAACTGTTATTTAAGACAAGACAATTAGCTATTTTTATACTATTTATACGAAGAAATGACAATGATCAGGAATTACCCCAGTGATCAATAATTACCCCATCTGTAGGGGGCAACATTTGATATAGTTTCCTATAGTCAATTATAATATTTACAGTAGATGTGAAACAATTAAACAAAAGCTTACACTATTTTTATATCAAAGAAAAAGAAAGTAACTCAAAATATTTATTATTAAGAGAAGGAGGGGGATCTTTGCAGAAATGTGCACATTTTGAAACCCATCTTTGAAGTGGAAAATACGGAAAGCAATTTAAAAGATACTTATTTTGTTAGATTAAACAAAAAACTATTATTAAGTAAATGTAGTTATACTTTAGTAAAGTGTACAAGCATTCTTGTCCATGTCTCAAATTTAAAAAAAAAAAATTTTTTTTTAAATAAAACTTAGGTGATTATTATTTACCCCAGAAACAGAGTGATCGTGAATTACCCCGGGTCACCCTATAAAAGAATATGCCATTAAAAATTTATAGTATCATTTAACAAGAAAAAAAGAAATTAATTGTGAGTCTTAAAACTGCAATAGTCTGTCTCATATCTACTATAAGGAGACTAAACCTTATTGCTCTTTGGTTTTATAACATTATGTATTTTATTGCCTTTTTTTCTAATAATGCCTTTTGCATAGTTGTAATGATTAATAAAATTACTGCATACTTATTTTTCAATAAGAAACATGTTAAAAATGAGTTTAACTAATTTACAACTTGCAATCAATTGATTTTCTTTTTTTTTTAAACCTGAAAATTATATTTTATAAAAACAAAAAATTTTCAAAAACATTTCTCAGAAAGCCCCATATTATACAGAAGAGCAATAATTATATTTACGATATCATTTTCTTTCATTTACAGATAGTTCAGTTCCTTATTATAATATTTTCAAAAAAAATATCAATCTCTTAAATCAATTTTGAAACAAAACTGTAGCTTATTATTAAAATATATAAAGCAAATAATCAAAATTAATTGATATGCAAAATCTTAATTCTCAACTGCAAATGAAAAATTACTATATAATGAATATATGTTTATTTGAATTGCTTATCTTTTTCTCAAATCATAAAGGCAAGGCAAGTAATCAAAAAAAAATCTATAAAAAACTTAGTTATCAATAGTAAATTAACCTGTTTTAAAAAGAAAAGTAATCATTTGTTATGATGGGATATAACAAAAAAATATATCGTTCGAAATTACTGACCAATAAAATAGTTATTAATTATTAAAAAGGCATTTTTTTAATTAAGTAAAAAGTAGGGGAAATTAAAATGCAATAACCATCAAAAAATATTTAAAATCTTTGTTTATCTATGTTATAAAATATTCCTAAGATAACTATAGTTCATATATTATAAAAATATTAATAAAGAATATTAATATTATAATAGATAGCGAAATATATAAAAATGTTAATAATTGTTGTATATACTACAATTGACATACTACACATTTTATGATTATCATCGATATCTATCAATATACGTTCTGCATTGATTAGCAAGATGCAAATCATAAGTTAATAGAACTAAGATATAGATACATACTATTCTAAAAACAAAATTATTTTAAAAATTCTAATTATTGTTAGTATATAAAATTGTTGACATATAATATATATTTAGTGATTATTATCGATCTCCATAAATATATGTTACGCATTAACTAGCAAGATGTAAAAATTAAGTTAATTAAACTTAGATTAAAAATTATTTTAGAAAAACTTTTATTTTAAAAATTCATATACAATACAATTTTCAACAAAGAAAAAAAATAATAGGCTTAATTAAAAGATTCTATTCGAATGTTTCTAAAGTAATTAAATGTATAGGTGTTTCCTGTGTATGGTTTCAATTATATCAAAATAATTATGAAAAATTTTCAAGAAGCTCACTTGATACAATATCACTTAAAGATTCCATACAACAACACAAGCGCGAAACACCCAAACAAGCGAACTTGGCACATTCCTAAAGAACAACAGAGGTGTGCGTAGTTTCGAGCTCAAATGAAAAGTGATTTCATAAACACAAAAAGGATTTCGCGTGTTGGGGTGTCATTATTGAATTCCAAGTACCTATCAAGATTGAACGGTACTTAGTTTTGTTGAGAAAGTAAGAAATTATCTCTAAAAACCCCAGCTGATGCCAGGGACGCGTAACCATGACAGTCACGTGACTGACGTCATAACAAGACGGAGACGAAACAGAAAGGTGAGTGATTCCCCGGATGCGCCAATTCATATCCTTGATCGCCAAATTGTGGGATGCTTTAGAGCCAAACTAAAATGTTTGCTTTTCCTTCGGGCTATCAACTGATAAGAAAAGGTCAGTCGGATTTGATAAAAGAATGGTGAACAGAAAAAAAAATACTATTGAAAATTAGTTATCAAACAAATAATATTTTTATTTTGGAAGTAAAAAATATGTATAACTTTAAAATGTATCGAAATAATTTTAAATAATCCTTCGTTTTTACTTAGTATTATTTTAAATAAAACTTCACTTTTTAAGCGCGTTTGTATCATTTAAAAAGTATAAGTTCATAAAATTTTCTGAAATAATTCAGGAACTTAAGATTTTTTTTAATATTCAACATTTAGTTTAAAAGATAAAATGTTCAACTTTTTTTTAAATGAATAAAGAAAATCTGCAAAAGATTTACTAACAAGAGATAATAAAGAACAAAAGAAAAGAAAAAATGCCGGGACGAAACATTAACTTCAAAAAATAAGCAAATAATAAAATTATTATTATGAACGTGATTGTTATGTTATAAAAATAAAAGGTGTTAAAAACTATGTCGGACTAAAATTAAATAGAAATGTGGAACGGAGAAACAAATTAAATAAAAGTACTGATTAGAGCATTTCGGGAATATGGGACCGTGTTCATTAGCTGGAAAAAAATATACAGATCCCTTAAGAAATATTACAAATTATTAGTAAGGAAATAGCATATTAAAACTGCTGATTTGTTTGCATAAATTTTTAAAATTTTTTATCGATATTAAAAAAAAAGGTAATAATCATAACAATAAGAGGCATAGATATAGTCGTTTTTCATTACCTTATAAAGGTGAAATGTATAATACAAACTTGGATTCCCTTATTGGAACTTTTCAAGCAAATTTAATTAATCTGTTTCAAAGTTCAAACTATCAATTTAAATCAGTTTCATGTTTATTTTATTAGCTTTGTAACAAATTCATTTCCTTCCTAGCAATGAAAAAAAGTTTAACTTTTCTTCGTTAACATTTAAATTTTTTCGTCACTTTTAACATGAACTGAATTTTATTTGTATTAGCATAACAGTACTATTAGTAAAAGAGATAATCACAACAATAAGATGCATACATGGTCGGTTTTAATAACCTTATATGAGGCCGAAACGTAAAATATGAACGTTCACCGGCTACAACTTTTCAAACGATTTTAATTAAACTTTTCAATTGTGTTTATTTTACAACGACACAAAAACTAAACGGATTATATATTAAATTTTATGAAAGACCATTGTAAAATTGAATGCCATAGATGATGCATTAGGTAGCTAACTATTTGGTGACCTTCAAAAATACTTTTAAGACTTTTATCTGATGATTTACTTCCAAGGCTTTTCGAACAACCAAAAGCTTCCACCCACTACTTCAAAGCGATTGAATGACGAGTTGCCAGATCGTATAATAACACGATTTAAAAAAATAAATAAATAAACGATTTTTTTTTCCTCCTATTCAGCATAGCATCTTCTTATTAAACTAAAAAAGCTGAACACAATAGCAAAGAATCAGTATATTAACTTTAAATCTCTTCATGAAATATAAATGAATGAAGTGAACAATAGATACCTGTTTTATAGTGATCATTTATTTAAAAATATATATATATAGTGATGGATATGGAAACAAAAAGTAGAGATTTGTTTAATATTTTACTAAGTTTTTTTCCCTTTTGTATTTCAATACATCTAGAAAGATAAAGTAACTTGGCGCTACTACATTTATTTATTAGCCGTGAAAATACAATAGTTTATTTTGAATAGTTAACTTACAATCAGTTTCTGGTTGTTATTCCAAATTTCAATTCAATGCATATGCCATGAACAATGCACAAAAAAGAACACCAAATTTTTTGAATGATGGGATTTTAGATCTAATAATATGATAGGTACTTGCAATCTTGAAATTACGATCCCAATGATTTAGCTAAGGGATCGGTCAAAAGTTTGTTCACGATATTAATTTTCTGCTTCCATAGATGATAATTCCGTGCAAAATGAATCTTCCTATTCATTATTATATGATACGGCTCCACCACCTGTTCGCTCTGCTCACCAGCCTCGTAATTGCTTCTCATTCATAGTTTATTATTTTTATTATTGTCCTTTAAAGCTTAAAAACTGCATTTGAACTGGAAAATGTTATAAACAGTTGGGGCTGGGTCGAACCTACTCAAAAGCAGGGAAAACTGCTTTTCCGTGAAAACTACAAAAATATCAACCCTTTCGTCTAAAAATTTTGTATCCAATTTTGTTGAGATAAAATATTGACATAAATCAATGACTATCTTTTAAAAAAAAAAAAAAAACGAAAAAAAATTTACTCTTCTGATACAAGTTTAAGCTTTGTTAACATAACAATTACGCAGGTCACCAGTTACCGATAGTACACATAGATGTATCAACGCAATATCACGATCACGATCATTAGTGATAATTAGAGCCCGGATTTTGATGACCTAAAAAATATCCACTAATACCCTTAAAAAGTACAAAAAATGCCCTTAAAAAGTGAAAAAATTCCATTAAAAATGCGAAAATTGCGCTAAAAATGCCTTAAGACATGACTTAAATAAAGTAAAAATATTGAACTAAAACAATGTTTTACTCTTTAAAATTATTATGAGTCATTTCAAAAAATATAAAGCAATGCAATACTTGTTCTACGTTCATTAAAGTTTGAAAAATATGTTTTATATCCTAAAATAACAACAACAAAAAAGGGGGAAATGTATTGACTCCAAAACATTTTCATTTTGTATAGAAACTTTAATGAATATAACAACTTCCATCTCATAATATTACTAAATATCAGAATTACATTGGATTATTAAATGATTTTTGATATTTTGAAATGTAAACGAGCGTCTCTTGTCTGAAAGTAAATTTTTATACCTGGAGAAGCTTCTCGCAACGTCTACTGATGTTATTGGTGCGTACTTGAAAAAGACGGTCTCACTTACTGACAATTTTCAATTTGAGAAGATGTTGCTTCACCTGTTAATATCCTAGAGATTTTCTTCATTGTTTGGAAGCCAGTGTTCTTTTCCAAAACTTTGTTCAATTTAGATGCTACTCTCTGTGCTATCTTTCCCCTTGCTTTTTGCAACACTTGACTCACTACGTCAATATAATTTATTGCATCGCAAAGTTCCAATTCTTGTTTCTCCAAGCTTGTAATTGTCGAGGACACAATAGACCTGATAAATGATAAGTTTCCTTCGATTTTATCAGAGGCCAACACATTTTGCGCTATCTTAATTGATGCAGCATCTTCTGAATCAAGACAAATTATAAGACAAATCTTGCATTTCATGTAGTAAAAATGCCCCCAAAAATAATAAAAATTGGAAAAAATTAACAAAAAATGCAAAATACGCCCCAAAATTAAAAAAAAAAATGCCCTATAAATCTAAAAAAATGCTCTAAAGGACAAAAAATGCAAAAAAATGCAAATGTCATCAAAATCCGGGCCTTAGTGATTATTATTATTTTCAAATACGATATTATCGTGATCATTATCGAAAACATGCCAAAAAGACAATGCTTGAAACTATTATACATAACGATAATTATTTAGTACGATATAACTATGAAATGAGTGTTGTGAAACTTTATTTAGGTAGCAAAAATATTGACCAATATAAAAATATAAATTAGCCAAATGAGAAAGATATCGCGGGCCTATGTTTATATTTTTTGTCAATACATCGCAATATTAAAATTTTTACAAATCAGTCACGGGGACGAATGTTCGTATGGGACACGACTCGTAAAAGCAGTCGCCAACAAATGGTCCCGATAACCCATAAGTATCGGAATGAATGATCTTGTTTACCATAGCAAATAACCTTATCACAGAAAATCTAGTAACCATGATATTGCAACTTCCTGCACGATGCTATCCATTAAATTGAATTGTTTGTTATTACAAAATAAATCGTATTCGTATTGTTATTATTCGTTAATAATTAGAACGTTGATATGCAATGTCTTTTTGTACGCAGTTAAATTATCGTATAAATCGTATTCTTGTTGTTATTAGTCCTTAATAATTATAACGTCGATTAATAATAAGCAAAATCTTATTGCACGCAGTTAAATTATCGTATAAATCATAATAAAATTGCATTTTTATTGCTATTATTCGTTAATAATTATTATTAATAATAAGTAATGTCTTTTTGTACGAAGTTAAATTACAGCATAAATCGTAATATAAATCGCATTCTTATTGTTATTATTCGTTAATAATTATAATGGCGATTAATAATAAGTAAAGTCTGTTGTACGCGGTTAAATTGATAATCACAGAATTGCGGACGCAAACTTTTTTTAATCAATACTTTGACAATAAAAGATAATAATAAATATAAATGAGAAAATTACTTATTTTTGTTAACACATAAGGGGAGAGTGAACTATCAAAAATAAGGTCAATTTTTTATTGAAAAAAAAACATCTCTGCTAATAAAAGTGCCTTTGACAATAAAAGACGATAACAATAAATATAAACGAGAAAATTAATGGGAAAATTATTTTTTTGTTTGTTTACACTTAAGGGGAGAGTGAACTATCAAAAATAAGTGCAATTTTTATTTTAACCTTTTAAATATCAGAACAAAATATAAGTATTATTAATAGAAGTCTGTGTGCATAGTTTCAGAAAAAAAATTAATTTTAAAGTTTGAGCTGAAAATATGGTTTTTAATTGTTAATTATAAAAGGTTTCTAGAGAACGAATTTAAATTTTTAAAATAAAATTTTTACGTTAATACTTTTTTGATAGGTATTTAAATAAATTTAAGTGGTTATGGAATTCAATTCTTATATACCTTAGGAGTAAAATTTGTATTTTTTCATCGAAATTCCTTCGAAAAACACAACTACATTTTTATATTTATTTTTGTGCAAATATATATGAATTATACTTGTCCAATTATTGAAAAATTAAGATATTGAGTTAATTAAATACACTAAATAACAATAAAACAAAACATTAAAAATCATAACAATTAAAGAAAAACTCATAAGCAAAGAACTTTTTAAAGATCTAAGAACATTGAAACATTCCATAACAAGTAAAAGCAACTTGGTCAACGTGTCATAATATATAAATATTAATCTTCACAAATTCAAACAATTTTAACTCGGTAAAGAAAATTCCGAATTGAACACGATTGAATAGATATTACTGGGCAAAATGTGATTTTTTTTTTTTTAATATTTAATATCTCAAGTACCAAATAATAGATTATGAAGGATTTTATCATTTTGAACATCCATTGTCTTTTCCTGACCGAACTCAACTGTCGAAGGGTTAAAGAAGATGAGAAAAAAATTCTTAATATGCTTTTAATCCTTTTCATTTAATTTTCGTAAATGAACTGACGATGGATATTTACTCTATTTGGCACTATCTTTTGATACATGTAAAATATAAATCCGTCACTTACTCAGAATTCGAGACATAAAGCGTGCGAAATTTTAGATTCTCTTTTAATTTTTTCGCAACAAAATTATGCAAATAAAATTCCGCAGTCAGCAGTTTTTGATATGTAAACAGTTTAAATAGTAAACAGTTACTAGTTTTTAGAGTTTTAACAAGTATCTTTGTTTCTATATAAATTAACGTAAAAGAATATTTTTAACGTCATCTCAATCACTTTTCAATAAAATTAGATTTAAAAAACTCTAAGCACTGAGAAACGTGTAGTTTTAAATTACATACTCACAACCACAAACCGCATATTTTTTATAGTTTTGAGGAAAAATTCATAAAAGTTCTAAAAATTATAAAACGCAATTTCTTAAAGCGACCACTTCATTTTCTACCTTTTTTGAAAGGTATCGTGTTTAATAATACCATGTCACCATATGTTTTGTTAAGTACAAAAAAATATCGATAAAACATAAATTAGAAATTTAATCTAGACTCTTAAGATGGTGAGGGAAGAGACCTCTTAAAGGGGAAAAGAAAAACAAAACCCCTGAAGAATATTTTATCACGTTTTCAATAATTAGAAAATTACATTTCAGAGAAATATTATTCAATAGCAGCATTCTATGCACCACGCCGATTAATCACATAAATGTATACCAAACCACAAGAATGGAAAAAATTTTCTAAAAACCACCCATGCAAAACCACTCGAACAAAAGTCGAGCAAACATAGAATGTTTTTGATGTACAGCACAGAGCGGGAAACACTATTGTTAATACAGCAAGCACATATCACGCATTTATGATCAGAAACGGTTATAATAGCAAAAAAAAGTTGGATAATTGAAAGCGATTCATGATTACGCATAAAAAAGGGTTTGAAGGGCGGCAAAAACGGAAAGTATGGGTGCGAATTTTTTTTTTTTTTTTTGTTCCATGTTTTTTTTTAGTCACATTATAGTCACATCCGTGATTAAACTGGTTTACTGTCGGCCTCTCCCTTCTATGATGTGGATTTATAATAAACAGTAGTATCAGGCTTGGTTGTATTGGATATTCATCAGATACCGAATACACCCTTTAAATAATGAGATGTCTGTCAACAAAGACTTGATAGGAATACAAAGTATAATATAACAATAAATGTATTTCTTAAAATAAAATATTAATTAGAGCAGAAAAAAAAAGTTCGGGAAAATAATAAAATACGTAAAACATCAATTTTTCCTTTAAGTATTCAGAATTTAAGAGACAAAAGGATATATTTAAAAAAAAAAAAAATTGCAGCGAAATTGGACAAACAAACAAAAAAGCATTTGAGAAAATACATATGCAAGAAAAAGAAAATATTTCGTAATATCCCATAACTAATAAACAAACGCAATATTTTTTTTTAGTTTTACTATTTTTTTTTTTTTTTTTCGATGACCCACCCGATTGACACTCGTCATTCAGGTATTAGTAGGGCAGATTTTTTGACCACTCTTTCAGGGGCACTATATTAGGTAGGCCAATGTTGCTCCCGCTGGTATAGAGACACAGATGGTATGAAGGTACAGATACAGATGGTATACAGAATGAAGGAACATCAATGCCTTGTCTGGGATTCGAACCCAGGACTTTTCTGATGTCAGGTCAGCTCACTGACCACTACACGCAAACGCAATATAAAACCATACAAAAAAAAATTTAAAAATTCATCATTTTTCAAGTTCCAGAAAAAAATTTCGTTACTTAACTTAGACTGGTGTCTTGCATTTTCAATAGCGAAATGGTTATTAAATATGTAAACAGCAAATATGTAAAAAAAAAAAAATATATATTACACATGCATTTTAATATAATAAGAAAAATTATTCTGCATTTATAGTTGATAATGTGTCCATAGCATGAAAAACAGCATTTCGGACAGCATGAAATTGTTACTTAAATAAATCGCACTTCTTCAAAGAAATAAATCTTCTTTAGACTTAAATCTAAAGCGTATAAAATAAAATATACAACATACTGACCAAACAATTTGTACACCACGATGAATATTTATTTTAAAAAATATTGTATGAAATAATAAACATTAAGCGGTCAATATTATCTACAACAAGTGTTTTGATCTGCATTTAAATTTTCGCACTCAGGCAATGAAAAAAGTAATTACCTGATTAAAAACTTCATTCACTTGAAAAATATATAATTAAGAAATAACAATCAACTTGTTTCAAGTGCTCAAAAACAGGCGCCCAATTTCAAGACTTGCCTGACGTAAATAAAAAGAAACAAAAGTGATTTGAGTTACAAAAAAAAAAAAAAAAAAAAAAAAAAAAAAAAAAAAAAACTTTACAGCGAAAAATGGAAAAATAAAGGTGAGAAGCAAAACCAGAAAAACCACAGTAGCCAAGAAAAAAAAATGAAAAACAGAACAAGAAAAACCATAGTGGCCAAGAGGAGCAAATCAATGAAGACAAATAATTTATCTTCCTTTCAAAAGAAGTAAAATTGTTGATACACTATGGCATGAGTTGTTAAAGCTTCCTCTTTTTGATAGGATTCTCCGCATATTGTCAAGCACCTGGATTCTACGGAACCGTTAGTGTTCCATCAAACTTTTGCGGGGGTTCCACAAGTGATTACTATTTGCTTAGAGCGTCAAAGAAAAAAAAATGGAATTTTATTTCAATTATTAAAATTGCTTAAAGTCATGGGACATGAAAAATGCAAGTTTTTTTTTTTGAAAATAACCTGTTTATATTGTAAAGTAAAAATTTTATGATAATGCATGGACCATCCTCTCACAAAATAATGATTTGAATAAAATTAATAAATAAATAAAATTTTACTTTATATGAAATTTTATTTTCAAAACAGTTCCCAGCTTATGAGACGCGAATCGAACTTGGACCGTTTTGTTTTCGACGTTGGTTCAACAAATCAGAACTGGAACTTGGTAAAAAAAAAAATTTATTATTAATAATTATTTTTCAAACCTTAAAATGTTTCGTATTTAAAACATTGAAACGCAGGAAAAATATATATATTTAATTAATAAAACCTACATTTTTTAAAAATTTTATTAATCCTGTAATTATAGATTAGATATTATTCTTGAACGTAACATCTTTGCTTAGTTCATTTCGAAAATAATGTAACTTTTCGTATTCCACGTTTTAATAAATTTAATAACGTAAAGCCACCGGAAAGGGCAACAACTAAAAAAAAAAAAATTTCAAAAAAAAAATTTTTTTTTTTAAGTTATTACTTTTATTGGTATATATCTTTCAGCATTGTGCATGATTTCGAAATGTACTAATTGGTTAATTATTTTTTTTACCCCACAAGTTAAGGTGATTCAGATGGTATTCAATAAGAAATGTTAATTTCAAAGTAGATATTTTTTAGTCTAAAAGCTGATCGTGCGCGATCATTGGTTTTGGACAACGGTTTTAAACTTGGAAAAAACCGGACGCCTGAATCTTGGAAAAACGTTATGAGCAAACTATATCATCAAAAAGTAAGGGGAAAAAAATGAGTAAAAATTAAATTATAAATAATTAAAAACATAATCAAGAAAAAAACGAATGGAAACCTAAAACATACTTATTCTAACATATATGTGAAGTTCTACAGACATTGATAGAAGAAAAAACAGAAAGCTATAAAAAATTACTTTTGCATCAATTTATTTGTAGATAACTGAAGAGATAAGCTAATAATGATAACATATCATATTGCTAAATGCAAAACAGGTACTAAAATTACCTGTTATCTTTTAGATTTTTCTCCGAATTACGATTCTACTTTCATATTGATTACAAAATAAAGAGATCAAAAATATTGTTGTTTAGTTGCCTAGGCAACTCTGGATTTGCCACACTCTGATTTAAAGAATAAATTATTTATTCAACACACGAAGAAGCTATCTTGAAACTATTCCCAACTACATAGAAAGAAGAAATATGAAGAGAAAAAAAATTATGTGCTGAATAGTTCCTCGCATTAAACGTCAGTTTAATTTAAAAATTTATGTCAGGATAAATGTTATCTTATCTTATATAACATTCTATTTAAAATAAGTTTTAAAAAAATCAAAATTTTTTTATTTTTTATTATTTAGCTAGCAAATTTATCGTTAATCAACTTCTTTTCTTTAATAAATAAATCAATGCCGGTTTAATAAACCCATTAAGTTTACAGAGTACAAGCATTTTTAATACTTATGCATTTATAAAAAAAAGAATGTAAAATAATTTCAATCATAGTGAGTGAAAAATATATAAAATAAAATTTTGCAATAAAAAAATACCGGGAAAACTTTTTTGAATAATTAAAAAGAAATTTGTTTTAAATTAATATTCTTTTTAAGATTCGTTATATAAAGGAATTCAAATAATGCATTTATTCCACTATAGGTTTCATTCAAAATAATTATCACTCTGAAAATTGGGGTGAAAAGTAACTTTTAAAGGTAAATGTCAACTTTCAAAGGCTTCCTTAATGTAAAGAAAACATTTTTAATTATTATTTATTAAATTTTTACGTAGGAATTGTTCTTAAAAGGTAAAAAGTGGGGGGGGGGGGGAAATAATAAAAATTATACTTTCATTAATTATTTATTAACATTATGCATTACAATGCAAAAAAAATTTCTAAATAATGCAAAATACTATTTATTGTGTCTTTCTTAGTGCCAAAATAATAGCAATAATATATTAATTTTATTTATATGTGTACAAAACCTAATTTTTCTAATTTAATTTTGACCTTCATAACTATTACCTTTTACAAATTTAATATTTTGTTTTGCCTTACCTCCCCTCTTTAATCTTTTTTTTTTTAAATTGACATGCAATAAAGTTACTGTTGTGAATTAATGAATATTAGATTTGCGCAAATAAATTGCTAATAATTATTAAAGAAAAAAATTATCATAGTTTTAATTCCCATTGACTTCAAAGGAAATTTTACTAAAGTAAAACTCAATTTTCATAAATTCAAAAAAATAATAATAATAAATTATTAAAATATAGATATATTATGATAATGTAAAGATATGGCATCACAGATTAAATTCAGGAAAATACATTTAAATCAGGAATTTTACACCTTGACGTTTGTTTCGTGAAAAATTCATAAATTTTTAAGTTGGCACTTAAAAAATATCGGCACAAGTACTTTATTTTAAAAATCAAACTGTTTTTTAAAAAATTATAGCAAAAAATCTGACCTCAGAGATAAATTTAAAAAAAGGGATGGATTTGAGTTTTATTAGTGTAGGACTAACCGTGGGAGGTTTTGTATTTTTTCCTCTCAATAATTATTCCCTCCCTTAGTTTAATTAAAAATTACAAGGAAACAAAAGTGGAAACTTATTGCATTCAATTCAACACATAGAAGGTGACAAAATAAAAATAAAAAGTAATAAAATATCACAACAATTTGATTTTTGTAAGTTTATTATTATCATAAAAAGAAGCAGAACGGTTTCGCAATTTTGTTTATAAAATTGGCACAACATTTCTTTTTTAAATAAACAATAAAGCAACAACAACAGACATTCATTTTTCAAAAAAATCAGCTACAAAATTGTTTCGCCTAATCTTTGTGTAAGCAAATAATTTAGCTAAATTAAACAGAGAAACAATAAATCATATACTAACAATAAATTAACTTTTTAATTTAGTTTTATTTTATAAGAAAGACAAAGCAATTTAGAAATTTGACTTATAAGAACGGAAGAGTAATTTTTATTCAAATGCAAATATTTGCCATTTTCATTCAAATGCGTGATTTTAAATTAGAAAAGAAATTTTCTCCCTCTTTGATCAAAACAAAAATCAGAGCAACTTATTCCCACACGATAACTTTCTTTAAAAATTCGCAAATGTCAAAAGAAGTTGGAAGTAGAAAACATATAAAAGGAAGAAAAAGGAGAGGGGGAAAAAAGACTAATACTTTCACAAACAGTAACGTGCCAAAATAACTTTGAAGCAAACATGCTTTTTTAACAAATCGCTCACCTTGAAAACGGAAGCTTTAGAAAAAAATATAAATAAGGAAAAAATCGGCCTTGGAAACTCAGGTAAGCATGAAAAAGTCGCATCTTTTAAGTCGCCCAAGGCCTTGGATTTTTTTTTTCTTTCTCTAATAAAAAAATCCTTACAAAGTATTGCTGCCAAGCATGCAAAAGATAGAAGGTAAGAAAAAAAAAGATTATAAAAAGCGAAAAAAAGAGCAGACACTCTTAATGACTTTTGAATTGAGACTAGTAACAACTACGCGCCTCTCTGAGCACGTAACGGGCAATAAGTACTTTACAAATGATAGTCATTTTATAGCATTAAAACTGGATTGTTAGATTACGGTATCGTCTGTTGATGACTCAGCTCTCAGCCGCTTCCTATTTTAACTATTATATCATTTGCAAAGGATCACAATTATCCTTATCTCATTGTTCAAATGCAAATTTGTTGAAAAGTAATATAATCTGCGACGAATATAAATCAACATGTTTATAAAAAATAAGCTTGATAAAAAAAAAATGAAACTCTTATTACCTGCAAGAAAACAAAAGATAAGAAGGAATAATTTAATGGCAAACGATCACATGGAAAACAGATCACTTTAATTTCCAAACAATTTTTTTTTTTCAGTTTTCATATCTAACATTTGTTCTTATTGATTATAAATCAATGAAAAAAAGTGTTTAATTGTGTAACAATGTGAATGCAATAAATAGATTTTAATATGTTCGACACAGACACAAGGTAAAACGATTTTTATTTATTTATTAATTAATACTCTCGAAAATATGTTACCAGCACTAAATTATGTACTATCAATTAATCAAAACCGATTTCCGAATAATAAGGAAGTAACATTAAATTACCCTTCGTAAATACAAACTATGAATACTCCAAAAAGTTTTAACTTAAAATAATGGTAATTAACAAGGCTGCTATTTTTAAAATTAACATATAGGCAATTTATAAGTTAACACAAATGTATTAATATTAGCATTCGAACTTTCACCATACAAACCTCTAAAATACAATGGTTTATAACCCAGGAAATACTTTAGTATATATTATATACAAACACAAAAATTAAAATTTTTTCAATTATGTATCATAATGCAGAGAGTTCAAAAAGAATAAAAAATTTCAAATACCTCTAGAAATGCGAATTGAAACAAAGTCTAAAAATACACGTAAGAAATATGCTTAAAAAGATATAATTTAATAACACCAAATCATTTTCAGAATCATTTTCTCAAAAAAATATATTATTTTTTCACTCTTTAAAGTAGAAAATATACAAGAATTTATTTACCTATGTAATATTAATTAATTAACAAATAAAATAACATAAGACCCAGAAATATTTAAATGCCCAGTTATTTTACAGTTATTAGCTGTGTGAATTTTGAAGCTCAATTTTAAAGAGTAGAAAATATAATAAACATTTAACATTACAGATGGAAAACTGCAGAAACTTGAAATATCTACTGATTTTTATCGTATAAATTAATAAAAACAAAAAATAAATTAACTCAAAATGATTTACGGCCCGGATCACATAGTCTGGATAGATGATAGACTTATCCGATATTAAATCAACCAAGACGTCGACCAAAATCAATTTTGAAAACGCAGCGGTGTAGCGTAAAAATTCTAGAGGAACTGTTCGAACAAGAAAGTTCGATATAACAAGAACAAGTTGAAGATATAAGTTTATAAAAGAAAAAGCACGACTTTTTGGCATTTTTTTCCAGTTAAGTAAATAAAAATTGGGAAATTATTTTATTCAGACAAAAACTACTTCACTACTACTTCGATCTTTTATTCTAAAAATGTACCATCAAATATTTTTATTTCTGAATAAATACTTTGAAAATTCGAGACAAATATTAATATGGAAAACCAATACTTAAATTGATAAGGTATGAAGAAAATGGTTTTTATTTCATTTTTAATTTCTTTTTCTCAGAAAGTTTTTTTATTATCTTATAACGAGCTTAATTTCTGATATTAAGAAGAAATAAATACTTAAAAAAAAACATAAGTAAAATTATTTTTGGAAACTTTTATTACTTCAAAGAAAAATTTCGTAAACATATTTCGAGTAAGCAAACACACATTTCCACAGAACAAAAAAAATTATGAGATCAAAATATGGAACAAAATATTAACAGATACTTTTAAAACAAATTGAATTTTTAAGAATCTAAGAACAAGGCCATTGTTAATCTGACCTTTACTATGTCTATTTAAATTATTTATAAGAAATGATAAACTAAATTATTTTAATTTTATTAAAATATTAAAACATTACTTTTGTTACCATTGAGAAAAATATTTTCTGAAACCACGGAAACTCCGGAGTGGATTGAAGGTATGTTAATATAACTTGAAATATTCAGAACAGGCGAGAAAAATTATTTAAGCAATATCTTGACTTGTCTGTAAAATACTTGTTATAATTTGGTAATCTAATGTGCTATTGTGCTTATTCAGTTCAAAACAAATTTTTTTTTACATTGTTATTTCATTACTAATTCAGACTTGTAAACTTTCTATTAAACCAGTAGTTCCTAAATACTTCCGCGGAACCCTAAGGTTCCGTTAAAGGGTCACAGTGGTTCGAAGAGTTAAGAATTTTTTTATAATTATGAATTTTGAAAAATGTGACTAAATTTATATCTGATTGATTGTCCATTATTTATTTTATTCGTTAATTTTATTAAATAATTAAATTATTTAAATAAAATGATTGTGAAAAAAGAAAAGCAAAATTTAAAAAAAAAATTATAACAATATATTGAATGAATAATGAAAAGGACACATTTATAACAAATTGTATAAGTATTTTGCATAGAGAAAAAAAAAAAACCAAATTTAACAATGAAGGACTATGCCTCTCTATCGTTTCTCAACGTTTATTTGGGTCCGTTTCCGTCTTTATTTTTATGAAAACCAAGTTTTAGCTCCAGTATATTTAGTTTACACACACACTAAAATCAAATTAGAAGACTCTATTCTGATCTGAAACTGCCTAACATAATAGTATTGATAAAACGATACGATGAAAAAATTTCCTCAATTCATTCAATTATTATTTTCAAAATAATTAACAAAATTTCAAACGTTAAAGATTTTTATTTATTTATAAATTTATTTATTAAGTTTCGATATTCCCGTCAAAAGAATATCAATAATTTAGGGTTCAAAAGCTGAAAAATTGGGAACCACTGTATTAAACTATTAATTAGAGTTAACAGTTATTATTCAGTCAAAAAATAACATTCAATCATTTAGATTTGAATTATTTAACTACTTTTCCAATCATTTATTCTACATTGTTGTTTTAGTAAAAAACTGTTACACAGATGCCATAGAAGGCGGATATTGTGCAGACGATAATTGTAACGTATAACTTCCGTTTAAGGATTGATTGCCAGATTTTATTATTTGAATTAGATAGCTCTTGTCAGGTGGCTTTAAAATGATACAGCATTCCACCAGTAAATATTTTACAGGAATAACATCTAAAAGTTTTCGTTTATTATTTTGTAAGTTGATCGATTGGGGCTATAAAGCGATACGCCAAATTTTTCAAACTGTTCTTTGGTACACTATCAAGACAGGTACATTACAAAATTTAGGAGTTTCTATCGGATAAAATCGCAGAAAAAATGAGCAAAATGAATAAATAAACAACTAAAAATAAATAAACACTAAATAACTTTTATTCTAATTATCGAATATTTAGAAACTAAATGTCTTTCTTAATGAATTAAAAAGAGTCAACTCAAATACGCTTATTAGTTAGTGCTAACTATCGTTTAAAATCAGAATCAGACCAAAAAATGTATTATCCTTTCTAGCCAACGTTTTCTGAACTTTTCGGCAAATTTGGATTTTTGTATGGGGTTAGCCCCAATTTGAAAAATATCATCCCAATAGTTTAGGTAAGAGAACGATCTAAAATTTGGTCTTTTTAATGTTATTTTAATTTTTTTGCTTATTTCGCCGTATCTCGATATCTTTTTAAGTGAAGATAACATTTTATACGCACAAATATAAAATTCGTTAATCCAAAGAGCATTCCACGTAATTTCTACTAATTATTAAATAATTTTCATTATTTTATGTAATAAGAGTCGAAAAAACATTGAATTTTAAAGTATGAAAAATTTTACACCAAATTCAAACTATACCATTTTATACAGCACAAAATTTGTACGAAATTCGTTCAATAGTTTCTAAGAATCATTAAAATAAATGTAACTTATGATGTTTTTTTTCTTCTTTTCCGCACATCGTAGAAAACGTAGTGATTTTCCCTAAAAATAGACACCAGAATAATTTGAAAATGTGGCTTATCATTATAATGTTCCAAGCTTTTCCATTGAAATAAAGCGATACTATTAAGAAGAAAAAAACTTAAAATTCAATGCACCAGTTTCTTAGATTAAAAAGAGTTCTCAACATATATAATATTTTTTCTGGATAAGATAAAAAGAATTACTAATAGACAAAATGTAAAATATATAACAAAATGTACCGTTTGGATCCTACACTGATTTCACGCAGGTTGGATCGTACACAGGATCCTGCTCAGTTCTTCACGCCTTATTTAGTTTATATTTCAAAATTTGAAAAAAATGCCATATTCCAACAGCAATACTTGTTTTAACCGTCACTTTTTCTAATTGAATGTCACCCAAGCGTGCTATCAGGCTTTTAGGCAAGATAAGATAAAATTGAGAAAATTTTAAGCAGATAAATAGTAATAATACGGATCTAAGGGATGTGAAAGTGAAGTAAAAAATTTATTTTTAACCCTTTATCTTCCTTCGCATTCAAATGTCATTTAATGGTGTTACAACAGTAATTAACACTGTCACGAAGTTACTTATTAACTTGTCCGAATTTTCGCAACTGAAATCAAAACAGGACAGAATTGTTTGAATATAATTCGAAATTATTGTTTACATCGTAATCAAACAATTCGATCACAGTGGTTTCCCTATTCATCTTTCCACAAAATGCTGGCTATTATTATCCTTATTATTATCATTATTATTCTTATTGTTATCATTATTATATTTATTGTAATTATTCATTGAAGTATTCAAAAACGAAAATTAAAAAAAAAATTATATATGTTCTAATATTGCGTTGTTTCAAAACTAGATTTTAAAACCATTAAATAGTTCAACTATAATAAAAACATATTTTTGTTTTAGTAAAATGATTATTATTATTGTTATTATCCTTATTATTATTGTTATTATAATTACTATTCTTATCGTTATTATTTTTATTAATTGAAGTATTCCAAATTACTTATTAAATTGTTAGAATTTTCACAATTGAAATCAAAACAGGACAGAATTTTTTGAATTGTTATATATTTTAAAATTATAGTTTATCGTAGTCAATTTTTTCTGTGCTCAAAGGTTTCTCTGTTCATATCTTCACAAAAACGCAGGTCATAATCATTAATATCTTTATTGTTGTCATTAGTATTCTTATTGTTATCTTTATTAAATTCTAATGTTCTAATATTGCGTTGTTTAAAAACTAGATTTTAAAACCATTAAATGGTTCGACTCTAATAAAAAAATATATTGTTGTTTTACTCTTCTTATAATTATTGTTATTTTTCTTCTTAATATTATCATTCCTATTATTATTGTTATTATTATTATCATTACTATTATTAATTATTAATATCAATTGAAGTATTTGAAAAGGAAAATAAAAAAAATTCTATATATGTTCAAATCAAATATTGCGTTATTTTAAACCTAGATTTTAAAAACTTAATAGTTCGGCTATCAGAATGGATTTTTGATTTATTTAAATGAAAATTATTAAGAAACCCATGATTAATATTCCATCCGTTCCTAAATTATCGAAAGCTCGTACCATATAAAATAGAAAAGCATGGTATTAAGTGCATTGAAAACATTATAAAACAATTGCACTTTATTCTGAAGTTTAACTGTTAATTGTTAGTGTGTGTCTTATGTAAAAAATAATACATCGTTCTTAATTGTAAAAAAAAAATTTACATTTTTGAAACATTGTGATTTTTTTTTTTTTGGGGGGGGGGGGGAAGACAGAGCGTTTTTAATTCGCAAGTTCTTTTTTATTGAACTAAAAGGTTTATTTTACATTAGGCTAAATTTTGTTTTAAAAAAAATTTATAAAAAAAAAAATTACCGCAAATATTTTAAGATTTATTACCAAAGATTTAATCATGTATGTAAAACCAGAAGAAAATTTTGTATTTTTAATTTTTTGAATTAAAAATACTAGATTCAGTTTAAAAATATTAATAAGGATTTGCATAAAACTGAATTTTCTGCTGATAGGTTTTTCAAAAAATGTAATTTTGTTTCGAAAAAGAGCGTTTTTGCTTCGCGATTTCTTCTTTTCTGGCCTAAGAAATTTAATTTAATTTTACATTAGGCTAAATTTCGTTTTAAAAAAAAGAAATTATAAGAAACTTACTGCAATTATTTTTTTAAGATTTATTACTAAAGACTGAATCATGTATGCAAGCCATAAAACAAAATTAGCATTTTTAAATTTTTAAACTAAAAATGCAAAATTAAGGATAAGCATAAAACTCAAATAACTGAAAGAGAAAGGATTTGCATAAAAATAGAGGAAAGATTTACAAAAAAAATGGATATAACTAAACAGTAAATCAGTTAGAACAGTTGAGAAAACGAACTAATTTCTAATTCCAGTTACTTTTAACAGCATATTTAAAAACAAAGTATCTATAAATTTAAAAAACGCTAAAAACATAAAATTTCAAAATAAATCAAGTGTAAAATCACAAGTTCTGAATTTTGTATGATTAAATAACAAACACTTCTAAGAAGTCGTGTATATCTCAGACAAAATATTTTAAAGTTTAACATTTAAAAAAAATTGAATTTTAGTCGTATTTAACGAATATATGAGGGATTAATGAATAAAAGAAATAATGAAAAGAAATAATGAAGAGAAGAAATAATGAATAAATGAAAAGAAGGAATAAAAAGTATACAATAAGAAGCCCAATATTTTCAAAAGGCGGTATTTTTACATAAAACTGTTCTTTAATACCGCTTCTAAAAAGGTCTACTTCATAAGTTTCCAGAATTTATAAACTGGATAACAAGCACTGTACAGAAAAGCGTCGTGGTGGCTCAGGGGATAGAGCGTTCGCCTTTCAATGAGGTAAATCGGTTTCGAATCCCAGCGGTAGTTAATCAGTTCAAATTCCGTACCCGGCTCGCACTGCCCACAGTGCTGACGTAAAATATCATCAATGGTAAACGAATCATGAGTTCCCTTGCCGTCAGGGTAACCGTGGGAGGCTTTCATGGTTTTTCTCCCAATGTAACGCAAATGAGGGTTAGTTCTATCAAAAAGTCCTCCACGAAAGCAAATTTCTCCCAAATGCTTGATCCAAGAGTTCCCTTTTCTTCTGAATTGGGTTCTAATTATAAGGCTACGGAGTTGAACCTTAGTAGTTGTAAATTCCAAAAATTGAATCTGCTGTTCAACGACGATTATAAAATATAAAATAAAATAAAAAACTATATAGAAAAAAATTCTTATTGCTTGCATTGCAAAAACACTTTCGCGAACAATTTGAGAATGTGACTTATTATGTTGCCCCTTTCAATTAACATGTGAGAGGACACATTATGGGCACAACAATACACTCTTAACGTCTTGGCCGTGTGAAAATCTTCAGGAATAAAAAAGATTTTACTCTCTCAGGAATTTTCCTTTCAAAAAGGCCTTTGGCCTTCTTTGTGTAGGCTTTAGAACAATCAGAGTGCAAACTACTTGAGCAGAACATTTACCCACAGCAAATTAGAAGTGCAATCAACTGAAACGTCGACAATAGAGCACTTATGGGGGTGGGGGGCACAAGAAGTCGTCATTTTATTCAACACTTTCTTTTTTCGATAATTTTATTTAACTATGAATAATGTACTTAGGGAAAAGAACAATTATAGTTGAGTATTGGATTTTAAAGTGATTACAGCATGAGTCACTGTGTAATTGTATTCAATATATCTGATTGTGGGAGGTGAGATTGTCTTTTATGCAGTGTCAACTTCTTTTAAATGTCCTTCAAAGGACATTCTTCACCTAATGTCATGAAGGACATTCTTCACCTAATGTCATTAAATAAAAGAAGAATATAGCTGACAATAAAAATCTTATTAGCGCTATCACATCGTGGTACACAATTTGATTTTTTTTTAAAGGCACTGACTCCACTGAGATTGGAGAAAAAAAAAACTGTCGAGTTCTTTAACAGTTTTTCAGGGAGAACTTAAGCTGCTTCAATAATTAACAGAAAGTAATGGGTTTTTATAACTTGTCTTTCTGTTGTTGTTTTTCTTCTTTGCAATAATACATACATTCTTCAATAATTAATGCAAAGTATAGGTGCTTTTGTATTTTCTTGCAGTAATGCATACAACCTTAATTCTATCTTGAGAACATCTTATATTGTACTCCCTAATCGCTTTCTGAAATACGGCCCGCCCACCTTGCTCTTTCATCCCAATAAATGTGCTCTTTTTGCATAAATAAGCGGCCATCCCTTAAAAACACTTCCTTCTTATTTAGATTCCATTTTGAAAAAAAAAAAATGCATTGTTTAAATATTAATTACACATTGGTAAAATTATCTGTGTTCATAGGTTTAATTCTGATTACTATTACAAATATTTACTTTATTAAGATTATTCTCAACTGGTTAAATTTTTATAAGTATCTTTTCTTTGGGGGGGGGGGATATTAATAAATTTTTCAAGTAATTTTAAGTCTATTAAATAAAAATTTTTGCACCTTTAAATGTTTATTTTCTTATAATTTTCAGATTAAATTATAGAAAAAAGGCTTTCAAGCTGTTTATCAATTAACCATTTTTAATTAGTTTTACTTTTTTTGAAGAAAAAAAATATGCACAGAGATTGCTTTTTAGCATTTCTTTAATTATTTTTATAAACTACAAATTTGTCTGATATTTTAATAATGAGAGAGAATTACTTTTTGAAACACTCTTAAAATAGTATGACAGGGTAATTAATTATTAAGGATAAAATTCAGTTATTACAAAATATTACATATTTTGATAAATAATAACGATGTTAAGTGAGTGCCCTTTCAAAGAGTACCTTTCTCGGAGAGGAAGCACCCTGCCCTATTTTATTCCCAGGGAGAACTGTACTTTTTATGTTACTAAGGATCGTTTTTTATCACTTTGTTAATTTGCAACGCGTAAAGATTTCTCATCTGGTTCGAGCAGACGCTAGATTTATCAATCTAGTGATGCCCATGGTTTTAAGATCACTTTCCATGGAATGAATCCATCTGGTGTTTGGTCTACCCCTTTTTCGGTTGCCTGTAAACTTTCCAAAAGTCAGCTTCCATCATCCTCGATTTCCATCATCCTTTTCTATGGATGAGACCCATTCATCTTATTCTATAGGATTTTATAAATGAAATTAAGTTTGATTGCTTAAAATTTCTGTATAATTCGTAATTAGACTAAATCAACGCCACACACCGCTTTCTTTAGCAGCGCTGAAGAAGACTCAGGGTATTTTCCTTTCAAATATTAGTAGTTTATTTTCATTAGCTTTATTTAATGGCCAGTATTAAAAAAAAAGACTTACGGGTCACACAGTCACGAAAGCATTTTAAAAACAGCAAACTGAAAAACATCAAAGACTAACTAACACAAGTCATTCATCACTATTAAATAAGTAAAAAAAAAACTTATGAGTCACACAACCACCAAAGCATTTTTTTTTAAGCATCAAATTGAACATAATCAAGGATTAACTAAAACAAGTTATTCATCACTGTTAAATTTGAAAGGAGAAAAAAAAAAAAAAAAAAAAAAAAAAAAAACGCTTACCAGTCAAACAGCCACCGAATCATTTTAAAAACAACATTATACCAATCTGACTACAGTACGACCAATAATTCAAATTCATCCAAGCTGCATGTAATAAAGTTTGCTCTTAACTATTACACCCTTAACCCTGTGACGTAAATGGGACTTATATATTTTTTTTCTGAAGTTCAAATTACAAGTAAAAATATATTTTGGTATTTTTTAATTATTAAAAACAGTTTAATAGTTACTAAAAAAACTGTTAGATTATCAGAATTATATTTGTACTAAAATATCAAATCCAAAAAAAAGGTGGTTTGAAATTTTCCTTTCATACTTAAAAATTTATTAATAATTGATTTTGTTTATTAAAGAAATTTCATTGATGAATAACTGTTTGTCGTACATCTAAATAACTGCTAACAAGTGAAAATTTAAAAAAATTGTTTGGAAAGTGTTTACCTTTAACGCAGTTTAAAGACACAGGGGTTTCTTGCTGTATTTCATAACCATAAATTTGTAAAATGCTAAATATAATGTTTTTCACTCATTTTGACTTAAATTAATACAAAATAAGGAAAATGGTGTGAAAAGTATGTTTCATGAAAATTCTGCGTCAAAAGGTTAGGAAGTAATGGTTTTGGAATGTTGAAAGAGTTGTAGAGAGTAAAAAGTAAAATTTTGCGAAGATTATTTGCTATAAATAGATTTTGCAAAAATTTAATTAGATCATCAATTTATTAATATTGATTATACAAAAAAGTTCTCAAATAAAATAGGTTGGAAAAGTTTCTACAAACAAAAGCAAAAAGTGAATAACATATAAAATTGTTAAATTCTGATGACTTAAGTATAATCGCAAACTATCATGATAAAATTGAGGAATTGTTTTAAATATTACTGAGCAATTTTTAGAATAAAGAGACAAAATCAAATAAAGTTTTTACACAAGAGGTATAGTTACCAACTGACAGCATGCATAGTCCTGACATAACTAAAAAAAATTTCTACTCATGAAAAGTCATTTGACAAACAGTTTTTCAGAGTAGAAACAATTTGAATAGGCAATGGAGAAAAGTTTTAACAACAAAAAATTCCTATCTTATACGCTAGATTAGTTTTTAACGTTTTCAAACTTTTTGACTTATTATCTTTATCAGTAAATAACGTATTCATTGTTAATGATAATAATATTAAGAATATATGTATAAAAACAAATTAAGTTTGTTTGTATAAAATAAAAAAAATAAAAATAAAAATAAATAAATAAATAAATAAATAAATAAAAAACCATCTTATGTCCTCCAATAACCCAGCATTCAATATTTCAGTTAATATTTGATAGAATTCTACCACTTTGAAAATTATGTTTTATGATTTTCACAAAGGGATTGCCTACCTAAAAATATTTTAAAATTCACTCTAGTTAATCATAATGTTTATTCGGAGAGAGTACGTTTTAGTGCCTGTTACCACCATAACTTAAAATATAATCCACAATAATTCAAAGGCATATTTGAGATCACCCACTCAAATCATTAAGATTGAGTCCTAGAACGTGAAGATCTGATCATTAGATCAAAAGTTATCTAGAGTGGTCCGTTTTCTTTTCACATTATACATTAACAGTTTCAGTATCGTTAAAATTCATTTTTTCCCCTCTCATTTCCTTTCTCTACTTAAAATGATTAAATATCATCATGTTAAATTCGTTCATTATTATGATAATTTTAAACCACATAATTCTTTGCATTATAGTTTTTTAATGGATTGATGATTGACTCTATAAACTATGTTGATTGTTGTGTATCAACTTGGCTCTTTAATTTTTTTTTTTTTTTTCCAATGCCCATCTGGATAATGACCTAGGTCATACAAGCACCTGAAGATCAGATTTGTTGGCCACTCTTTCAAGGGCACCATATTAGGTGAGCCAACGTTGCTCCCCCAGTAAGGACAGATAGTACAGATAGGAAAGAACATCCATTCCTTGCCCGGGATTCGAACCCAAACCTTCCTGATGCAAGGGCAGTTCCCTAATCCCTACATAGACCAGTCGGCTGACTCTTTAAATATCAAAAAATAAATATAAAAAATATAAAAAACTGTGATCGCCTTGCGGCGAACACAGGCTATCCATTGGCAAAATGGTTGTTGTCTAATTATGAGCGGTAAGTTTAGGTCTTGGCATCGTTTTTATTTCCCCCTTGCTTCAACTCTAACCTTTGGAACCGTGTCAATAAGTTTTGGACCCTCTTTATTTCTGATATTCACCTGAATTAGTATTAAAAACGATCCAGTTTAAACTGTAAGTTAGAGTTTCTGATTCTTACTTAAAACAATAAAAACAAAAACAACACCCATTTTTCCGATGGGTAAAAATACCGTTCAAATGATGAAATTCTCTTTTACTCATAACTCAAGAAGTATTTATGGGATCTCACTCATATCTCAAAAATAAACTCTCGAGCTTAATGCATAACAAAATTAAAAGTGAAAATTTTTTTTTTAAAAAATATATCAAACAGCAGCGGTCGCCATAGCAACGCATGCGAACTGTTATTACTCTTGAACACAGTTGAAAAGTGTGATGACGTCCAAATAAGGTGCGCACGCCATCAAACTCAAAACAACACCCATTTTGCCAATGGGTAATAATATGTTTATTTCAACGTACAAAAACGTTGCTGTTGTTTCAGCTAAGAGTTTATTGATTGCAACTATGTACAGTACGAGCAAAAATAACTCATTTTAACGAGTAGAAAACATGCAGACTATTTAGGTAATTTAAAAAATGAAAAAATTTTCGGAACATTTAACGGAGCACATTGCACATTAACTAGATAATATGTAAAATAAAAAAATTCCTGAACTTAAACAGGAAAAAAAATTTACAATGCATTTCCATTTTTTCAAAGTACTTTTTTCTAATTACTATATGAATCTAGCAGCTTGACAATTGATTGAAGGATCATTAGAGAGTACTCAGCCCAACAAAATCATTCCTCTAAACATAATTCATTCACACTTCACTCCTTTATAATTATAATTAGTCAGTTGTGTACAATGGCAAAGAAATAAAACTGTCCATCAAAACGAACCAAAACTCCAAATTCCAAGTCAATCAGAATTACTTTGCAAAAACTAACATCGTTATGCTTCATTACACCAGAAAGAAAAAATTGTTCATAAGTTAAGTGAATAGGATATAATAAACTAAGATCGGGAGAGAAAATTATCAGCTGAGCAGGTGTCACATCCTCTCTAAACAAAGAATCCTTTTGAAGGTCGGAAAGTTTTTCTAAAAATTGCGGAAGCCAGACTGTAGTGAAACAATAAAACAATGTCATCCCGTATTTCATTCAAAAAAATGAGGATCGACAGGAAGTACATAGGTAAGGTAAAAGAAGACACATAACCATAAATAGTTGGATGGCTCTTAATTGGAAAAAAAATAATAAAGACGCGCATCCTATGCAGTCAAAGGAAATAAGGTTTTTTTCCGATTAATTAAGCATAGTTACGTAGAATTTTCTTGTGAATGCGAAATAAAAGCGCCAGAAATCAATTCTTAGTAATTTGCGGAGTTAGGATAAACTAAAGTTACACAACGCATCAAAGATTGAATAGATTTAATAATAGTTGAATGGCAGAATCAATTTGAGCTGATTCAACAAAAAATCAAGAGTGCAATTTAACCCGTATGTTATCACAGTGTTAGCCTGTAATTGTAACAATCGACCTTTGGGGCATTAAATATCTGTCCGAAGCAAAAAATAACGAACAAACCACTTTAATAAATTTTGTTCTAATGATCGGATTGCCACGTACTAAAGTGGAGTCTGAAAATAACCTATAATATTCTTGAAAATAACTTTAATTATGCTAATTAAGTTGTGCAGACGATACTTTATGTTATTTATGCAGGCGATATTTTATGTTAAAAATTGGAAACGCGAGAGGAAATAAAGGGATTATACCTAATCATATGATTTAAATCAAAATCAGATTTAATTGGATACTTTTAAGCGACGTCACACGTGTGCCAAACCTGATCGACTTTTGAAGTGGCAAATACCACGATTTACCTACGATGAAGTCACTTGCAATTATCCAATTCAAAAACAAAAATGTACTTTCTTTGATTAAATTTTTTATAACAAGTTCTGATTTTTGGACTCGCGAAATAAGGACGAATGTAATAATGAAAAAATATGGTCCTAATAGTTAAGTCAGAAGAGGGGTCGAAAGCTTGACCACTTTAATGATAATTTTACTTTTTGTGTATTTTATCATATCTCTGGAACTTTTTTAAGATACTCAAAAAACTTTTACATTAACTTATGAAACACGTTTATCTATATATAGTTTCATAGTAAAAATAATATTTAATAATTATTGATTTATTTATTTTTGTTATTTTATTTCGAAATAGTCAGAAGGTATAAATGATAAAAGCAACTTATATTTGGACTAAACTGTAAGGAAATGAGTGTCATGTGTTGGTTTGTTTATTTCTGTTTTTAGAACAAAATAACTCTTTAGACAAATAGTATAAGCATTATTTGCAAGAATGAGTTGATCTCTTTTTTCACAATCAATAGGCTAGCTGTTAATTAAAAATTTCCCAAAACAATACTTAAAAAAAAAAAAAAAAAATGTCGAACGCATTGATCTTTTACTCAAATTTATTTGAAAATCGAATAGTTCGCTATTGCCTTATAGTTTCTTTTAACTCCGAACATTTATCAGTTTTTGTGGATTCCAAACTGGGAAGAAAAAAAAAGAAAGAAAACCAAAAGAAAGGAGTAATTAGATGAAAAGAAAGACGTGGATTTTATACAAAAGGAAGGAACATTTTCTTCCTAATTTAATTAATTAGAGTAGTTATGTGCAGCCCACATTTATTTTCTGGTGAAGAAGCGATAAAGCAGTGAAAATCGATTCATAATACGATGCAAGAGTGATGGAAAATTATGATGCTCGAGTCAGTGAATGTTCGATTAATTTAGCTAAGGGTGATTGATTTAGTCAATATTCGATGTTTACAAAATTGTGTTGCTTTTACATAACAAATTTAAATCCATAGGAAGATCAACGAGGAACAGTGAACAGAAAAAAATACAATAAACACACAATATAATCATGAGCAAACTAACAAGATGAATACATGTAAATATAAACAAAAAAGGGATTAACAAAGAAAGAAAAGGAGGGAAAAGAACAGATAGAATTAGATCAATAAAATGTTTAATGCAGTTTAGAGAATGGAACTCTGGTCAGTTGGGGCTGAGGTTCGCGATATGCGTACTCATAAAATCTGTGGTATTGAAAGTACTGTGGTCGTCGCTGTGGGTACATGAATTTGGTGAAAATTTCCTTCTCTTTTGAATGTATGTCTAAATTGTGGAAAGACATCACTAATAAGAGGTGCTGTTATCTATCCGGGGAATTCTGAGCTAATACATACTTTCACAATTGCGGTGCTCTCTTATAACACAAAAGGCGCACCTTCTTGATTTAATTCTCAAAAGGCTGATGGTTGGCGAGTTTGACCAATACCTCATAGAAGAAAGATGGCCTCAGCACGGGTTACCATAAACAAGAAGTTTGATCCTTTAGTAGTCCAAACGTAATGACATTTTTCGTATTTTTTCCAACTGCGCAGTTTAGTAGCCCGTACGTAGTGACATTTTTCGTATTTTTTCTCTACTGCGCAGTTTATGTTTGTTACGTCGGACCAGGGAGGCCCATGCTGAGGCCTTCTCGCTTCTAGAAGGAGTTGGTTTGGCTTGTCTAAGTGTCATTAGAAACAACATGTAATTTATTTCGATTCAGAATTACAAATTATATAAACTGTGTGTTAAATTTAAATCTTAAATATTAAACATGAAAAATACTTTAAAATTCTAAAAATTTTAAGGTAAAATTAGTTACATAAATTTTAATCAATCGTAAGTTTTTGGTTTAAATTTTTGAATCTCTTTTTTTTCTTCCGTTAAGTGAGTAATGTTTATATTTTTTGTGTCAAGTTGTTTGTTAAGAGAATGTTTGTTCTACGAATATGGTTGTAGCTTCAGAGTTAGGCCTAAAAAGATAATAAAACTCACAGACAGTGAAGCTTTATAGAGAAAATTAGTAAATTAGGTTTCCTTATTCATTAAATTCTAAATTGACTTAAAATGGCTGGAAATGGAGTTAGAAGGGAACTAGAACAATAATTTTAATTTAGCTAGAGAGCTCAAATTAACAGTTTTCGCCATTTTTTATTTTTATTTTTTACTTTTTTGAATTAAGCATCTGCACGCCTCTTCATGCCACAATACATTCTAAAAAATAAAATGAACATATAAACATTTTACAATATATTTTATTGGGCTAAAAATATTACTTACAATTTAAACTATAAACTGTTTCTTTCCCCCAATATTTCGAATAGCTTACATAGGAGACGGCAAAAAAAAAAAAAAAAGGTTCAGAGGGGCAATTAAATATCGGGATATCAAAGCAAAATTAGATAAAATACGAAACTAGAATATTCAGAAATTTTTTATTACTTTAACTTAATTCTAAACATACGTGAAGATCAACCCACGACTCTATATAATTTTACATTTATTTAGTTTCATTTATTTATTTAACAAGTGTTTATTATTTTCCAAATTCAATATTTAACAAATTCATTCTTTTTCAGGTGTTCGAATGATTTTCTTCCATATAAAATCAACAGTTTCAATAACGTAGAAATAATTTTAAATTTCAGAACAAGGCTTCTCGTTTTTTAATTTTTCATAAGGTAGCACTTCAATAGCAAATTTTTCTCATAACAAGCAGAATTTACATTTAGATAAAAATGCAGTTCAAAAACGAGCAAATATTTCCTTACATTTGTATACTTCTACAAACCATCGAAATATATTTCCATAGTAACCATTATAGACACATCAAATATATTTCTAAGTTGAAATAGATTCTAGGGGGGGGGGGGACGGCGACGTTGAATTTCAAAGTAATGTACTCATGAATAAAATCGTCGTTATTAGAACCTAAAGCGTAGGATGGAGAAATCGATATCTTGAAGAAAGGCTGATGATCGAACATTCGATTGGAAAAATCCTCAGACGAAAATGAGAACGACAATGAATCTATTATTAGAGGAAATGAGAAGGAAAATCAAGTAGATAAATTTCTGTTTTAGAGGTGTAATACCACAAAAAACGACATAAGTTTCCTTCCTTTTTTTTTTTTCTTTTAGATTTTGGATTTTTATCATGTGTTTAGTTTGTAACAGTGTGGCACCATGGCGTTCTAGCAACGGCAGGCAAATACTTACTGAAAAATAAAAAAATCTGAAAAGAAAGAAAACAGTCACCGCTCTAGATCAGAGGTTTCCTAAAGTTGTTCCGTGGAACCGTAGGGTTCCGTGGAACCGTAGGGTTCCGTGGGAAGGTCACTGGCGTTCCGTGAGTAATGATTTTTTTTTAACCAGTTATGATTTTTGAAACCTGAAGCTTTGTTTTAATCCAGTAAAAAAATAAAAAAATCTATTATTTATATAATATTTCGTATTATTTTATTAAATTATGTAAGTAAAATATTAATGAATTTAAACAAACATATATACGTTCCAATAAAAATATATCATTACAGAAAGATACGAAAAAGAATCTTGAAATAAATATGCGTTTACAAATAATTGCATCATTATTTATCGTGAAATTTTATAATTCAAAATAACCTAACTCAACAATAAAGATAACCATTCTCACAGTTGATAACAGTTCTTTTCCAAAACCCATAATTCAGCTTATTTTATTCAACTTTATTAAGCAGACGACAAAAAAACTACTAAATTAAAAACTACTGCAAACCCGCGAGTTCAGCTGTCTAGCATAAAAACAAATTTTAAGACTATTTTTGTAGAGCAATGAAAAAATTTTCTTCTAAATAAATTCGCAATATTTTCATTTATTTATTTTTTGTACTTTTTTGTTATTAGTATAATAAAAGTTGAGAATAAACTTTATTTATAAAGCCAGTGTTCCACTAAAAAAAATTCGACCATCGGAAAAAAATTTAGAATCTCTATTCCAGATAACGAATTCATCGTCCAAACGAAAACGTAAGATAAAACGTGTCGTTGGAATTCTTGGTTCAAAAAGAATTCAAAGTTGTTTCGCATTCAATATACGGTATCATCTAAAGAAATGCTATTTTACATCATTTATTTTATTTTGTATACCATAAAAAATATTCAGACTTATTTTCAAATCGATATTCACGGATAAAAAAAAAGAGAATATTGAACTGAATTTCGGTTGTAGTTTTAAGATAAATGGTACAGTGGGGGCGCTCTAATCGGCTAACAGAGCCTCTATGGACGGAACTTATATTATAATGAAAAAGGGTCATTATAATGGAACAGGGTGCGTAGCTAAATTATTCAACAAAAAATAAGCACCTTTTAAGCACTCAAATAATAATTTTAAGCACTTTAAAAAAATATAAATAGGCATGGTTGAAAAGTTTTTGACAATTGAAGGTTTAATCTGTTTTTAACCGTCATGACAAAAAAAAAAAAAAAAAAGAAAACTTATGGCATTGCTTTTGACAACTGTCAAAATTTTTGAATCATGTAAATCGAATGACATTTTCATACGCTACGGACTGACGATGCGCCGAAATAGATTAGGGTTGAATTAAGTGTGAAAACATTGAATAGAACAATGTGGGCAGTGTCTTTCTGCATAATTCGTAGCGAAAATAAACATGGTAAAGGAAAAATTAAACACTTTTTAAAAACATTCAATGAAAAAAGCACCTTTAAGGGCTTTTAAAAAACGAAAATTGAAAATAAGCACCTTTAAGCACTTTTGAAATACCAGGGGTCTGTGCAGACATTTTGTGAAAGGTCCGTTTTTGTAAAATTGTGAAAAAATTGCTCGTAATTTGTGAATATAAAATAAACGTTAAGTCTCATTCTTTCAACCAGGGTCCGCTTTTGTAAATTTGAGAAAATAGGGTCCGTTATTGCAAAAAAAACTTTTTCAAGGAGTTTTTAAATTGTAAAGACATACAAGATTATGCTCAACACTGTAAAATTATAATTAAAAAAATTAAATAAAAAAAATAAACAGCAATTGCAGCTACTAAATTAGCGATGCAACATACAAATATTTGGTATTTAGCCTATACTGCTGAACGCAGAATATTCATTTCTGACGAATAATTCTGAAGAAGCGTCTGCCGAAGACAAAATTTAGTTCTGTCTTTCTTCCCACCCCCACCCCTTCCTGGGAAGGATTTATTCGATTAACAAAATTTGTGAAGGATCCGTTTTTAAGTTAAAATATTTTGTGGAGGGTCCGTTTTTATGAAAATATATTCTGTGAAGGGTCCGTTAACGGACCCAAATTTCTTCTAAACAGACCCCTGAATACGCTACGCACCCTGTGGGAGGGTCGGAGTATAATGAGCTCCAGATCATGCTCGCACTGATCACAGTGATGACCTAAAATATCCTCAGTGATATACTGATCATGGGTTAGAGTCTCCTAGCCGTTAGGCTAACCGTGGGAGGTTTTCATGGTTGTCTTCTTCGCGTAAAGCAAATGCGGGTTAGTTCCATGACAAAGTCCTCCAGGAAAGCAAATTTCTCCCAATACTTCATTCCGAAGTTCCCTTGTCTTCTGGATTGGGTTCAAAATTACAAGGCTACGGAGTTGAACCCTCGTAAACTCAAAATTGGATCGGGTTCAACGACTGTTATAAAATAAAATGGAAGGGTAATTGTAAAAGTGAGGTCTAAAGAAATGGTACTGCTATACGTATGGATTCATCTTCAGGAAATCATATAGTCCTTACAAATCTCACCTCATAAGCTTCTGAATATAACAGTGTTGAAAAGCGGAACTGTTAGAGGCTAGAGCGCAAAATAAAATTTTAAAAAATGAACACTTCGGTTAATTTTAATCTAATGATCAGATTTTCACGTACTAAAATTCAAACTTAATGATTCGAACGCGTAACCTTAAATATGCTAGTTATAGAGCAGACGATATTTTAAGTTTTGAAATCAGACAAAATAAAGTTTACTTTATCTGAAGAGACACCTTTCTTTCAGAACAATTCGGATATTTAACACACAAACCCCAATCTAGAAAATATGGTCTTAGTAGTTTGGTCAGGAGAGCGGTCTAAAGTTTGAACATTAAAGAACGTTAATTTTAATTTTTGCCTATTTCGCCATATCTCAGATACGTTTAAAACGAATTGAAAAAGTTTTGCACTCAACTATAAAATTCGTTTAACCATAGATAATTACATTACATGCAAAAAATATTTTGTAATATTTAGTTATTTCTTATTATTTTATTTAATAATAATGACAAAAATGTTGAATTGTATAGCATACAAATCGTTATATCAGTTTAAAAAATGCAATTTTAAATCGCAAAATACACATATTTTTCCCAATCGGCCAAATATTTAACCCACAGTTCTTGAGAAAATAACTTAAATATCCGACTTCTTTAAAATTTGATAATTCAAATAACTTAATAGGAACAGTAATTAATTACACACATACAATAAATAAATTTTTAAATAATTTTAAGCCTCTAGCATAATAATTTCATGCATTCAATAAGAAATCGATAATAGATATTAATAAAGGTTAAACACATACTTATAAAAGCAAAAGACAGACGATAATAACCCCAAAAATGAGAAGCAAACTGAAAACTAAAGATAATTGCAAACGAAGTTTTTAAACAAAGCATTTATAGGTTCTCAAACAATTGTTATGGTAAATGAGCATGGAAAATTGAAAATCGAAGAAAGCACGGAGCTTGTTAGTTGAAACTAACTCTGATGGTGCATTAATTGAAAGATTTCGCTGAATTTCGAATCAGATATTCCAATTCCGGATTTAACGGAGCGAGTAATTAGAAATACTAGCCAAGGGCACTTTACCTGATATAGAAATAAAGTACATGTGGAATAGTAGGGAAATAATATAGAACAAATAGAATTTAGAGAGGGCATTGCGTTTGACTGAAAATAAATTTTTACGTGTTTGAAAACTTGTTCTTTGAAAAGCATGCTTTTTAACTCTGTTATTTATGTTCTATTTTTAAAATTTTTTCAAAATTTATTTCAATTTGTATTCTTTAGACCAGAAATTTTAAACTTATGATGAAAAAGGTAAAAAATAATAATAACATAATAAATGCATTGAAAATAACAGATTAATCATAAATAAGAGAAATTGAGAAATTAACACCTGACAAATTGTTATTAATTTAAAACTAGTAATTTTTACTCTTATTTTTTGTTGTTAATGAAATTAAAATATTAGATTCTATACAAATTAAGTACTGAGACATTAAAAAATTATATTTAGTCAATACATATAACTTACACAATTGTTTTTAACGTTGTTTGCTAACATTTTTTATCTTTTAAATTTTTTTAACGTGAATAAAAAATTACGAAAACTTAAGCTCAAATCACTTAATGTAAAAAAAATTACGAAATGTTTTAGAATTTATATTGCAACAATTATAGTTTTTCGAAATTGAAGAAAAGACAGTAATTAATTCGAATTATAATTCCATTATATTCAATTTAGATATTGAAAGTTGGTTTGTTTTAATAATTGTATAATTACTATCAAGTAAAACTGAATTAGGGTGGAAACAATGAGGCCTGTTAAATAACAAATTAATGAAATAAAATTTTATCAAACATTTAAATACCACAATAATCTTCATAAATCTCTTTCACAATAAATAAATAAAACAATTCTTAAGAGTCAGTTATTTGTGGAAGTCCGATGGTTTAATGCAACAAAAAAAAAGCTACTGTTAAAGTTTGGAAGCGTTAGAATAAATTTCTAAAATTTCTGAAAAATTCTAGTGAAATATTTTGTGTTGACTACATGACAGAGGGTCGATGCTTGGTCTTCCGTTACCATTGCATCAGTAGTTGGAGGTAGCGCGCCTGTAATACCTCCTTTTTTTCGTAGTTTGTAGTGCAGTGTACTACTTTAAAAAAAAAAGTAGTGTTGCGAGTAAGGCGATACAACAAAAACTGTTCCTGGTAGCTATATTTGACGTTAGTTAAGTGAAGAATAAGGTTAAAACGCAACTAATTTTTCGAATCGAGCCGTGGTGGCTCAGTGGATAGAGCGTTTGCCTTCCAATCAGGTGAACCGGGTTCGAATCCCAGCAATGGCTAGTCGATACGAATTCCGCATCCGGCTTGCACCGACAACAATGTTGACGTAAAATATTCCCAGTGGTAGACGGATCATAGGTTAGAGTGTCCTTTCAGACAGGCTAAACGTGGGAGGTTTTCCTCTCCATGTAACGCAAATGCGTCTTTTTGAGAGCTTTTTGATAGTTCCATCAAAAAATCCTCCACGAGGGTAAATTTCTCCTAATACTTGATCCAGGATTTCCCGTGTCTTTTGGATTGGGATCAAAGTAACAAGGCTCCGGCGTTGAGCATTAGCAGTCGTAAATCCAAAGAATTGGGTCGACTGTTCAACGACGGTTATAAAATAAAATGAAATGAAATAAAATCGAACCGTGGTAGCTCAGGGGATAGAGCGATCACTTTTCTGTGAGGTGAACCGGATTTAAATCTCAGTGAGGGCTGGTCGATACGAATTCCGGGCTTGTGCCGACCACAGTGCTGACGAAAAATATCCACAGTGGTAGACGGATCACGGGGTAGAGTCCTCTTGCCGTCAGGATAATCAAGGGAGGCTATCGTGGTTTTCCTCTCCATGTAACGCAAATGCGGGTTAGTTCCATCAAAATATTTTCCACGGAGGAAAATTTCTCCCAATACTAGAATTAGAAGTTCTCACGTCTTCTAGATTGGGTTCAAAATTACAAGGCTACGGAGTTGAACATTGGTAGTCATGAACTCAAACTTGAGTCGGCTGGTCAACGACGGTTATAAAATAAAGTAATTTTTCGAATCTGGCTGATAAAAATATTCACGGGTCCGTCGAGCGACGCAATGAGAATGCCCCTGTGGTCAAGCGTTGATAAGAATTGCATATTACTAATTATAACTATGCCACACTTCTGGACTTTAGCCACACCTTCAAAAGCGAATGTACATTTAGAAAACAGTGAAGTTACTTCAATGGAAGGAAATATATTTTTGTCGTAATTTTCGATGTGCTTTATTCCTTAAAGCGAATAAAAGAACATATAACAAAATTGCACAGATTATCTCCTAGCATTTTTTAATTTAATTATCCGTTTTTAGAGTTAAAAGGCATAAAAAATTGAAAGTTAAAAGAGCAAATTCATAAAAAAATAAAATTGCTTAAAAAAACATGAGTAGTAGTAGTAGTTCATTTACGTCGCACTAGAGCTGCACAATTGGCTATTGGCGACAGTCTGGGAAACATCCCTGAGGATGATCTGAAGACATGCCATCACAATTTTGATCCTCTGCGGAGGGGATGGCATCCACGCTTCGGTAGCCCAACGACCTGCAAGCGAAGTCGAGCACTTTACGGTAGAACAGTTTAACGAGGACCAATACCGCACACCCTCGATCCCTACGCAGACTGAACCAAGTGGTCACCCACCCGCACACTGACCGCAGCCAGTCATGCTTGACTTCGGTGATCTGATGGGAACCGTGACTTAACGATCAATCAGTTCACTGCGAGAACGTCAGAACATGAATACATATTTTTAAATAATTCATCTTGTTTAAATTTACCAGTTTTTTTATTCAAAACAGTTTTGAACATGGGTGTAATTTAAATTCTCCAGCAAAGTTCGCATCCTCAGAGCTAGTCTATAATTCTGAAGTTAGCTACTAAGTTCGTCTTTGAAGTAAAAGCTTATCTACTAAGTTCGTCTACATTTCAGAAGTAGTTTTTTGTCACTACATTTAAAAAAAAAAGTAGCTGAAGCTGTAGTTAACTAACTTTGTAATAAAGTAGTTGTATTTAACTACAAAAAAAACGTACTTTAACCGACCACTGCTTTTTATGAAATATTAACATTTTATTCTTGCCATAAAACCATAGACATAAACAGATTTATTCAAGTTATTTTATACTATATGCAATTTATATTTACATTTATATTTATATTTACAATATGCAAAAAAAGCTAGCTGTTTCAATATAATGGCAACTGGAATAAATATAATAAACGTGTGATATAAGACTTATTTACTAGAAAAAGCATTTACTATCGATCGTAAATCTGGCTGGACAATCGATTTTTGAACAGAACATTTAAATTCACTCCATTATTTTCCGCTTGTCTGCATTTCGAACAGACAAATAAAATATACGATATATGAATAAAGCATTCCCACGGAAGCCTACATCTCCATTTTTTTGTTAAAAGACTGTCTACATTAGAAAAAAACGTGCCTTTTAGTTATAAATTAGGGTGGTTTCACTAACAAATCATCGCTGAAACAATGGTCCTTTAATTTACACTAAGTAGAACGCAGACGATTTGCAAGTCTAGCAAACGATTCACGTCAATTGGATCTGGCAATGCGTATTCGCGTGTTCGATAACAGAGAAACAATTTGTGTGACTCAATATACGCTTTTTATATGAAATTCAACAGTGTTTTGCCTCAATGAATATGTAAGTCAAGCTTCAAAACGCCTATAAAGTTGTTGCTTAATTCGAATAAAAAAATAAGTGTGATTTTGTTTAATCCTCAAGGTCTAGCGATTGTTCGAAGGGATTGATTTTCAAGGTTTAGTGTTCTGTGATAAGTTGATTAAAGAGTTTCGAACATCAATGTAATACAAAAACCATATTGTTTTTGCATCTAAAAAAATGACTGAGAAAAAAAAAGATCTACAATACGGAAAGCTTGTAATTATACCTCTTTTTTTTCATTAGGACTAAAATAAGAAATAAAAACATATTTGATTTAATTATACGAAAATATTCTTATGATTCTTATCAATGTCATTTCATTCTATATAAATAATGTTAAACTCGCAGCGAATGAGCATGAGGCTTCAAATTCGAGTAAATGAAAAACAGACTAGATCTAAAATCAAATTTTGTTGATAGAAGACGTGTCACATATTCGAGGGATAATTGTTTATTGTTGAGAGCAAAAATAAGTAATTACATAAGTTTTTGGACATCAATATCATCTTTAAGATATACACTTTTGTGTTTATCAGTAATGTTGTCTGAAACTGGATATTTTACATGAATCTCGACTGAGTTTTAACATTACAAACACATTTATGAAAGTAATTTTAAAGATTTTCCCCGCAAAACTTATATTTTTTGGACATCAAACTGGTTGTGCTGATTTTCATCCGCTCTAGTCATTCTCTTCACCTACTTAATGATTTGTTAGGTTGCAATAGCATTTTTGTTTTGTTTTTTCACACACATTACTAATGATGTGTATATATTTTTTATTTCCTTCTTGATAAAGATTATTAACATACATGTAAAGGGAGCTGATTACATTACACCCTGGATACAATACCTATTCATTATATAATTTTGATTCGGGAATACGAAAACAAAGATTGCTATTTTTATTTATTTATTAAAAAAAGAAGTAACATAAGTAGAAAGAAGTAATATAATGTTTGTATGAAATTTTGATAATGAAAATATTACGTTATTTTATAGCCGGCATTAAACAGCAGACCCGATACTGAGTTTACGACTATCAAAGTTCAACTCAGTAGCCTTGAAACTCTAAACCCAACCAGAAGACAAGGGAATTCCCGAATCGGCAAACTAGCCTTCTTGGAGAAATCTTAGATGAAACTAACCCGCTACGCGTTACATAGAGAAGAAAACCACGAAAAACACAACTAATGGATCTAGGCAACACCGTGAAAAGCACCCCTACACCTCGCTTTAAGTGGATGCCCGGATGCTTTTGGTCAGTTAGTGTATATAAACAAAAAACGGATAACATCCTTTCTAAAAGCTACAGTCCAATTTACGGGTAGAAAAATTTCAGGTCGAGGTGCTTTTGCACCAGTTTATATGACTAGACATAGTCTACTTGTAGCTTTTCATCAGTTAATCAAGTTCTTAAAACAGTTTTTCAAAACTACTTCATCCCTTTAAAACAGAGATAACTAAAATTCAAGGATTTACGATAAAATTAAATTACCTTGCGTTACGATCAAAACATTCATCGTTACGCGCTAGAAAATAAGCAATTCATTAACGTTTAAACATATATTACCCACGAAAAAGATTGAAAGAACATACATTCTAACAGATATTTAGCGATATTTGGAACTGATAAAGCTTTTCAAAATCAACATTTAGATACAATTTCACTTTTCGTCAGATGAAAGCGATCAACACGCACAATTTACGCACCAAAAACGAAAAAAAATTGAGCTGAACGTGATGAACTAGGTTTATAAATTATTTTTCTTCCTTTTTACCATTTAAAGTAGGAAAAAAAAAAAAACGAATGAAAGAAAACACCCGAGTTGAACGTCTTTTTTTTTTTTAATATACTCATTGACACAGTAATACGGTTACAAAAACCAAAACGTTTATAAATGTATCATTTTATAAATAAATACTAAATGGAATTGAATAAGTGATGCATCAATAGGTACTGATACAGACAGTTGCGTGTGCGTATAAGCACGTTCCTTTTTTTGTTTCATTCAATGTAAACGATATGGTCCAAGTTTCTCAATGTTTTGTTTCCTTATAAAAGTCAAGGTCTCTTAGCAAATGTTGCTAAAAAAGAAAATTCTATTTTGATCAGATTTATAAGCTTGAAAGCTGTTAAAAATACAATGAAAGAATCGTAATAATAAACAGAATAATTCAAATTTCACATTTAATACGGCAATAGCATAATTAAATCTCTATTAATTATGCGGAAATATTTTGACGATTAACGCTGTTTTTCGAATCTCTGTCGCCAAGGAAAATAAAAAAAGCCATAGTTAAAGTGCCTTACACTTGAAACAATGCGATTATTTTTAACTATTTATATAATCTTGCCGTGAAGAATTATCTGGGCATTAGAAGAGACAAATGAGTTAAATATTTTAAAAGTTATTTATTTAATTTTTTTTTAAATCGCCAATTTGGCGACAATTTTTCACCTGAACATCATCAAAATCACTGACGAATTCTCAGTTTTTGCAAATTTTTATGAGCCCAGGTATTGCAGCATTGGATTAAATATTAAAAAATTAAACCACAATCGCTTTTCATTTTGACAATACTGTGGTTTTTCTCCATATTGACATTTTGCTCCATTTTCAAAATAAGCGTAGACAGCGCGGTGGCTTTAGATAGACTAAATTTGACCTAACAGTCATGAGTAACAGTTGCAAACTCACAGCAGTTATGAAAATAGCACATTATTCGCAAAAAAGCAACATTTCATATTATGACGGCGCATTCGAAAAACAGGAGATAAGAATGCGACGATTTTCTATCATTAGGCAAACAGGTTGCACATGATCTCAAAAAATAAGAAAAGAGGGAGGAGCCGCAATTTAAGAAAAATATATGTTTTTTCAAGAGTAGAAATTTAGAAAATTTAAACAATAGCCCAAAGTACCAATAACTATAAGACATTACCATAGTCCATACACATTTTCACTATTCCGTTGAGATGTCTCTAAGTTTGTTTGTTTTTTGAAACATGGTTAATAACGTTAATTTAAAAAAAAAATTACAATATATAAAGAGTGTTATGCTCACAATTATAATATAGAATTGCTATTTTGTGACAAAATTAAAAACAAGACACGAAACAAAAAAAAACAAAAAAATCAAAACAGCATATCTTTCTTTTACATCGAATAATGATTCATGGGACCACTGATAACTTATTTTATGGCAAGTCCGAGTCAAAGTTTAGCTGAACATAACTGCTGATTTCTGTGGAAACATAATTGCATATTTCAGTACTAACATAACTGCTGATTTCAGTGCTAACATAGCTGCTGATTTCAGTGCTAACATAACTGCTGATTGCAATGCTAACATAACTGCTGATTTCAATGCTAACATAACTGCTGATTTCAATGCTAACATAACTGCTGATTTCAATGCTAACATAACTGCTGATTTCAATGCTAACATAACTGCTGATTTCAATGCTAACATAACTGCTGATTTCAGTGCTAACATAACTGCTGATTTCAGCATTAAAACTGCTGATTTCAGCATTAAAACTGCTGATTTTAGTACTAACAATTATGCTGATTTCAGTACTATCATAACTGCTCATAAACCATTTCGGTATATCATTTTAAGGTATTAAAGTACATTTAAGCATAAAAAAATCAAAATCGTAGAGTTGCTTAATTGATATTTAAAAAAAAAATAAAAAAAAAGAAGTCTACAGAATAAAAATAAGAAGTCTATAAGAAAAAGTTTGCATACAATCTTTTGTAATAGTTATAATTAAGGAATTATGACTTTAATTAGAATTAAAAACTAAAGGTGGTGTTTAACCTCGAGTCATAACCGTCACGGTCGCAAGGTTAATTAACCCAACAAAGTCTGGTCTCAATTTCCTGTTTTCTTCAACCTAGGTTACGTGACGAAGTTACGAAAATAAAAAGATCTTAACTATACGAAACAATGTCGTCAAATAGTTGTAACTTTCAAGAAGGAAATAAGCCTTTGACGATAATAAGAATGTAACCCATAGATATTAATGAGCTCTCACACATTCTTTTCATGAAAAAAAATATCGATATAAATGCATTAATAATTTGGGCTAACCCCCAATAAAAAATTTCTCGCTGTACCCTTACACAAAAGCATTTAAAAAAAAATAATAATAAAACAGAACAGGAATAAAAGAACTCGCCAAGAAATGATAACACAGAACACAAGAAATGAAATTTAAGCATAGTAATAAATTCTTACAAATAATAATAAAATAAAAATAAATATAATTTAAGAAAAGAACTTGTTAAAAAAATTTAGACGAGAGCAAAGAAAAAGATAAAAGCATCATTATAAATTCTCACGTTTAACCATCCTCTTGCTTTTTAATTAATAATAATTTAACCTTTAAATAAAGGAGTTTTACGAGTATATCATTTAATTTTCATTACGGTAAGGATTTTGGAAAGTTTAATTTTTTTTTCTCTTTAGTTTTAGTAATTAAAGTGAGTATTTTTTAGTAATTCATTTTTCTTCTTAATGGTAAATTAATAAGCCCGAAAATTTCTTCCTTCTTTTTGATGTATGTTTTTATGAGCAAACTTAATTTGGACTTTTATCTTTATTGGGTGGGATCGTTATATCTTCTTAATTTTATATTTATCTTTCTTAAACGTATGGTGATTGTTTATGAGAGGGGAGATGGTCTTACAAATTAATCACATGTCAGTGTATTAAAAGTCAAATAGTTTTAAATGATTCGATGAAAACTAAACACAATATTTAGTAGTTAGAACAGAAATTAAAATTTAATTTATAAAAATTAAATGGCAATGATAAAAATAATATTTTAAAAGAATAATAGTTTCGATTTGATTTGTTAATGATATTAAAAGAGTTAATGAAATCAGTTTTTAAAGTTAGAATGCATATAAATGCATGGAATTCATAAAATAAAATTATTTACTTCCTTTACACACTTAAGCAATGCACTCATTTTATTTTCACCTATTTAACTTACCATCCTCAGAGTAAGAAACAAATTAAAAAAATCTTAAAATATTTCATTTTTATCAACAACAAAAAATAAAGCATTCTCGCAACAGCCCGTCGTGAGCAAGGAGGTATTAAAGGTTGAGGCTTCACAATTTCGTGGCTATTGACATCATTGTGGGAATATAGTCAGTATTACGCACAGGCCGCCTTTACTTCCCAAATATCGATCTGAAGCTGGGTGGGATTTAAGCCGTCCCCGAGAATCGAATCCCAGTCATCGGTAATGACAACTCAGTACCTTGGGGGCCGGGATAGCCTGGTCGGTAGGGCGCTGGGCCCATGTCTAAGAGGTCGTGGGTTCGATCCTCGCCGGCCGAAGACTCCCCGTGTAGTAAATGGTGACTGATGCATGTTAAATCTGTCGAGTCTCAAAGTCCTCCATGTTCCCATAACAAATCAACACCTCTGGGGGTACTGATCCAGGAGTTTCCTTGTCTTCTGGATTGGTTCAAAATTACAAGGCTACGGAGTTGAATATTAGTAGTCGTAAACCCATGAAATTGGGTCGGCTGTTCAACGACGGTTATAAAATAAAATAAAAACTCAGTACCTTAGAACCACGGTGGCTCAGGTTAAGAGGCTCTAATGAGGCGAAACCAGGTTCGAATCCCAGCGGTGGCTGAATTATGAATTTTGCTCCCAACCCGCATCAACCACAGTGCTAGGGTAAAAAATCGTCAGTGGTAGACGGAATATGAGATAGAATCCCCTTGCCGTCAGGCAGGTTTTCGTTGTTTTCCGTTTCATGTATTTCAAATGAGGGTTAGTTCCATCAAAAGAAAGTCCTCTACGAAGTTAAATTTCTCCCAATACTTGGTCCAGGGGTTCCTTTGTTTTCTGGATTGGGTTCAAAATTACAAGGCTACGGAGTTGAACATTGGTCGTCGTAAACTCAAAATTGAGTCTGATGTTCAATGACGGTTAAAATAAAATAAAACTCAGTGCCTTTAACCACTGAGTCAGCACGGCAATAATTATTTTTAATAATTAAAAGTAAATATTTAGATATCCATGATAAATTATAAAATAAATATAGTAATAAAAACTAAAATATAGTAAAATAAAGATATTTGCTCAATCATAATAATAAATAATTCAAATGAAAACACTTTATGGTCATAACTAATAATTAAATAACTATAATAAACAATTGAAATATGTTATTTATAGAAATTTTAAAAATAAAAATATGTAAACAAGAATAAATGCAGTTTGTTTTGTTGCATTTTTTTACACACTTAAGCATCGCAGTCGATTTAATTTTCAAGGGAACAATTTATGCCGTCAGAACAAGAATTTATTTTTAAAAAAATCGTTTTGTTATCAAAAACTGCTTAGTGCTCAAATAGAAAGTAAACGTTTGGGAGACGAAATAAATGATTCACAAAAGCAGCTGGAGTGTTGAAATCAACGCACGGAAAGAATTTAAAAAAGAAAGGAATTTTTTTGCTTGGCTAGGAAATGAAATTTCTATGCTAATTTCTCGCCAAAAGTTTATCTTAGAATTTACAAACATGCGTGCTTGTATAAACCATTACTTAAATAGAGTTTAAAAAAATATTTTACCTGGAATAACAAATAAAAATGCAATTTCAACTTTTATCAAATGCTAATATTTTAAAATAGTGCCTAAGGCTGGAAAAGTTTTTTATTTCAATTTGTAAACAAACAATAAAACGAGCAAAAAATAAATAATTCTAAATAAAAAGCAGTTTCGTTCAGGTCAATGCTATGCTCAAAAGTTGTTTAGAATTTTTTTTACTACATTTTAAACAAAATCAACGTTTCAGCTCACCATTTAAATAAATAATGATTAAAATATATTTGTTTCCTTTAAAATGAGTTTTTTTTCCTTCTAAATTTAAGAGAATACGATAGTTTAAACTATCATCTAAGCTGTTTCCTTTACAATAGACCATGGCAAACTGAAAATTTCATATTAAAAACAAATAAACCCTTTTAAGGAAACACCCAGAAATATCTTTAATAAATGTAATAATATTAAAGTTGTAGTAAGGCTAATTATTAGAAAAAATTTTGCATAGAGTTTGTCTTACGTTAACCATTACGCTACCCTTATTTTTTACCCCTTAGCAACATTGCGATTTGTAAAGAAATTTCGGTGCATAATTTGTGAAGCTCAAATAGCATTGACATTCCATGGGTGCACGACCTGCCAAAAAAGATATGCAGCCCACGGTAGCACCTAAGCAAAATAAATTTTATTTATTTATTTTATTTATTTATTTTATTTATTTTAATTATTTTAATTATTTTATTTATTTATTTTATTTTATTTATTTATTTTATTTATTTTTTAATTTATTTTTTATATATTTATTTTTATTTATTTTCTATTGATTTATTTATTTGATGAAAAAAATAAGATGTTTGAAATTGCACATTTAAGTTTTTGTCGCACCCTCTCTTAATGTAGTTTTTCGATAGGTTATTTTATGTGGTTATCAGATTTACGCATTGTTTTAAAAAACTTTATACTTTTTATACGGTATTATAACGATACGCAAATTTCCGTTATCCTACGACTTTTCAATCAATGACTCAATGACAATCGTAAATTCAGTGGCTTTTCGATCATTTTTTTCGATAGTTATCGCTACGCTTTTACACGTAGTGTCTAAAATCACGATTTTTTTTTTTTTAAATAAGTTATAACGCTTTAAAAATTTTGAATTGTGAATTTAAATACACGCGTTTTGACCTGCTTTATTTGCGCAAATTTCATCGCATATCCAAATGACTTTTGATCGTTTTTTGGGAAGTTATGCTACGCATTTCGCTGTAAGGGTTTAATTTTAATTTTAATCATTTTAACCCTATAAATTTTCTTTACATTCAAGTATTTAACTTACATTTATTTTACTCAACAGAATTAATTCTTTTCTTTTAATATATATTTAATTCTATAAACATTTAAGTTTTTTATTGTTAGAATTTTTGTTGAATTATATAACGTAATGTGATTAAAAAAAACACTACTTTTCTAACTGTTTTTATTTCAATTAATCTGCATTTTTTATCTGATAAGACAGAATTGCTTTGTAAAAAAGAAGTAATCAGTTTTACATTCTTCAATTTGAAATATTCAAAAATATTTTTTTTTGAATATACTGTCTGTTATCAACTGTCTGTTTAAATACTTAGTCTACCCTTCCTTGGTCGATCTGCTGTGCAAGGTGCCCTTCACTCAAAAATTTCTAGCCGAATTATGAGTTAGAGTCACCTTGCAGTCAAGCTAACCGTGGGAGGCTCTAGTGGTTTTCATCTCTTTAACGCAAATGCGGGTTAGTTCTATCAAAACGTCCTCCACCAAATATCTCCCAATACTTGATTAAGGAGTTCCCTTGTCTTCTGGATTGGTTTCAAAATTACAAGGCTACGGAGTCGAGCATCTGTCGTCATAACAGAAAGTAAATAATTGATTCATTTTTGTAAATTTAAACGAATATATAATTTGAGTAACCGTTTAAACTGTTGAAGTTCAAAATTTTTAAATTGTCTATCATAACCAAAGTAATACACCCACTAAAGGAAAAGCAAAAGGAAATAAATTATCTCGTGGTAAAATAAAACCAGATTGAAAATACCGAAACCTGTTTAACTAAAGAGGCAAGATTCGATTGGAAAAGAACAAAACATTTAAGTGAACTCTTAGTTGACAAACAGGGAAAGGTTATATACGTTCATCTTCCTCTCCCTATCTGAAGTTCATTATTTTTATCTCTTTTAATATATCCTTCCTGGTGACACTGACTTCCTTCCGTAATAAACTATTTCACAAAGGTTAATTCATTGATATGACTCTCACTTATTAATCGGTCAATAGTTTTTAATGAATCGTGATTTGATTCATAGATCGTATAAAGAGAAAATAGTATTTTTTTTTTTTTTTTATTTATTTATTTCTATCTATGTAAAAAAGTTCCAACCGAAAACTTACTTTGAAATACATGAGGGAGTTCTTTTATGTTAAATAGTTCAGAATAGAATTTTATGAAGCGCATCTCAAATGACAAGTAAATTGAAAAAAGAAAGAATTGAAAGTTTTTTTTTCCATTAAAAATAAACTCTTATTTACTATTGAAAGGTTGAGTTGGTGATTCGAATCACCGATTCAGTACCCAACTTAAACCAGATTCGAATTATTAGTTTTTTATTATTATTATTATTAATCTGAATAGATTTAAAGAATAATGAATTACAGTTTCTTAAATTTCAGTTTTCAGTTTTACAATGATGAAACTTGCTACACCACAACTTATGGAAAAACAGAAAGTTTTTTTAATATTAAGGGGACTGGAAAGTAATGTCATTTTGGCACATAAATTAATTAGTCTTAAAAAACAATTTATTTTTTCCCGATCCATTTCGATTCATTTTCGATCCGGTATTGATAGGTTGTTGCTGACGAGGGTAGGGTGAATACATTATTGATTAAAAATAAAATTTTGATAACAAATATCAAATGCACTGAAACGACATTACTTTCCAGTCTCCCTAATACATTGATTATTTATACATTAAGATTCTCCATTCAAAGAATTCGATAAATTAGTAAAAAAAAAAAATAAACAAATAAAACAAAATAAATGCAGTTTCTTTGATGTTCAGCTGTTATTGAGTCTAATTAGTAAGTGATTCGATTCAGTTAAGTGAGCTGATTCTGTTTATTCGAAACTCCTAGATGATTCGCTTTGCCAAATTCAACAAAGTAAAGCACCCCCATAACCATCAATTGGTCATGGAAGTTCCACAATTTCGACAACATGTGCCTATACTTCCTAATTCAGCTGGTACCCATCAAATTGAAGTTGGGGCTTGAAGTCGTCACCGATAATAATAAATAATAATTAAATAATATGAATATCCTTGTGCAATTTAAATTCTAATAACAAACATGCAAAAATATTAAACTTCTGAAAAAATTTGCCTTATTCAAAACGGGATGAGGTCATTGCCCTTTAATTAATCAACACACAAAGGATTCTAATGGAAGTAAATTATATCAAATGAATGAATTCATTTTCCACATTATTTATATTCATTTTTTCAATTAAAATTGAAAAATATAATGTAAATAAATTCAATTCAAAATATGCGTTTTAGATTAGGGTACTTTCCCATTTTGGCTGGTGCAGAAGATTTAATCGCCAATGCTAAGTCAGCAGACGCAAAAATCTTTAAATGTTTTTATTATTATTATTTATTTTAAACGTCTGTTTTTTGAGAAAAATAAAATAGCTGAATTTATTTGAGCCGATATAGTGAACGAGATTAGATGACGAACCTAAATTAGTTGAAATAGAAGTAGAAATGTCGATTGTATTTTGAAAATATTTTTGTATAAAAATTTCATTTAAATTTATATAAATTTAATAACATAAAACTATTAATATAAAAAAAAATTAAGAAAATATTGATAGAGACATTTTTTACATAGAAACTTTTAAATGAGGAAATTGATTTAAGACAGTCAATTTCTAGGGAAAAAAATTAAAATTTAAAATTACACTCCGAATAAAGTTTTCAACAATTTTTTAACTTGACTCGTTGTGTGAACACTAATACTTAATAAGAACGATTACATTGATCAAGAGCATCCGATTATGACATAAAGCAAGAACATCACAACATGATTTATAAAGCCCAAGAACATCAGATAATGTTAATTATATTCAAATCTCATTATTTGAGCTCGTTTGAAATGATTATTCGTACCTCTTAATTGATATTCATTGAATTACGATTATTTAATGCCTCGTAATTTTCAATTAACTCTTTGAACAAAACGATCGGTAACAAATGATTCTATTATCTTCAGAAAAAGTGACGAGTTTTTTTATCCATTTCATTTTTAGCTTCAGATATGAAATCAAATGATTTAATAAATAACAACTTACATCCGCTTTTACACCACATGAAATAAAAAATATTAAAAAGAAGAAGAAAAAAAAAAGAACCATAACGGAGGACAAAATTTGATCACGTGAGAAAACTGTATGACGTCATTAACGTGAATTTCCGAAAGAAGAGGTCATAGTCTCAGCGATATTGTAACAGCTGCACACAATCATTATCAGCAATCAGAAATCCGGACACAAGGCTGTTCTTTCAAACCATGCTTCAATCAGATTCAGTACAGGTGGGGGGGGGGGTTCTTTTTATAATGTTGATGATCTTCTGAATTTGCAAAGCTGGACACGTTGGATTTAGAATTGGTCCTTGTGGAATTATCGTCACGTAATTCTAAAAAGGGTCGCCTTCTAAAACGATTCTTTTTCACGCTCGAAATATTCACTAATTTTTGTTGTGACTCAACTAGGAAGTAGGGTTCTTAAGGATTTTTCGATGCGATGCCTTTTTGAGCTACTGGGTACCCTTTAAAATCGGTCAAGAGTGAGTAATTACGTAGCGTAAAGAAATGCACAATCTGAGGAATTTTCTAAAAATGTATGAAACATAAGATTCAAATATTCACTTGACTTACTATTTAAATAGCTTAGCCGGAAAACAAAACTTAATTGAACGAATAAATTTTAAAAAGTAATAGCTAAATAAATTCAATGATTTTTGTGCAGTATACTCTTGACATCTCGGACGTCTTTTTATGTAAAAAAAATATTTTTTCATTATAGATTCACTTAATGTTAATTTGAATTCCTATGTGGAATGGTTTCTTCTCAAAACCTTGTTATGTCGAATTTTTTTCGAAAAAGAAAATGAATATTTTTGCGGAAAATCACAATGTAAGTTTATTATAAACTCATTCTTTTCTTTTTAGTGCATAATTTTTGTCTTACATTTAAAAATAAAATTATCATTGTTGTATTAGACTTATAGACAACTATCATTACGAACATATTTATTAGTAGTTACGAACTACTAGTAGCTACGTAGTCATTACGAACATATTTATTAGTATTCATTATGTTTCATGTCTCTACTTTTTAAAGTAATTTTTTAGAATATTTTTTCTACTTTTTAGAACATACTACTTTGTTCTGAACTTGCTATCTCGTAGTTTTTTTAGGGTCTCTTCAACTTTGATACATCTAGAGCAGTGTTTCCCAAACTTATGACTTTCGTGTACCCTCGCTAAATTTTTCTTAACGCTGTGTACCACTAATAAAAAAATTAATGTATTTTTTACTATCAAAAATTGCACAAAAGTTAAAAATCACAACTGGCTGTTGACACCACTAAATACTAACTGTTATCTCTACAAAAAATAGCCAATAGGAAAATACGTTATCGTAAATTTTCATGGCTAGCTTTGTTTTTAAATAAAAAATTTTGAGATTTTCGTTTGTTACAAGATATTTCGCATAAGAACGCGTACCCCCGCTAAACTGTTCCCGTACCCCTGGGGGTAAGCGTACCACACTTTGGGAAACACTGATCTAGAGTATATACTGTATATGGAGACGTTCAAATATTACGTAAGCGTCTAACCGGGAGAGGGGTGTGTGATTTGTTGACAAAGGGGAGGAGGGAAATGGGTAATGCTTACGTGGAATATGAAGAAAAAAAACCAGATTTCCAAACTTTTTCAAAAAAATAAAAATGTAACAAAAAAAATTACACGTGAAAAAATTTCAAATGTGGAATAAAAGCTTGTCGACCAGGAAAAGTTTTTTTTCTGCCACTTTATGAAGGGTTTCGGATAGCAAATATCCATAGAAAACTTCCGAACTCTCCCTGGGCTGGGTTGTACAACTATAGTTAGAGCATTCAACTACAAACCTGGAGTTCCTTGTTTCGATTCCAACCGGTAGTCAACAATCATCTCTCTCACACATTTCTCCATCCACATCAATTTTGAAACTATGTTTTTTGCTCAAAAATTATTATATGCCCTTTCTATTGCTTTTCAAACTCGATTATTTCTTTTGGAGCGTTTTTAACGCATCTTTGCTCAATTTTGTGAAATCCTTTTTCTGAGTTGAGCTGTGGTGGCTCAGGGGATAGAGCGTGCCCCTTCTAATCAGATCAACCGGGTTCGAATCCCAGCAAAGGTTGGTTGATAAGAATTCCGCGTCTGACTCGCACCGACCACAGTGCTGGCGTAAAATATCCTCAGACGGAGCACGGGTTAGAGCCCCCTTGCCGTCAAGGTAATCGTGGGAGGTCTTCATGGTTTTCCTCTCCATGTAACGCAAATGCACGTTAGCTCCTTCAAAACGTCTTCCATGAAGGCACATGACTTCCAACACTTGATTCGGGAGTACCCTTGTCTTCTGGATTGGGTTCAAAAATTCAAGGCTACGGAGTTGAACATTAGTAGTCGTAAACCCATAAAATTGGGTCGGCTGTTCAACAACAGTTATAAAAAAACATTTAAAAAATCCTTTTTTAAAATGTAGTAGGTAAAATGCACATTCATTATCTAGATAATTTTCAGAAAATGCACATTATCTAGGTAATTTGCAGAAAATGCACTTTATCTAGGTAATTTTCAGAAAATACACATTATCTAGGTAATTTTCAGAAAATACACATTATCTAGGTAATTTTTAGAAAATACACATTATCTAGGTAATTTGCAGAAAATACACATTTTCTAGGTAATTTGCAGAAAATACACATTATCTAGGTAATTTGCAGAAAATGCACATTATCTAGGTAATTTGCAGAAAATGCACATTATCTAGGTACTTTGCAGAGTATTTCAGAAATGAAACAATTTGTGGCACATCAACAGGTCTCCCAAGTTTATTTGTAGAATAACTAACAATCTGAACTAGCGATAAACATACCTACTTTGTGTATAATTTCTTTCAAAGAATAAGTAAATAGTCTTGACATTAGGCTGTTCGTTGAGAAATAAAATCAGCCTTAAGGTAGAATGGTTATACGAGAATCAAAACACTCTGACCCGTTGATTTCGCACGACCATCCTTTGGAGGGCATATACGAGAGATACTAATTAAGAGATATCAAATAGACTTCATCAGAATTGATGAACGACCCCGCTTCCTGTCTCTTTTTCTAACGTGGTTGGAAATGGGGCTGACCTTAACTATTGCCTAAAAACACATTGAACGATAGAGTTAAATATTTATCTTCGCTTCGAAAATATGATGTAATTGATGAGCATTTATAGAATGTGATGAATTAAAATTCGAAATCTTCCTATTTAACGCTGTTTTTCGAAGCTCGGTCACCCAAAAAAAAAAAAAAAATTAAGTCATAGTTTAAGTGCCTTACACTTGAATCAGTGCGATGATTTTAAACTATATATAATCTTGCCTTGATGAATTATCTAGGTTTTAGAACAGACCAATAATTTTAATATTTTAAAAGCTATTAAACTTTTTTTTAAATCGCCAATTTGGCGACATTTTTCTACCTCTATGAAAATTATCAAAATCACTGCACTTTTCTCAGTTTTTGCACGTTTTTCTGAGCCAAGGTAATGCAGCATTGGAGTAAGTTTTTAAATATTAAAAAATTAGACCACAAACGTATTTCATTTTCACAAAACAGTGGCTTTCCTCCATATTGACGTTTTGTACCATTTTCAAAATAGGCGTAGACAGCGCTGGCTTTAGATGGGCTAAACTTAACCTAACAGTTATAAGTAACAGTTGCGGATTTACAACAGTTATAAAAATAACATATTATTGGCAAAAAAGCATTTCATAATACGACGGAGACTTCGAGAAACAGTCTTAAATGAGGATACACTTGAAAAGAAAGTGAAGTTGTGAATGTGTTTAGTAGTTTGGGAAAAAATCATTTTGTAATTTGAGGGAATTTCAGGATTCTTGAGTATTCTCTGTAATATTCTCAGAATAAAGGCAATCTTTAGTATTTAAACGTAAAAGTTTCGGAGGTAGCTAAAATTATAGGGAATAATGGACAATGTGATGCCCGATTGGTTGTTAAAACGTGGCATTTGTTTACGTTAGCAACTGTTCTTTCCATTCTATTTCGAGTAACTTAAGCCCGTCAAGTATCATTTATCTTAAGAGACATTCTAAATTATTTCATAAGGATTCTTTCTCAAAAATTTCTATTCTTTCACTGTATATACACACAGAGACTTAACACAAAGACAGACACGAAGCCATGTGGAACATAAACTAATTATACATCGAAGTTAAGTAAAAGAAGTAGACGAGAAAGAATTATATTTCAACTAATTCGTTGTGCGATACTGCTCTGTATTTAGTTAACTTATCGTTAATTAACAGTCTAACTCACGTAGATAAACTTAGCTCAACTTTAATACGCCATTTTGATAAAGATTAGCTGGCGCTAAAGTCATGGGTCACATATGTGGGTATGGGAGATCTTCTTGAAATGTAAGTACCCAATTGAATTAATAATTAAGATAATCAGCGTTAGTTAGATGAGTCGGATACAACTGGAATACACTGTTTTCATGTACGGAGTTGTCACAATTAATTAAAGTACCTACATAGAGTCAGTTCTTTTCTGGTTGGTAAACAGTAGGTATATACGTTATACGGACAATGGAGATAAGAAAATTTCAATATAATATTAGATCGAATTTCAACAACCTGGTGAAAGGAAATGGCGCACACACACGCACAAGAAACATAACACAGTTTGGAACCACAAAATTTTATTTAAGCATATCATATGCTCAATGTGCATTGCATTTTCGTCAAACACATGTTCAAAACGCATTGTCAGTGGTCAGCCAGATTTGGTAAACCAAATCTTAATAATAATCTGGTTCTTAAAATAAAAACGTAATTATAAATTTTTAAAATTATATTGCGTTTAATAATAAACCTGTCATTAATTGGATAGATATTTTTGCGTCCCTCATATATTATTTAACAGTATTATCTGTTTTCCAATTTCTAGAAGAACGATTTATTTCTTACTTAATCTCTAAAGGAAATAAGCGTTGGCTCGGACTTCCGGGCAGATGGATGAAGTAATCTCACAACTGGATTATCCAAAGATGTTTTTCCGTTTGATTCATATCAACTGTTTTGGACATAGTATTAGTGATATTTACTTTTAAAGTGGGAAAATAAACGAACAAATAATATTCAAACGAGTTTCCGTTTCAAACCTTAATTTTAAATAGTTCATAAACAAACGGAGAAATATCCGATTTACGAACAAACCAATAGTTAATTTAATAACCAATAATAATCCCCTAAAGTTAAATTATATTCGAAATGAGGGGTACTGATTCAGGTAGTCGCAAGTTTCAAATCTTTCAGCATTTCGAATGTTTTTAAAGAAAACCTTTCTTCGAAAAAGGTTGCGTACTTCTGTTCTATACTATAACTTTCCATGTTTTTAAATTCTACAAAATTTACAATTTCTATTTGATTTCTAACAAATTAAAATACTTTAAAAAAAAATTTACTTAAAAAAATTTCTTGCCAGCTCTTATTCGTTTTTCTATAACAATAGTTTGAAATTGTACAATTTATAAACTATTGTAAAATACAGCTTAGAATTAAGAGACGATTTTAATTCTCAGTTAATAAAACTGAGTACATGTTGAACAAACTACGTTTAATCAAGAAAATCTCTTAAAGACGTAACGATCTCTCCACGGCAGAATTTATTACGCTTAACGTTCGAATGACGTTAAAATATTTTTAAAATTAATGGTGTCGTTAAGACAAAGGACAATAAAACGAGCTGAATTTCGCAAACGATATGGTTGATGTTGCTCTTATTTATTACACGGCTTCGACTAATTACACACTTCTCATTATCGCTGCAAGCGTGAAGCTTATTGTTATTGCTCTCAAGGTCAAATGAGTCAAATCAGTTTCATCATCATATCAGATGGTAGTTAAATTAAAAGGGGAAGAACTTTTATACACTTTGACTAATTTTGATTGAGAAATATTCATTTAATCATCCTCGACGACGATTGCACGAAACATGATTTGAGACTCAATTATTTAAAATTAGTACTTTTGTTGTCCACGTTTTGAAATTGCAAACACAAGATTTAATTATTCAATGCTGTTTATAGTATTACATTAAACTGGGAAATTATTATTTAAATCAAACAGAATTAATGTCGGATAGTGTTTGTAACATACGGTAAGGGATAACAATAAAAAATTTAAATAACACGTATTGATGAAGCATGATTATTATTTTAAATAAAAAGTAATCTAAAATAACACTGCCGCTTCTTAATTTCAATACACTATACAGTTCTTTTTATTTACACATGCAATAATCACGCTTATAAAACATGCAAAATAAGGGTATTTTAAAGTAATATTCTCGTAGCTGTTGCTAGTATAACTAATTCCATTTATTTTTGTACAAATATTAATTTCTGCATCAAAAAACTAAGTACAATTATTCGAAGAAAAAAAAAGGCAAGAATATATCTGGGAAAAATACTAAACATTGCAATCCGAAATCAGAAGAGGGGGTGATTCAATGTAATATCATTGAATTCAACATTTTGGACTAAATACCCCGAATGAGGGGGTGTCCTAACGTTTTGCACCCCCCTAATCCAGGGTCATAAAAAGGGTCATTTTGATTTAGGAAAAATTTAAGACAAAATTCTGTTGTATCCGTTACATTACATAATTAGTTACGTTTTTTCCCTTGTACAAAAGATATTTTTACGAAAGTTTACTATTCTGTGTATTAAGATTAAAAAGCGGTAATTAGAAAAAAAATTTACAAATAAAAAAAACGAGAAAAAAGCGAATAGTGTTAGCTAATATTTGTGACTGTCTTACTAAATATTTAAGATAAAGATTATTAAAAACAACCCGGTAATTGTGGCGCCGTGATTTCTAAATATTGAAAATCATAGCTTCCTAACAAAATAATAGCTAATAAAAATAGTTTCTATCTAAAAAAAAATCGTTACTAAATTACTATTTATTATAATTAGTAACTATTAAGACAAACTTAAAAAGCTGGTGAGAAAAAAAATTTACTGTCAATCTATTTTTCAAAGAACAATAAAAAACAGACTATTCTTAATAAAAATGAAGATAAAACAAATATTATTAACAATATACAGTATTTATAAGTTTGGTAATAGAATTTTTTTAAAAACAAAACGCCGTAATGTTAACCTGAAGTTTCTAATTTCTTATAAACATGCACTGAGTACTTCGTTAGGTTGAATATTAGGTGGAAATATTTTTTATTTATTTATTCAGTTTTTTTTTTTTTTTTTTTTTTTTTGTCATTTCTTTGTTGCCAACCTACTGTAATAAACAAATAAAAGAAATAGAACCTTTCTCTCTCCCAGGAATATTGAAAAATAATTTAATCCTGAGCTTATTCATTACACAGAAATATTCTTAAAGTTTATTACGTAATTTGAGATACTAAAAATATGCATTATCGAAAAAGATATTTCAAGAGTATTTGTTTTTATTCATGCTGTGCAGAACTAAATTCCATACAAAAAATATCTTAACAAAAAAGAAATTTGACTTAATGGTAATCAAATATGGCGATGCGAATCTAACTTCACAATTTGCATAACAGTAGTCCATAGTTTCTTTAAAGGGAAAGAAGTAAAACACAAAAGGCGAAATTCTAGACAAAGTTTGAAATCTAAGATTAAAGAAATCACTTTTAGATATGCTTTAAATATTTCTTGAGAAAAGTCTTAGTAATAACAGAAAAAGTTGAATGATTTATTAATAAATTCATTTAATTTTTAAAAATCATAATTATATATTGATAAAAATTCACTTCTATAGTATTTATTATTTTAGAATCGTTCAAACTAAAAAGTATTTGATACTTAATTGTTTTTATATATTTTTATATTTTATTAATAGTTTCGGCAGCTAACTGAAACATTAATTATGATCTATAGTGATAGCCGCTTAATTTATTATAAACTTATAGAAGCAAAATAAAAATTAAGCTCATTGGCTGAGCTAAAATTAAATATATATCTATACAACAGGTGGAATTTATCATAGAAGAACGTAGTTTTCTGCAATAAAAATATAAGACACTATTAAAGTGTTTGAAACCTGATGTTTTTAGCTTAAAACCGGGTTGATGCTTTTTAATAAAATAACATTTTTCAAAACAAATGCAATTTTAACTCTTTGGTTAGTGAAAAACAAAAAACGACTTGGCTTACTCTATAGAATGGAAATAAAAGTTATTAACGTAAATAAATACCACGTTTCAACAACCAATCAGGATAGTGATACCCACACTACGTCACTTGCAGGTATCCCAATGCAATAGCAAACATAAATATTCTTCACTTTTCAAACAAAATGAGATTTTTTAAAAACTTCTTGGTTCTCTTAAGCATTAGAGGTACTTTTAAAAGGAAAGTTCACCGGATTAATAGGACAACTGATAGTTTCAAACTATATACTAACTAAAACTACGGGATATATATATATCCCGTGAGAATAGTATTTTTGATCTTAACCAGATTTCGAAAAAGACAAATTAAGTTTGCCATTTTTCTTAATCGCAAATTAATAAGGCTATAAAACCACAATAAACATATTGAAATCATTAAAATCAAATTAATAATTAACATCATAAAACACAATGAATTCAACAATTCCACAGAACTCATATCGGGGAATATTATTTGTTAATTATAAGCGCGATGGTGTTTTAGTGTCAAACACATCTACACTATTCATGAAGTACCGTTAAAATAGCGGAGTCGAGGAACCATGATAAATTGATCCATCCGTCAGACAACGTAGCACTCCAAAAGACGATTAGAGATGTCAGACATTGTTTCGTTAAAGGAAATTCTTCGTCTCATTCAACTAAGTTCCAGAGATCAATGCTTTATTCATTGACAATAAATAAAGCATTTTATAATATAGCCTAATTATATTTCCCAAGTATAATAGCGTTAGGGAGTGCACAAAAGGTCAATGGTTCTCAAAATTTAAAGACAAGATTTATTTAACATCATTGCCACTGCCACAATCATTTTCTAATCATTTTTGTCCTCAGACGAAACTTCATTAACGATTTTCAAACGATTTTATTTTGCAATTTAACCAATGTTATCAAATAGAAAAAGTTTGCCCTCTTATTTTATTATATTAAAAGAGTATTTTAGAAATCGTTTTCTATCTTTCAATTTTAAACTTTTGTTGTTAAATTAAAGTATTAGATAATATTTCATTAACAATATTACCTAATGTAATTAAGTATTAGATAATTATATTAGTACTTGATTATATTAGATATAAATAAGTATTAGATAATACTTCTTAGAAGTATTAGATAAACGTAAGCAATAAGCAGTGGTCAAAAAAAAAAAAAAATTATTTAGTTTACTACAACTACTTTCTTACAAATGTAGCTAACTACTAAAACTCCTTCTTTGAAATGTTATGACTACAAACTACTTTCGAAATGTAGTAATATCAATGTAGTAGTAATCATCAATCTCCCTACTTTACGAAGACGAGCTTCGCTTGAAAACTAAATTTAGTCCTGTACTCATAATTATTTTGAATAAAAAATTGGATTACATTAAACATGAGGAAATATTATTTATGCTAGGAAGTATTACGAAGTATTTATTCATGTTTACATGAGCCAGTTTGTTATTCTAAAATATTCTTTTCGAATTTGTTGATTCAACCTTCAACTTTTTATGCCTTCCTCCACATCGAACGTTTAAGAAATGCTAGGAAATTATTTATTTTTTTTAAAGTTTTTAATGCTATTTAATTTCCTTTAAGATATTAAATATATCGAAAATGTTTCCTTCCTTTAAAATAACATCAGTGTTTCACGAGTTTACATTCGCATGTGAAAGTGCGATCAAAGTGATATGTTATTTATTATTCGTTAATGGCTAAATAAAATATTAGTTATACGTAAACTCTTAATACGCAATTCTGGTTAACGTTCAGCCACAGGGGCTATTTCATTGCGTCCATTAACGACCAGCAATGATTTGTACCCATGTCATTCAAAAAATTTGTTTAGCTAGATACTTTCTTCTTCATTCAATTAACGTTAAAAGTTGTTGCCAAAAATTGCTACAAAGTACTGTTTTTTATAATATATATCGCATTGCTCACTACACTACTTTAAAAAAAGGATGAAAAAAAAGGCGGAAAAAACACTACACACTACACTACGGAAAACAGTAGCGAGTACAGACTTCCGAACACTGGCATAAAAAAAAAAGAATACGGTTTAACAAACGATTAATGAAGCAATTACGAAATCGTTTTCTAATCTTAAATTTTAAACTTTTGTTGCTAAAAGGAAGAAAAAATATGACACTTCATTTAAACATTATAGCTGTTCCAAACTATTTTGTACCTAAGAGCACATTCTAGAACAGCAGTTTCAGAGCGAGCACTAAGGTCAATTAACAGTTGGAATTACTAATTTTACGTAGCATTTCATTAACATGCTTTCACATAGTAAAAAAATGAAAAAGGATATAGCATTCATGTAAAGAATTGAAAAAATATAATTAAAAAATAATAACGTAATGAAGAATTAAAGTTATTTTATCTCAAATTAAATTTATTTATGTCGTTTTCGAACATTCAATTGAGCTTCAATAAAAATAATTAACTAATTACTTTAAAAAGTAAAATATATATATATAAACTATTAGTAGAAGCATATTCTCAAAACTAGATTAGTTTATAATTAGTTAAAAACTTCTTCGAGCAAATAAATTAACTTTTAAAATTCCAGCTTTAATCATCACATATATCTTCCTTCAAAGAAAATCTCCCATTTTCCGAAAACCAATCAACCTTTGATATCGCGACGTTAATAATCTCGAGTATTTCAGCTATATATCAAAGAAAATAGCTCATTTCACACTAAAATGCTTTTGAATATTTCAAGCTCAAGTAAAAGTAGTTATTTCCACGCTTTCCGAGCAAAGCGTCTCAAAACCCCTTTGAGCACCTGCTTTTGGTTGTTGCTGAGTCATATCAGATGAGATTATCTCTAGTTTCTAAGGTCACCTCTATCAGAAATTAAAACAAACAATGAAGGAGGCCCGGAGGCGCTGAGCTGCATAATTTTATTCGACACGTTTTGGCAACAGAAGCATCTATTTAGATATGCAATTTAAAAAAAATTAATGTATAAACTTTTATTGCTTTTTGTTTCGCACGAGGTATTTAGTTTATTAGTGATAAGTTGACAACCTTGAGAAGAAAAATTAGTACCATATACCACGAATAATTTCAATTATTTCAAAAGATTATTACAGTTATTAATTTAATAAAATAAGTAAATTTAGAAAAAATTAGTAAAGATTGAAAGCTGTCAAAAACTTATTAAACTGAGTTGTGAGATCAACAAACAATTCAAACGTGACGAAATGCCAACTTAATCGACACTGTTGTCCCACAAATTATAGGTTTATGAAAGTTCTTATTAATTTACAAATCGATGCAAAGGTCAGCAGTGTTGATACGATCTCATTGAAAAGAATAATTAGTACTATATCCTACGAATAATTTCAATTATTTTTAAAAAAAGATTATTACAATTGTTAGGACAAATTTAGTAAAATAAAGATTGAAAGCAGACTAGACTACTAACTTAAACAGACAGATCCTAAAGACATGGTTCCCAATGGAATACCGAAATTAAACATCATTGGTACATCAGTGAGCGGGTGGGTGACCACTTTAATTAGTCTGCGTAGGGACCGAGGGTGCGCAGTATCGATCCTCGTTAAACTTTTCTACTGCAAAATGCAATCCCTTTTCAAAATTGTGATGGCATGTCTTCGGATCATCCACGGGGATTTTTCCCAGACCGTCGCCAATAGCCCATTGCGCAGCTCTAGTGCGACGTAAATAAACTACTACCACAGAAAGTTTATATTAATTTACAAATTTATCTGCTCATTTATTACAAGAATTTTCTCACGTAGTTTTACTGATTCACATAGCATTTTCCTAGGCTGTTTTTCTCTTTTATTAACCTGCTGCATCAAGAATTGTTCATAGTAACAGTTGTCAAAACTACTGGCTATTCTTAAAAAATTTTGAAAGGTGAATGCTATTAATTGATGATAACTGAAAGCTTATATTTCCTTTCGCAAGACTAAAATAGATTTATAAATTAATAAAAACTCGTTATATATTGTTATATTATAACTTATATATTATATTATAAATGTTATATAATAAGAAGTTCAATTTAAAAAAAACGTATGAAAAACTTTAAAAAAAGCTTCATAACTAAAAGTATTTTTAGTTATGAAGCTTTTCTTGCACGAATAACTTGACGAACAACTAACGAACATAATTTAATAATAACGAAGAGCGCTCTAATACGAACTGAACTCCTGAATTCAAAATTTGCCCGCATTGAGTAAAAAGCGAAAACAAGTTTAAAGAATTGCGAAAGATTGCGTTGTTTATTGAATAAATTCACAAGTTTAATGCGACTTAAGTTTTCAGTTTAAAATTTTGGTGCATAATTATTATATTAATTTCGACTAGGAAATCGGATATAGATTTATAAAAATTATAAAACCTTTCACTTTATGTAAAAAGGATTTTTTTATTATTTATAGAGATAAATATAAATTAAAATATTGAGGTTTTTTAATTAAAAAATAATTTATAATATTAGCTAATAAAAATATTAGCTAAAAAGATGAAATATAATAAGCTAATATTAGGTTATTCGATTTAATTTCTTTACGTTCCTTAAATATATGATCGAAAATCCTCATAAGTTTCTAACTGTATAAAGTGGTCTAAATCTCTAATTCACGCTTTTATAATTTATTTATACAACTAGTTAAAATGAAATGAAATAAATAATATAATACGAAGCCTAGATCACCTAACTTTTTTGATGATTTTTTCTTATAAAAATTTGCAATATAGTAAAAAAAAAAAGACATTTTTCAGTTTTCCACAAAAATAAAACAAAATTTTTTTTTCGTTTTATGATTAGTAGCATAGGTAGTTTTTTTTTTACAAAAATTTAAAAAAATTTTCAAAACTTGTTCCCTCCGACAAAGTAAGAGAATATTGCCCATAATATTAGAATAAAAAAAATATTACATATTCAATTAAAAAAATTATTTTATTTGATCCCAAAAGTTTCTTTTTTGAAGTTGACGCTTCTGTTACTTTAATATTTGTTATTTTAAAATTATCTTGAAGATAGATACAAGTAATAGCGAGGTAGGTCGCAGAAAGCCCGAAAAAAATTCTGCTCCAGGGTTTGTTCCACTAAAAAGCTTTCTCAATACTGTAAATTTCAACCAACACAAAATAAATAATTTTTCAAAAAATACCATTCCGCTCGACCTAATATTTTTTATTTCGTAAGAGATTAAACGTAGTTAATATAAATACACCGAAACGCAGTTTTAGAGCTTTATGAAAATATTGTTCTTTCTGAAAAAAGAAATCATAAAAAGGTATCATTTTATGAAACAGGTTTTAAACTAAAATAAGAATTACAACTCACGAATTGAGTCATACGTAATGAGTCATTCATTCAAACTAAAAGTGGATTTTCTTAAGAGAATTTAATTAATAGTTAAAATAATTCAAATAAGTGGATGGGCTGAGAAAAACTATATTTTAGACTTATCTTAATGAGATAAAAATCTTGGTAACAAAAATTTATAGAAAACCAAAAAGAAATGAAAAAATTATTTTCCATTTTGCATCAAAAAAATGGAGTGGAAAAAACAACTTTTGGAGCAAAAAATAAAAAAAATAAAATAAACAAATTCACTTTACACAAAATACTAAAACATATGAATACACATAAAAAGTAATAAAAAAGTAATTTATATTGATGAGATATTTCTATCACATATGTTAGACAATATAAGATAAAATGTTAAGTAGACTATCATAAAATTAACCTTCATAATAACATTAAAAACATATATAATTGATTTATACATTGTAGTGTCCTCCATAACAAAACTAAATACGTAACGTTAGTTGCTAAAATTTATTCATATATTTATTTCTGAAAAAATGTTTGAAACTTTTTTTATTTACATCGTAATAATAATAATTGTAGTGTAAAGTAATAATTTGTCCCAGAAGTTCAGAAGACATATTATAAATATATATTATCATTTTAAAGAACCATAAAAATTATGATACATAGTCGAGAAAAATAATTAAAAAAATGCTTTTTCGTAGAAAATAAAAACTTCAGCTGGCAATAAAATAATTTTTAATAAAATTACATTTTTGTATAAAATGTTTTATTAAAATTAATATTAATTTTAAAACAGTAAAAGAAATATTTTATCGAGAAAATAAATTTGTTTAAAAAATTTATTTCGTAAGAGATTAATTAATTCCTCATTTTTAATTTAAAAAAATGGACAACTCATCATATTGCAACAAAATATTTCATACATTACACAATAAAATACTACATAACATAAATAAGTCTTCTTTGTAAATATACAATTTAGCTGAAAATTTTACATAAATTCGAACATGATTTTATTTCAATAAGTAATGCTTAAAAACAAAAGTAATTGCTATTAATTCAAACATGAATTTAAACATAAAAAAACTCATTAAAATTATTTTTAAATATTTCAAACATCTATTCATTTTTTAAATTTTTAAGGAGAAAAAAGAAGAGAGATGAAAAATCTCTAAAATTAACAAACTTAAACTTAATATCACAATTTTAAATTACCAGTTGAAAACAGAACAAAACATTTCGAACAATTTAATACAAAATCGACTTACCTCAAAAGTTAAGACTAAAACAATATCCGTGATATCGAATTAAATCCCATGCATGCGCTTCAAAAATCCAGGTAAACTGCAAACAGCTGTTTCACTAACATAAATCCGATAAGTAAAAATTTTGAAAGGATAAAAATGATAAGAACAAAATGTTCGCCAGTAACATTTAGTCAACCTGAATCATTAATTCAACAGGAAAATATGAATGGCAAAAAAGGAGAAAGATGAGGAACTGTCAAATTCGAAGAGCGGTTAAAAGGAATACCTCTGATGTCCTTGTCAAATAAGATCTGTTTCGGCGAGAACGACCATCATTGTAAACACAAGAAAAAAGGCTACTGCATTTGGCTATATTTGGCGATCTATCGCTTTTATTACGCCACTTTTTCGATCTTTTAAAAAAAAACGGGAATTTGAAAGCTTTGTACTTATACAGAAAACACTTAATTTAAATTATTCAGTTATTTAATATTAATTTAGAGTAAGAGATTAAATTTTTAAAAAAAAGAATTAAGTTATAATTTAAATTGAAAATTATTTTAACATTTCGAATTTCAAATTGGCAAAATAACAACAAAATATTAAAATAAATGGATAATTATAAAGTAAAATAAATAACAATAAAATAATGAATAGAATGTATGATAATAAATAATTTATATTTTAAGAATCTAATTAATTTTAACAAAAAATAGGATAAAATTATATTTAAATATATAATTTAATTGTAACTAAAATCAAATTATAATAAAATAATAATTTTACAATTAATTAACCATCATAAAATAATTTGTTAATTATAATACAATAATCAATAAAATAAATAATAAATAAAATAAATGATAAAAACTAGAATAAATAAAAATTAAAGAAACTAATGAATGAAATGTACATTAATAAATAAAAATAAAATAATAAAAATTTGAGTACCAGTTGTGGGAAAGATGCTGCAAGAACTGTTGAAAAAGCATCCATAAGAAGATTTTAAAAAATAGCATTCATTTTGATTAAAAAAATAATCCCATGAAACTGAAGCGAAAATATATTATTCGAATAAAAACTTGAAAATATACAAAATGGAAGATGACCTTCTTATTTGGCAACTTTACATTTTAAATTTCAAATCACTTTTGCTTCTTCTCATTCACGTCTAGCAAGTCTAGAAAATGGGTGTAGCATGTCGATAGTTTCCATTTTATATATATATATATATTTGAAAGAAATGAAGTTTTTAATAAAGCAATTTGAATTGTCAGGTGGTATAACGATAACTAAGTATACCCTTCATGGAAATAAAATTAAACACAACAAATGATCAGTTTTTTATTAAAATTAATGTTAAAATTAATCATCGATGAACTGCAGTTACAAATATTTGGATTTAAAAGAAATAATAATAAGCTTAGAATTTGTTACTTTTTAAACTCAGAATAAGAAATGTTAACCAAAATTTGAAGCAACTGCACTGAAAGTCATTTAAAAATTCTTATTGATTTAACAAACAACATTATACTTTAAAAGAATACTGTCTATTACATGCTTAGTTATTTCTTAGTATTATTTGCCATATATTTGAGAAAATTTTGAAAATTATTTTGAGGTCAATTCCATAACTCCTCTCAAAATTATTCCTTAAAAGAGACAAATTTAATAATCAAAACTTTCATTTCCGTTCGAATAATGCTAATACAAAGGAATCCCACATAAATTAAAACGTTTAAAATAAAAGTAAATTTGATGAAAAGAAAATTATTATTTTTACATAATGTCTAAAATGAAAAACTAAATACTGAATAGTATTATGAAAAGAAAAATTAATATAAAACTTATATATAAAAAATAGTCATTTTTGTAAGATTTAAACGAAAAAATTGATCAATTTTGAACAATAATTTTGAAGAAAAACTTTAAAATTTAAAAGCATTTTTAAATAAGGTTTTTAGTAACTTATTTTAAAAATTTAGTCTGTAGTACAAGGAACAAAGTCAATCGAGACATAACTGAGACAAAAACCTTAATATTTCAAATTTATTTGTTTATTTTTTGTGACTCAATCTGAGACAATTTTTTAAAAAATTACTATACCCCATGTTTTTTAGCGCAGTGCTATACGCACTTCTCAATCTGATCTATTATGTGACTGTTACAAATTAATTCATTTCGGCAGAGCCAATCCGTCGCCAATCAAAATTATTGTTGGTCAGTTGTTCTTTCAGTCACATTAGCCCTATCATATATTTGCCCTAGATTCTGTCTCAGTCTCAAATTAGAACTGTACACTGTCTCACATTAGCCCAAAATACTATCCATTGCCTCTAGAAATTATCTCAGTCATATACTAATAGTACTAATAGACTCATATACTACCTCTCAATAGTTCAAGACACTGTCTCACATTAACCTAAAAAGACTGTTACAATAATCTAACATACTGTCTCACATTAATCCAAAACACTGTCTCACATTCGCGCATAACACTATCCTATATCTTAGACACAATCACAGTTTCACAGACTCATACACTGTCTTACAGTAGTCCCCTGACTTTAAAAGTACTTAAACAAAAGTCGCCCACAAATGGATGAGGGGCAAGCAACCTTAGCTATTCTTAGGGGAAGGTTACTTTTTTTAAAAATATTTTAAACGATTTTGTAGTTTTAAAAGTGTAAATTATATTTAAGGAATATTTTAGAAGGCATTTGTTAATACTTGGGGGAGGGGCATTTTTAAAATCTTTTCTGGGGGGAGATATTTTTTAGCCCAATTTATTACATCGTCAATGCGCAACTTTACATTCGCATATAATGGCATATAAGAGAAGCGCATTTACATCTATAGTGGTTTAGTTTGAAGGGAACGAAAAATTTTTTAGGTGGTTGATGGTTAGATTTTTTAAATATTTTTCTGGTGGGAGTCCTTCTTTATAGTGGGGATTACTCTTTCAAGCCAAGTTTGTTAGATCTTAAATTCGTAATTTGCATAATAAGAGAATCACATTTATAATCAGTTGATTGGTTGAACTAAAACATTATTTAATTATATTCTTAATTCTGTATTCTATTCGTTTTATATTCTTAACTTATTATAAGATTAACACACGCAGAAAGTATAGCTATTTGTGACATAATACACATGCGATAATATACTATCATTCGAGATGCAGATTTAAAAAAATATATAAAATTTAAAAAAAATTTTGAATGTTTGATGTTTGTTATGGTTCATATATGAATGTTTTATTCATATGTTATTGTTCATATATAAATGTTTTTTTAAATGTTTAGTAACTTTTGAAAGTTTTCTAATTACAATAATTTTAGGCTCAACGGCTTGAATCGAAGTGGTTGTTAGATTGATTTAATTTTTAAAAAGAACAACACTTCACCACTTTGTGTGCCAGTTTCCTATTGCAATTTTAAAGAGGTACTTTTTTATTGATATATTTTTTCCTTGATTTTTGTCACAGTATTAATTTTGTCTTCTTTAAAAAAATATTTCTCTTTTTGAAATTGATCAGATATGACAAAAAAATTTTATATATATATATATATATATATTTTTTTTATATTTCCAATGGCAGACATGAAAGACAAATTTGCAGCTGAGAACAATACAAAGAAAGAACAAAAAACGGAAACAAGAGCTACAATAAGAAAGAGTCTCTAATAATGTATCTCGCCCGCCAATAACGTTCCCACAAGGGCCCAAGAGGAAGTGCAGGTCTCAGGTGGTTAGCGTCCATTTCTTCTTGCAGGTTACATAATGGACAGAAGGGGCTTGAAAAGATTTTGATTCTGTACAGGTGTTTTGATAAACAGTCATAGCCAGTGGCAAGGCGAAAAAGGGCCACAGATTTTTCTCTTGACCATGACGGAATATTTTTAATTCCTTCCAGCCAGTCCTTATCTTTGTTTGCTTCTTGGAGTTTTGCCTCAAATGTTGTTCAAAGAGAGATTTCTATTAGCCTTTTTGCGGTGTAGAAAGAAACTGGCTTAAGACATGTTTGTAGTTGGCGGCTTTTTTTGGCCAAGAAATCTGCTGTTTCGTTACCTTGAAGCAAAGAATAATACATTATATATTCTTTGCTTGAAGTCCACAGTGCGCTGGTTCCAATTGCATGGCGAAATTTTTGTTGTGTTGGTCAAGCCTGTGAAGGGCTTGACGACAATGTAAAATGTCAGCAGATGCGGGGGCTTCGGAGGAAGCAATAGCTTGGAGTGAGGCTTTGGAGTCAGAGAGGATGACTACGTTATTGAATTTCTCAAGGTGATTCTGGAGTTGTGATAGAGCAACGCCTATTGCCGATACTTCTGCGTCGAAGGCTGTTCTAGACGAACCGATCGGGGTATAAAATAAAAAAAGGGTTGGGAAACTCCGGCTCCTGCATTAGTGCCATCAGCCAATTATGAACCGTCTGTGAATATATGTAGCCATTCGTGCTCCGGATACAGTAAGTGCAAAGTCTCCAGGGCGATAGATTTTAAGACTTAGTCATTTGTGTCTCTCTTGGAAACATCTTGACATAGGTTTAAACCCAGTGAGGGTCTCTCTTTTTCGATAGGGCACTGTGATCTAATAAGGTCTTCTGTCTTCCAAGTGATATTTAGTTGGTCTTTTATTTCGACGCCTCTTTGGAGGAAACCGTTCTGGATCTTCAAAGTTCGACCAATATTTGCCAGTGGGGTGCTCCATAGGGAGAGGCAGTCTGGTAGTCTTAAAATTAAAAATTGTTAAATAGTTGTAAAATTAAAAGTTAAAATTAAAAGTTGATTAAAAGTTGTTCTTTAAATAAAATTTTAAAAAAAACTACATGCATTTTTGCTGTTTGGGAGACTTTTCAAATTTATGAAGATGGCCACTTTTGACATTAAACATATTTCCTGTTCGAATGCTTGAAACACGCAAGAATCCTTAACAAATAAAATTCTATCATAAGCAGTGGTCGGAAGTACAGCACTACAAGAAGTTAAACTATTGTAGTCGCTACTTTTTTCGTAATTTGCAGTGTAGTGTGCTTCTTTTTTTTTAAAAAAAAAAATAGTGTAGTAAGTAGTGCGATACAAAAAAACAGTAGTTTGTAGCGATTCCTGGCAACTACTTTTAATGTTTGTTTAGAAAAGAAACACGGTTCTAACACAGCTAAATTTTCGAATTTGCTGAGAACAAATCTTCGCGGGTCTGTCAATGGATGCAATGAAAATGACCCTGTGACTGTAGCTGAGGGTTAACAGAAATTACGTCTTTAAAATCACGTATATAACTAATATTTAAGCTAGCGATTAAGAAAAATAGATAATTAATCACTTCGATCACACTTTCACATGCGAATGCACACTCGTGAAACATTGATGTTATTTCAAAGGAGGAAAAAAAAAACGTATTTTCGATGCACTTAATTTTTTAGAGGAAATAAAAGAGCATTAGACAGTTTAAAAATTGCAAGCATTTGATGATTTCGCATTTCTTAAATTAAATATGAGCAGTCGAAAAGGCATAAAAAGTTGAAGGTTAAATTATTGTCGAATGCCTTAAAATGACTTAAAAATTCCTTAACTGGGGTAGCACCAGAAAAGTTACAGCCAATTAAATTTAAAGAGGAGGAGAGTTTGAAAATTAAAGGAAAGAGATTGATTAGTTAGCCCCCCTAAAAAAAATAAAAGAAGTAAAAAAGAAAGGCGTGAATAGAGGGGTTGACTCTCCCCACAGAGGGTGATGACCACGTTGACCATGAGGAAGGTCAACCAGAAAGTTAAAATAAATATAAATGCTATATTGAAAAAAAGGAATAACGTTTAAAGACAAATCAAAGGCTTAGGTAAAATTAAAGATTAAATTGTCACATTACATTAAGTGTAAATGTGACAATTAATAAATTCGAAAAGAATATTTTGGTTGTTGAAAAAATTTCTTAATTATTCCCTTATCTTTCATGTAAGTCAATTTCTTATTCAAAACTATTTTGAACATATAAATTGTTAATTAAGTTCCCCAGAAAAATTCGTCTTTAAGTAGGGAAGTAGTTACTACATTTCGAAAGTAGTTAGTAGTCAGTACATTTAAAAAAAGTAGTTTTAGTAGTTGTTAACTACAAAAATAACGTACTTTTTCCGATCACTAATCATGAATATTTTCCTGAGTTCTTATTAATGCGTTGCACGACAAAGGCTTCGAGGTCTAACAAAACTAATTTTCTCGAAAAAAAGTAATCGTATTATATATTTTTTGTTATTTACATTTCTATTTTGAGTATATTCATAAAGAATATGAGCACCTTCCTGCACAAACACCGTTTTATTTCTAGAAATTGAGGTAAAATTAATTTTACATGAAGACTGAAATAAGCATTATTATTTTAAGTTTTTTATATTATTAGATCTATGGTTGTTTGGGGTCTCAACTCGTAAGACCTTTTGTAAAACTTCTGAAAACAGGTTTTGAAATCAAATTTATCATTTTTAAGTAATACTTTTATGATCATTTTTATCTCTCAACATGTTCTCGCACTTTTGATTTATGCTTTGTTAAAAAAATGATCTATATTTTTATCCAGCCTAAAATTCATCTAGTTCTACCCACAAAAGTGTTCAAATAACGCATCAATCAGATAATTCGCCCACGTTAAGTTTAATTTACGTTATCCTAATAGATAAAAAACACACCAAGGGGCCGTGCAAATATTACACAAGTTTATTTTTCAAGGTTTTAGAGCGCCACTGTTAGCTAAAATAAGCTTTAAAAAAAAACATTTAATTTTGTGTCACATATTATAACATTGGGAAAAAAATATTTTGTTGCAGTTATGTAAATACTAGATACTGCCTAATTTGGATACGGGGAATTATAAATCTGAAGTTAATTTTGCTCCTAAAGCTACAGATTTTTTTAGAAATGATATTTTTAGTTTATTTTTTGTCGTAATTTAGCAAGTTTAAAAATGTTATATACAACAGGGGGTTGTTATACATAAATGTTGCGACGAACTTCGAGGGGAGTTAGGATAAGAACCCATACCCGCCTATACACAGCTAGTGGTGTGATGACTGAAAGAGTAGTCATACGCCACCAGGGGCACATTCCTATTACGAACTACTTCGTGTGATACTAAAAGGGTAATAGTAGAGAAGCGCCTCCAGCTGTTTATGAGGACATTTTCGGGCATGGGTTTCTATGGAATTTAAATCCTGATGAAGTACCGTAATTCTCCAAGAAGTGGGTTGCTATTTACACGACCCCCTGTTATACATAATGTTTTTATACTTGTACATTTCGACAAAAAATAGATTAAAAATTTCAAAAAAAAAATCCCTTAAAAAATATCTGTAGGTTTAGGAACATAACTAATTTCAGATTTGAAATCCGTACATTCACCAAGATCAAGTAATAGTTTAAATGCTACAAAAAATTTGATCTCCCGTGTAATCCCGAAACATACATTCGCTTCATTTGCAACATCAGTGGTTACCGTTATATTATTCGTTACACTTGCAACACGAGTGACTACTATTATTATTATTCGTTACATTGCAACACGAGTGGTTTACCGTTATATTATTCGTGACATTTGCAACACGAGTGACTACCGTTATTATTATTCGTTACATTGCAATACGAGTGGCTTACCGTTATATTATTCGTTACATTTGCAACACGAGTGGTTACCGTTACATTATTCGTTACGTTTGCAACGCGAGTGATTACCGTTACATTTACAACAGGATTGGTTACCGTTATATTATTCATAATAATATAACGGCAACCAATAAAAATACATCAGTGACCACTTGTGTTGTAAATTTAACAAAATCTTTACAAATAACACTTGGCAACAATTTTTTGTTGTATTTATACAAATACTCGATCCTGCCTATTTAGGGTGGGGGGATTTCAAATTTCAAATTACCTGTGTTAATAAAACTACAGATTTTTTAAAACGTCATTTTTAGTATTTTTTTCCCCGTCGAAATGTAGAAGTTCAAAAACATTATATGTAACAATGGGTTGCGTAAATGTTGCGAGAAACTGCTTGGGTAGTTCGGGTACATCAAGGATTAAAGTTGTATAGGAATTGTATAGAACCTGTTCAAAAGCACACGAGGAAGCAGTTCGTGATAGGGGAGCGGCTCTAGCATCGTATGACGACATTTTCGAAAATAGGTTCCTATGCAATTTTAATCCTAATAATGTGCCCCAACTACCCTAAAAGTTTGACGCAAAATTTCAGCGATCCCTGTTATATGCAATGTTTTTAATTGAAAAAATAGAGTAAAATGCAATTTTAAGAAAATAAATAAATAAATAAAAACAAAATTGGAGCTTGGAGAGAGAAGCAAAAAAAATTATCCTCAGTGTAATATATAAAATAAAGTAATATTTCTGATAATTCTATTAAAAAAAATATTCGTCAAATAAAGTAAAAGAAAATCGCTTAATAAAATGTATCGTGAACTTTTGACGTAAATATATATTTATATTTGAACCTAAATAGCATTCGGTTCTTTTCTTTTCACAATTGAGCAGTCATAAACTGAGATGGTTGTTTTATGATGAACATTCTAAGAATTCAAATCAGTTTGACCTGGCAATCGAGGCTACCAATTCGTTCGATATTTTTTCTTCGAATCGAAGAATGAAATATTTCAGAATTAGACCACAATCATGTAAAATAACTCCATCACAAGTCCACGAGGTCACAATGCCGAACTAAGAAAGAAAAGGGGGGGGGGGGAAATGAGCCTAGCGATATTGATGTTTCAAATGGAAATGCTATATCGAGCTATATTTTAAAAATAAGTGAGCTTTTTCGACACGAATTAGCTCAATCTTTCTTTTATAGGCTGTTTTTTTTTTTTTTTTTTTTTCATTAGAAAACATCTATCATCTAAAAACAGTACATATATATATTTTGCTCAGTGGCCGGAATAACTACATTATTTTTGTAGTTTACTACGACTAATGTAATGTTATAAATGTAGTTAACTACAACTACTTTTCTTAAAATTTAATGACAACGAACAGAAATTTAGTCACTACTTAAAGGAGACGAAGTCCCGCATTCGACTGATCGTTAAGATACGGTTCCAAGCAGATCACCGAAGTCAAGCATCACTGGCTGCAGTCAGTGTGCGGGTGGGTGACCACTTGGATCAGTCTGCGTAGGGACCGAGGGTGTGAGGTATTGGTCCTCGTTAAGCTGTTCTATCGTAAAGTGCTCGACTTCGCGTGCAGGTCGTCGGGCTGCCGAAGCGGGGGGGCCATCCCCTTTGCAGAGAATCAAAATTGCGATGGTACATCTTCGGATCATCCTCAGGGATGTTTCCCAGACCGTCGCCAATAGCCCATTGTGCAGCTCTAGTGTGACGTAAAATGAACTACTACTACTACTACTTAAGGAGATGAACTTTGCTGGAGAACATAATTTACACTAGTGTTCAAAATGGTTTTAAATAATAAATTGGCTTACATAAAATAAGGGAATAATTAATCAATATTTATATATGTTTATATGAGCCGGTTTGATACTCTAAAACATATTTTTCGAGTTCATTTAATTTTCAACTTTTTAACGCCATTTTTGACAGCGAATATTAAATTTAAGAAGTGCAAAATTATCAAAAACTATGCAATTTTTTATATACTTGATGTTATTATTTCCTCTTAGAAATTAAGTGCATCGGAAATACGTTTTTCTTTTCTTTGAAATAACATCAATATTTCTCGAGTGTGCGTTTGCTTGTGAAAGTGTGACAAAAGTGATTAATTATTTACAAATATTTCGAAATATTAGATAACTCGCCTAAATTTAACCATGATTCCGTCAGCATTTCTCATTAACAACAATGTTACAATTTATTATTTGATTAAAAACTTATTTACTCTAAAAAAATATAAACAAGTTGGAAATATCAGTTGACATGTCTTTCCTGAAATTTTCATGTAAATATTCTGAAAACACATCTGCTGAGAATTGACTCCTCAGAATATGAATGACCAGCAAACAACAACACACGTACACAGGATGGCACAAAGGAGTTTTAATAGTGGCACGCGAAATCTTATTGGAAATTTTTTTTAAAAAGCATAATAATGTCTCCAACCTGAGCTAAATTGAAATCCATAACAAAACTACTATTTAAACTATTATATTGAATATTAGATATTCGTATCAACAAGCAATTAGGTACTGGGAATTACAAATCTGAAGTTAGTTTTGCTCCTAAAGCTACAGATTTTTCTTTAAAAATGACATTTTCAATTTATTTAATGAAGCAACTTGCCAGTTTAAAAATGGTATATATAACAGGGGGTCACATAAATGTAGCAACAAACTTCTAGGGAAGTTTAAGGTTTAAAATTGCATAGATACCGGAGATGTCGTTGTACGCGGCTAAGGGCGCTTCCCCATTATGACTTATTTAGAAGCACGTGAAGAAACAGTTAATAATGGTATGCACCTCTAACGGCGTATGATGAAATTTTCGAGAATCGATTCCTATGAAATTTTAATCCGGATGATCTATATCACCTAGAAATTTATCGCAATGTTCACGCGACCTCCTGTTATATGTAACGTTTTTAAAGCTTTACATTTCCACTAGAAATAGACTAAATATGTCATAATAAAAGATAAAAAAAAAAAAAAAAAAAAAAAAAAAAAAAAAGCATTGTAGCTTGGAGTGAGAAATTAACTGCAGCTTTGAAATCAGCGATTCGAATGGATCTGAGATCTGTTACAAAATCGAATGCAACCCAAAAACAAAATAAGAAATTTCTTCCCCAGGGTAACCTCAGAGATCACTTTTGTTGTAAATTTAACAAAACTTTCCTTCCGGTCTTTAATAATAAATCAGTGACAGCTTTCTTTTTATTGTGATGTTACACAAAAATCAATAAGAGAAGAAATAATATTCAGTGACTCTTCCTTTAATTCCTCCATTAACGAATTTCATTGTTTATGCAGGAGGTACCCCCAAACTACCAGAAAAAAGAAGGCCAAATACAACAAGAACGTCCCTGACTCCGAGCAGGTATCTGTTTTCTTAAGATTACCCTTTTATCTCTGTTTCTTCAGTGACAAAGTTCGTGACCGGGAAATCTTTTTTCTTCTTGCTCTTTTTTTTTTTTATCATCCCAACTCGCCAACAATTCTTCCATCTCCCTCTTGAACTTATCAACAAGTTTCTCTGATGAGGGAGGAAGTAAAAATGTGTTGAAGATGAGATCTTTCGACAGTGCTTCATAATCGGAGATGCTCGTTTTTCCTTTGAACTATATTATTGGCGGGCTTAGGCTCGAAAGTTGGCTGTCAATAAAGATTTGAGGCGATGAAAAATGACTGATAACCTGTAAAAATATCGAACTCGTTACGGAAGATTTAACACGCGGCGACTTTCGACCCGAACAACTTTTAAATAATGATTATCGAATGTATTTTAATAATGTATTTTATCTTCTTGCATGAAACTGATAAGATATTTTGACAGCCATTTTATTTCAGCAATTTTTAGGTCTTGCAAATAAATATGACTTGAGAACAAATATTTTATTGCATTTATACAAAGATATTTGATCTTGCCTTATTCGGATGTGGAGATATCAACTCTGAAATTAGTTTTGCTCTGAAAGTTACAGATTTTTCTTAAAATCACATTTTTGGTCAATTCTTTTTGTTCAGTTTGTAAGTTGTGTATGTTTAAAAACGTTATATGTCGTATAAATCAGGGCATCGTATATGTAACGCGACAATCTTCTAAAGGAGTTAATGCATATCATCAGGATTGCTTAGGAATCCATGCCCGAAAATGTCGTCACACACCGTTAGGGGAGCTTCCCTATTCTGAGTTGTCCAGAAGCACACGAAGAAACTGTTCATAATAGCGACCATCCTCTATCGGAGTATGACGACATTTACAGGCATGGGTTAAACGAATTTACAGTATTTTTTTAACTTAAATTTGACTCCGCAAATTATTTTTAAATAGATCAAATAAATTAAACTTCTCCATTCGAGAAGCGGTGGCTAAGGAGATAGATTGCTCTCCTCACATTGAGATGACCCAGGCTCGAATCCCAGCAATACATAGTCCTTGCGAATTCTACTCCTAGCTCGCACCGACCACAGTACTGACGAAAAATATCCTTAGTGATAGACGAATCACGGTTTGCCGTTAGGATAATCATAGGGAGGGGGGATTCGTGGTTTTCTTTCTATGTACCGCAAATTCGGATTGGTAAGTCTAGCATTTTTTATTTTTATAATTTTATAACCGTCGTTGAACAGCCAACCCAATTTTTTGGGTTTACGGCTACTAATGTTCAACTCCGTAGCCTTGTAATTTTGAACCCAATCCAGAAGACAAGGGAACTCCTGGATCAAGTACTGGGAGAAATTTGCCTTCGTGGAGGACTTTTTGATGGAACTAACCCGCATTTGCGTTACATGGAGAGGAAGACCACGAGAACCTCCCACGGTTAGCCTGACGGCAAGGGGACTCTAATCCATGATCCGTCTACCACTGAGGATATTTCACGTCAGCACTGTGGTCGGTGCAAGCCGGATGCGGAATTCGTATCAACCAGTCATCGCCGAGATCGAACCCCGGTTCACCTCATTGGAAGGCGAACGCTCTATCCCCTGAGCCATCGCGGCTCATAAGTCTATCATTGTCATAATGCTTTATCCAAAAGTTCCCTTGTCTTCTGGACTGTTTTTTTTTATAGTATATATTATTTTATAACTTGCGTTGAACAGCTGACCCAATTCTCATTTTGTGACTCTCAATGTTCAACTCCGTAACCTTGTAACTTTGAACACAATCAATCCAGAAGGCATGGTAAGTCCTGAATCAAGCATTGGAGTTAACTTGTCTTCGTGGAAGACTTTTTGTTGGAAATAACCCAAATTTGAGTCTTATGGAGTACAAAACCATAAAAACCATACATGGTTAGCCTGACAGCAAAAGGGATTCTAAACCCACGATCTGTCTACTACTGAGGATATTTTTTGTCAGCACTGTGGTCGGTGAGAGACTGACGCAGAATTCGTATCGACCAGCCAACGCTGGGATTTGAACCAGGTCCACCTCATTGGGAGGCGGACGCTTTATCGTCTGAGCCTATGGGCTAAGTTCAAAATTACAAGGCTACGAGATCAAAATGGAATGTTCAACTCCCAGCATCGAACAACGAAACCCAAAAATGGGTCGACTGCTCAACACCGGTTATAAAATAAAATAAAAGCCTCCTCTCATTCTAATTTTCTATTTTGAACTTCATCATTTGATCGTTTTCTGGTCATAATAATATCAGAATTTTGGAGGAAGTTCTATGATTTATTAAGGAAATAATGCTTCAATGTAAATAGAATAGGTTATAAAAGCGTAAAAATATTATCATTATTTTAAAGCCGGTAGCTGGAAGAAAAAAAAAACTATTTCTATCTGAAATCGATTTTAAAATAAATTGAACTGTGATGAAAAACAACTTAATGAAGCGCATTCGAATGACCTATAAAAAAAAGCGATAAAAGTTTACAGGAAAGAATGAAGTAAGATGTAATTTTAAAAAAATGAAATGAAGAGATGTAAAGGGGAAAAAATTTAGAATCGATTTAAGCCGTGAGAATTTTAGAAGATGGTATCACCATTGTTTTCGCACCTAACCCGTTTCGGTTTGTTTTAGGTTGGCAAATTCTTCATTTAGTGAAAAATCTCACGTTCTTCTTCACAACTTTATTCCGTTCGTAAACTCATCTTTTTACGCTTGAATGACAATTTTCGGTACAGAAAAATAACAAGTCCTGCGATGAAGAAGTGTCTCTTCGCTTCACCGGTTAAAACTCATTATAAAAATTGAAAAAGAATAACTTCCGGAACACTTAAAAAGAAGAGGAAAAAACTGAAAGAATGCCATTTTCCACGCACTTTTTTAAATTGTAAGATATCGAAATACTACTCTAGCGTGGACTGCGGAATTCGTTAGGTGGAGTTTTTAATGGATATTCGCAATTGTATGCTTTTATTAGGCAATTTTTGTTTGTTTATCTTTTTTTTCTGATGATGGGTAACGGTGCTTTAGAAAATTGTTCTCGCAGTGCATAATGACTTTGTAACTTTTCAGAAAATGGTTTTTGTCATGGAAAGATGAGAAAGGAGTTTTGTTTAGATTAATTTTAACTTAGTACTAAGGAATGCTTTGAGAGCAATTTTGGAAAAACGCATACTGCTTAAAAAATTTTGAACCTTAATAACGTTTAAATTTGCTACAACCTTATGGGTTCATTCTATCAGAAAAAAAAAAGGATTCTACTTCCACCATGTTAACCAACGGATAAGTATATAAAAGCATATTTCCTAAAACTTATTGAACAAATGACTATTTTTGACCATTTTTGTTTAATTTTATTCTTTGAAATGAGTTCATTGGCACCTAATTTCAAAATTTTGAGGTTGCAAGGATTTTAAACATTTTTCGAAGTTTATGTTTTAAAACTACTTACAGTCTCAAAATTTAAAACTTGATTCCTAGTTTCATCCAGCAGCTAGTTTTGAACTAGAACACAATTCAATGTGTAAAATGAAATACAAAAAAATTCCAATTTATTCATTACTTAAATAAGGGTATTAAGGGTAATTTGATCGGTACCAATAAACTATTAGAAAAAATCGGCTTAACGTTTAACCATAATATTGGTACCTTGAACTAAAATATGGTGCAAATGTGTTACCATAGTATAATATAATCAAATTTAAGAAGGATTATTTTACACAGAGAGATTTTGCATAGCGTTTGACTTACGTTAACTGAAACGCTAACCTTACTTTCTGTCCCTTAGCGATTCTGCTATTAGTAGGGAGTTTTCGGTGTATGAAATGGGAAACGTATTATTTGTTTATTTTTCATTGTACGATAATAAATAATTAAAATAAATTCTGCGACATTTATATTCGATGCAAAAAAAGTGAATCAATCAAAAGAGTTAATATAAACTTCGCTCATACGCGGTGAAGCTTAATAATTACCTTAAATATTTGTTGTATGTTGATAAATAAATAAGATAAATAAAAGAAAAATTATTTGATGCATAGAAAAAAAGAGAATCATTAGAGTTAGAATAAACTTCGCGTATGCACAGGGAAGCTTAATTATTATTTTAATTTTTTATTAGACGTAAACAAATAATTAAGATTCATTTCAGAACATTTCTATTTGATACTACAAAAAGAGAAGTAGTCACACGAGTTAGTATAAACTAGCATTATATTTCTAAAATAACTGTATTTAATTTCCATATTTCTATTGGAAAATATTTATCATTTAAAGTAGTTTTGAAATTCTAGAAGGCCATCTTCAAAACTTAAGGCTGTTTCTCGAAGGCTCCGGTGTAATTTAAAATGACGTTTTTTATTTTTTTAAATTTTTTTAAAAATTTATTTATTTATTTATTTATTTTTTTGCAAGTAATATATTACTTTTATAACTGCTGTGAGTTTGCAACTGTTACTCATGACTGTTAGTTCAAGTTTAGCCTCTTTAAAGCCAGTGCTGTCAACGCTTATTTTGAAAATGGCGCAAAACGTCAATATGGAGAAAAGCCACAGTATTGTAAAAATGAAAAGCGATTGTGGTTTAATTTTTTAATATTTAAAAACTTACTCCGAAGCTGCACTACCTGGGTTTATAAAAATTTGCTACAACGGAGAGTAAGTGGAATAAGGCAGTGATTTTGATAAATTTCATCCAGGTAGAAAAATGTCACCAAATTGGCGATTTTTAAAAAAAGTTTAATAACTTTTAAAATATTTAAGTTATTTGTCCGTTCTAAGGCCCAGATAATGATGTTATATATAATTTAAAATCATTGCATTGCTTCAAGTGTAAGGCACTTAAACTGAAACTTCAACTGTGTCTTTTTTATTTTCTTTGGCGACAGAGCTTCGAAATGGTTCTATTCAATTTTAATGCAAATTTGCTTATACTATAATTTCAAGAAGTTTAAATTATAATATCTTTTTGAACAACTACTTTTAATAAAAATATTATATTTAATGAAATTTTAGCAATTTAAATGCGTTTTATTTTTAATGCTATTTTATTTCATGAGAAATGAGAAACATAAGTTTAAGACATGAGAAATATCGATGTATTTATTGCCGTTTAAAAATGATCATTAGCGCACAAAAGGTGTAATTTATAAGGTATTTTGTGATTCAAAGTTTTAAAAAAAACTTATTTACTGGGTCATTTGTAATTAAAATTAAGAAGTTTTTAACTCTTGAAGATGATAAAATATCTATATAAATTATCAATTAATCCAACGCATTTATATGTAACTCAAGTGTTGCCAATTTAGACAGAGAAATACCCGAGATTTTGGTGCCTCATAAGACAAATAGGTAATTGTATAGTCTTATACAAATATCTAACTCAAATTGTTATCTGAATGGTGATATCGCTCATTTGGTGAGACAATGACGTAACTGCAAAATCAAGTTACGTCATTGTTTCACCAAATGAGCGATATAAAAAATATTACTTTTCCTTTGAAAAACAGCGACCAATGGCAAAAAAAGGATAAATTCGGATTAATTTTTTATTTTTTTATTTATTTTATTTTTTATTATTTTTTAAACATATCTTTCGATATTTTAGCGGGAATAGAGTGTTCTATATATCGCTCATTTGGAGAAACAATGACGTAACTTGATTTTGCAGTTACGTCATTGTTTCATCAAATGAGCGATATTATCTTTAATAACCTTATAATATTATGTTTTCAGCCACCGAATATTTAGTTACAGCTGTTAATTTTGCTTCTTATCTGATAAAATTGAATGTTTTTGATTTTAAAAATCAAAAAACAGTTTGTGAATTTCAGGTTCTGATAACAAGTTTTTAGAATAAGTGGATTGAAGAAGGTTTAGAATTTCGAAATTATGCAATAATAGGTTATGCGTCCAAGGTTTAGAGCGCGAGGAGAAAAAACAAATAATAAAATTAAGTATTACATTTTGTTTCAATTGAAAAGTTTGATGATACTAGGAATTACAAATCATTCTTATCAAGTCAAGATATAAATATATTTTGACTTCATCTGACATTTGAAATAACATGAAAACAATGATAACAATGATAACTAAAATAAAACTGAACATTTGGTGATGAGAATATGTATGACTAATATGACCATCATTGATTTCCAAGAAATCGTCTCGGTCCTTGCCTCTTCATCTGTTTAAATACTTCCGCTAAATTTTAACCGCAACTATTTCCATTACGTCGGCAATAGTAATAAAAATATTGAGCGGAGAATTATGATTTTTTTTTCTCTCAAACAATCTGAAATACGATAATAGCTACCTCAAGTATTTTATGGTTCAAGTTAATTTAATAACATATTATGAGAGTAGTGGTGGCTCAGGGGATAGAGCTTTCCCCTTCCTGTGGGGTAAACAGGGTTCGAATCCCAGCAATGGCTGGGCAAAGTGAATCCCGCACCCGGTTCGCGGCGACCACAGTGCTGACATAAAATATCCTCAGTGGTAGACGAATCGTGGGTTAGAGTCCCCTTTTCGTCTGGTTAACCGTGGGAGGTTTTCGTGGTTTTTCTCTTCATGTCACGCAAATGCGGGTTAGGTCCATCAAAAAGTCCTCCACGAAGGCAAATTCCTCCCAATATATTGATCCAGGAGTTCCCTTGCCTTCTGGATTGGGTTCAAAATTACTAGGCTACAGAGTTGAGCACTAGTAGTCGTAAACTCAAAAATTGGGTCGGCTGATCAACGACGGTTATAAAAAATATACTATGATTACAAACTCAGTGTACTATTCAATTTTATATCTTAATAGTAATTGCCCTTGAATCCGATGAGAACTGTAGTTTTGCAGATTTGAGAGAAAAAAAAAAATTTTTTTTTTTTCCCCCTTTCTTTAAAAAAAAAAATAAAAAATAATAATTGATTTTTTTTTCAAGGTTTTCTTCTTTCCAAATGAATTAACTATTTTTAATTTTATGATATACAAAAATTATTACACGAAAATAACGAAACATACTGTAGGAAATGGATGCTCAAATTTCTTAAAACCGTTTCCTGGTATTATACGCTCTGAGCAGAAACATTTCGTCATAGTGACGAAATAACTATCGTCATTTCGATGAAACGAATTTTCTCAAAACTAAAGAAATATTTCGTCATTCTATTTTTATTTATTTATTTTTTTTTTTTTTAAATACAGTACTTACCGTAAATGACTTTTCTAACAATCCTTTTATCGTGGGCACCACATCGGCGGATTAATATCGCCCAAGCAACACAAGAAGGACATATAAAACAGAGAGATAAATTGCACACAATATTTATTAATGCGTATCAATGTCAATGACATTGATAATAAAATGTATTAAAAACTTTGTTATGAAAGGCTTAATTATTAATTAAATTAATAATATTGTTATGAAAGGCTTAATTATTAATTAAATTAATAATATTTATTAATGCATATCAATGTAAGGGACATTGATAATAAAATGTATTGAAAAATTATGGTTATTAAAAGCTTAAGTTTTAATTAAATTAATAATAGTTATTAATGCAGCAATACATATTCTAAAACTATAAAGAATGAAAAAAACCAATAAACCCTGAAAAAAGCTCCCAAAAATTCAGTAAGTGTTTTTTTTTTTTCTAGAAAAAAAAACGGGGTTTTTACCATTCTGCAACAATTTAACAATTTGATGACATGTAAAGGTAGCGAGGGGGTTTCCTGAATATTATCATAGAAAAAAGCTATAATTTTTTTTAAAGAAAAGAAATTCATGAACATCCTTCTTGTATAAAGAGAACACAAATTCCATTTCTTTGTCTTGTAATAAAAGCATTCTAAAGAAACTATCTAAGGAGTGTTTTTATAATGGAAGAAAGAAATTTTGTGTAGAAGAGCGGTTGGACCAAACCTCAGTTAATCCTCGTAAGAGGTCAAAGTCGACCGCTTCTCTAAGCACGATTTCCACATTACCGTTATAAAGGGGTTACATTATGGTGAGAATATTTAGGTCATTTTCTCATATGTACCATGATATCACGTTTAAAAAAACTGTACTTTTGACTTCGTAGTGACGAAAAGTATGAAGCGAAAAAGGCTTTTAGTTATTAACATTATAACGAAAACTATTTTTAGTACTTAATGTCTAAGAATAAAAGTGGAATCATTCGATTTGACTTTAGGCCGATTTAGTTAGGGCACCCTCTGTCCCCTTGGTGGATTCACTTTATTTAAGAAAGCAAAGGGTTGGATCAAATCGGATGTTTTAGACTAGCTCAGGGCTGTCCAACTGGCGGCCCGCGGACCGCATGTGGCCCGTGAACACATATTGTGTGACCCGCCAACTTCTTATTCAGGCTGATCGGCCTCAGTTTTCCCATTAAAATGTAAGCAAATTGTTTTAAAATCCTTCTGTTCCCTTGTTTTATAATTAATAATTCAACTATTCATTGTTATTGTATAAGAGGTAAGAGGGTATTGTTCAACTTTTTCAAACTGCGGCCCGCCAAGTGATCAGTGACCGGAATTCTGGCCCGTGGGCTCTTTGCAGTTGGACAGCCCTGGACTAGCTCATGCTAAAATAGTCTTAGTCACTTCATAGTGTCGCGTCTAAATTTATCTCAATTTTCATTTTATTATAAAGTGCAAAAACAATTTCCATTTTCAAAGAATTTTTTTTTTCAGAGAGTCTGATGGAGAAGAGAGTATTTCAATTCATATATTTCACTTTTTACTTCGTAACACAGTTAAGTTTGTAATAATAGCTTTAAAACCATTTTCATTTTTATCATAGCAGTATTAAAAGTTCTTCAATTCAAACTCTAATTTCTTTTTTAAAGAACTGATAAAAGAATACTCCTACAACTGGAAAGAGAACTCTAACCTCGCCGTCTTAGATTTTAGTTAAAATTTTTGATTAGCGGTTTTCTTACTTTTTTTTTGTATTTAACAAATTTTAAATGATATAGTATTATTTAACAACACAACACCATTAAAAAAAAGGAAAATTAATACAAAGATTAGGAGAAATAACGCTTGATAATTTTTAGTACTACTATGAATTTTTCCTAAAAATTTTAAAGCAATAAAATTATATGATTTTTACTTTTGAGTACGCAATTTAAAACTATACATTTGGCAATTTTTAGGTTTTCAAAAATTTAATCAGATTTGGATGATGCCAAAACATTCTTTATACATTAATTGCACAAAAAACAAAAATATTTATTAGAAATGTAAAAACAGACAAAAATAGGCAAATTGAATACTTTCCAAAAACTGTTGATTACAGAATTGTAGTGTCATAATTTTCTTAAAAAAATTAAAAGATTATCTGAAAAACAGCACGCTTTATATGTCAAATTTACCCAATCCAGAAGACAAGGGAACTCCTGGATCAATCACTGGGACAAATTAGCTTTCGTGGAGGACTTTGATGGAACTAACCTACATTTGCTTTACATGAAGAGGAAACGATTAGCCCGATGGTATAGTGATCTATACCATGATTCATCTACCACTGAGGATCTTTTACGTCAGCACTGTATTCTGTGCTAGCCGGGAGCAGAATTCGTATAAAAAAGCCACCGCTGGGATTCGAACCTAAATCTCAATTGGCAGGTGAACGCCTTGCCCCATGAGCTGCCACAACTCTGTTTAGTCGTGATTTCCATTAACTTTAAGTAAGACTGCGAATTCTACTGCATTTTATTTTAATAAAAATAGTACTTCAAACTATAATAGCCCCCAAGCCGTATAAACGAATGAAATTAACATAAATAACTAACAGGAATAAAGATTATGTTACTGTGAATGACCGAAATTGGTGGTTACTGACTTCCACCGGTGAATGTTGACAGTTACATAGTCGCTTTGGTAAATGTCCGAAATATATACTAGGTCTAGTTAAAAACCACCGCCCGGTATACATTTGCCCGGTATTCCCCACATCAATATTTTTTAAGGTTCAGTGCTACTTCCCGGTATATTGTACATCAGTGATTTTAAGGTCAAGTGCCACTGCCCAGTATGCATTTAACCGGTACTACGAACATTGATGTTTCTCCTAATCTATCCTCAGCAGACATGAAAATATGGAATAAATATAATAATATCAACGAATAAATTAATATCAAATAGGATATAACAAATATTTCAGACATTCACCGAAGCAACCATGTGATTCTCGACATTCATCGGTGAAAGTCGACTTTCTCTTGATTTCGGCCATTCACGGCAGCAACTATACATAGAATCAGAATTCATGAACTCAGTGCTTTACACAAATCGCTGAAGTAGGGGTTATCGAGTAGTTCATTAAGAACATGGAATGATATTTTTGACAAGTGGAAGCTAAAACTTATTTTAATTCATGTATTTGTATAGAAAAATATTACTTTAAATTGCCAATTAGTGGAGACGCAAAGATGCATGTAGCGCTTCCTCTAAATAAATAAATAAAAACTTTTTCCAAAATACTCTTTAACAACCAGGATTAACGAAGTTCTGAAAGACTGGTGCTTCTTTGCCGAAAGCTATGTTTCGCTGAAACTCAACTACATAATGCAGCGCTTTCAAAATCCCATTTTCAACATTCTTATTTGCATATTTCAAATTAAAACATAATCAAAAATTTTTGAATTTCCACAGTGTTTTGCTATTTATAGCTATAACAGGGTTCAGTAATACTAATAATAGCCACTATGGTGACAATTTTTAAATCAATTCTTTGAGAAACTTTTTTTTATCTTATCGACACGATGTCTAATGAGTACCAATTTGTGTTAATTTTACACGAGTTGTTGTAAATATCTGACATTCTCTTAAGAATTTGGGGCTAGTTAATAACAAATAATTCGAATAAAATCTCATATGTTTTTAAAAAATGTTTTTTTTTTTTTTTTCTTGTAGGCATCTATGTTTCTTTTTATCTCTATAGATTGTTTTTTTCTTTCTTCATAGTTTACAGAATCACTACAAAATAAGACTTTTTTTTAAATTAAACTCTAAGTTTCAAGCAGTATTCACTGACGCCTCTTACAGATAAGTTATAAAAGGATCGTTCAGTCGTAATTTACGTAACATTTTTCAGATTTTTTCCACGTGTTTATTTCTTAAAATATAACGAAGTAAAAATAATTTTGTTCCCTTCATGAGCATTTATAATGCAAAAATTTATTTTCTGTTAATAACACTTTCATAATTTCTGACACTATTTTAGGTTAGGTATTTTTAAAAAAAATATCTTATATAAATGCAAGCATGAGTACCAAAATTCATGAGAATGGTAATTTTGATATAAAAAAAAAATAATAAATAAATAACACAGGTTTTAAATTAAAAAATGTAATTTTGTGATTTTTTTATCGATTTTTTAATAAAGTAAACAGCTATAGGGTTATGTATTAAATTATATAAAAACAGTGGATTTACTCAGAAATTTATACTCTTTCGTTGAAATTTTTGACGACCACTTTGTATTTCATCTATATAGAGCATATTTCAATTCTTCAAGACATGTGTGGTTATGTTCTTGTAATCATAAACCTTAAACAAACAAAAAATAATGATATGGGCGGCTATAAAGAAAAATTGCATGACAAGGGAATGTTTAAATAATACTTAAAAATTGCTGGAAAATGAAACACCCTGAAATAGCTGTCCCATTTTCTTATTCTTTTTATAGACAACTTTTTATTGCCTAATGGTACAAAATTCAGAACTTGCCCAAATTTGGGAACACTATTTGCAATGGTATGATCATAAATTAAAAGCTTATAGGTAAAGCCTGATCTAGAAATAAGGGGAATAAAGGAGCTCATTGATCGTAACTTTAAACCAAATTTACATAATGTTTATTTACAAAATGCTTTTAAATTATCTATGAATAAGTAAATTATAATAAATTATTAAATTTGAGCTTATATTTTATAAAATATTTGCAACTCATACTACGAATTGACATTGTTACAGGAAAAACACACCAAAAAAAAATATTTGTAACATTTTGAACCCTTACTGAAAAGTGGAGACTCTAGGCCCGGCCCTCTCAGGATTTTAGTAAATCAGGCCTGCAAATAGTCGGTGCCCTATCCCGCCTAATGTTTCTTCTTTCTTTGCCTTCCCCTAACAAAAAATAGGAATAAGATAAAATGAAATTGTTTCATAATTTCCCAATGCCCGATAATGGGAGAATTGAGAGGTGGTTAAATTTTAAATAATTTGGAATAAAATTTACTCATACAATAGTGTGTAAATTACATCCAAGTATTTTTTTTAAATAAAAGTTGAATAAATATAGAGCATGGGACAGTACAATGATAAGCCCCAATTTTATAAACCAAATTTTTTAGCAGCTTTTCTGGTGAAAAATACCACGGTTTTCTGGTAGGCAATAAGATGTTTCCGCGTACTGTGCCATTAACTAAAGGAAATTCCCGAATCTTGGCAAGTACCTATCTGGAAACAATAAAGAACAATTTGACGTGAAAATATCACCTTAGACAGAAAATTCTCGTATCAATATTTTTCAAAAACCATTAAATAAATATATTTTTTTTAATAATTTCCTTAAAAAAATTTCAGCTAGATTACTCAATTTCTTTTACGATGCATCAAGTAACAAAGATAATTTTATTACTTTTCTGTCTGTATTCTAACAGTATGAGGACATCAACCTTAAATAATAATAAAAAAATTTCATTACTATATACCTCATCAAAACAAATAATTTATATCAATCTTTCCGAATAAAAACGCAGTTATGTATTTTTAAAATAGCCTGATTAAATAGAAAAGACTGTCATAAACAAATAATTTTATGCATGAATCATAGAATCTTGAATGATTCATCTGTTATGAAAATTTCCCAGTTAGTAACTAAGTCCTTTGGGTTTTTTGACCGTTACTATGGTAACCAGATCTGTTTTACAAAACTTAGCTTCATTCATATCACATTCAGCATTGATTTGTTTGCAATTGGACATCAAATATCAGGAAATGAATACGATTTTTTTAAAAACCTAACGTTTACTGGTGTTATAAAATTATAGCCATTCATTTAGTTATGGTGTCTGAGTTTCACATATCTAAAGTGTTGTTACATAATAAAAGTAATTTTTATTCTATTAAATTAATTTTATAGAATATTATTCGAAAATAAATTCATATTATTTTATATTTTGTGAGAAAAAAGTGATTGAATCGAAATTTTTGTTTAAAAAATTTATTTTTAAATATTTATTTAGATGCAATATTACATTGCATTAGGTACAATAAATGCTTTATATGTTTCGTACAAAAAAATAATAAAAAATAAAAAAGTGAGGGTGAAAAAATACGCTCAACAGCAATGATGTAATTATAATTCAAAAATATAGATTTCAGATTTGAAATTTATTAAACAAAATTTTTATAGCTTAACAATTAAAATACTCCCAAATTTGAGACAATATTGTTAAGTAGTTGTAACAATATGTGTAATTTTGTAAATATTCTTTTGTTATGAGGCTAAATATCTTCAATGGACCTAAATTAATAGTTTAATTAGAAATTTTGCTAGAAAATAGCGTAATTCTAACATTATTTAGAGAGAAAATTAACCCTAATGCATTTCATAAGGACAGCTCTGTTTGGCGAGAGTTTTCTCTACTTGGCAATGATTGGCGATCATTTTTGCAACAAAATGTTAGACAGAGAATTCGAGTTTTAAAGCGATAGGACTAATATTTACGAAGTTATACGGGGATTGTCTAGAATCACCTTGAAATATCTGGGATTCCGTCGCTAAGCTTATCCACTAGTGTGCAAATATTAAGGACGAAGTGACTGTTCGAATGTAAGTTTGAACAGCAGTGTGCAAAATCGATAAAAAATCATTCCATAAGATCCTCAAAATATAAGAATATGGGAGAGTAAACAACTTACAAAAAAATGTAATCCACAGGAACTTTACTGAAACATATGCTTAAAACACAATTGTACAATTGACCAAAGCGTCATTGTTACTCGGGATTCGCAAGGAAATAAATTCGTAAATTTGACGAATAAAATTGGGTTTGGCGAAAAAATTTGCGAATGATCTTTTAAACTGGAAAGAAAAATATATATTTAACTCGATCCTCAAAACTAAGTCAAAATGAATTTTTCTAAACAAATCAGTAGTTTTCATGCGATTACAGTAATTTTCGGTAAATGCACCGCATACACAATTGGAATTGGCTCCAAATAATATAAGCCTTGAAACAAACTACCGTAAAGTTGTTTTCGATGGGGGGAAAAAATTAACAAGTACCATAACGCGAACAAAAGTAATTAAATTGCGCTTCATAAAATGACAATTTTTCAAATTAATTCACAAATCGATTATTGTTTGCTACTTTTACTGAAATTAATTGCAAACTAGGTTATTTAATTAATAATTATTGAAGTAAATTCCGGGGCAAAGTATATCTATCAAAAAATAATTATTATAAAAAAGGAAAAAGATCAATTTACTTCTATCCACTTCAAATTATGATAATATTTTCCTCTTAATTGCTTGAGAACGTAACGTTCATTTATATCGATTTTTTAAACTCATTAATTAGCATTTTTCAAATCTGAAAATCCATTACGTTCCAAATATAAGCTTTCTTCGTCGTTCCTAATCAAAGAAATTTTTTTGCAATTTAAATTATCTCCGAGTTGAAACTCGGGGGATTTTTCTGCGTTCATGAATAATAATCGAAATAAAATTGTTGAGCACTTAATTTTAATAAAGTTATTGCCCATTTTGAAAAAAGTTTTATCCAAACTTTTATATGCATTTTTTTCAGGATAGTAATGAGTAAATTATTTTGGTATTTCGTCTAGTTTCGTAAAACAAAAGAAATTTTTTTTTTACAAACTTAAATGATTTTAAAGGTTGCATTTTAATTTACATAGGCCAGCAGGGCCCGACTTAGCCTAATTGGGGCCCGGGGCAAAACCTTCTTTGGGGGCCCCCTCTACTTCACTACTTTCACAACTTCAGAACCGAACTTTATGGAGGTATTTAAATTTTTCACCTGATTATATTTAGATAACAAGAAAATTGACTAAAACCTAAGGTAGCTATAAAGTCCCTCCCCCCAATGGTCGAACGAAATATCGTTCTGACCATTTTATGATTCTATGTCCATCATGCCAAATGAAGTTTTCTGATTGTTATCTTTGTCATCTAGCAGCAAAAAATTGTTATCCTTGCTGACATTAGGGCGGAATTCAGCTAAGTTTACGCAATTACGATGGCTCAATTAAACCAATCAGAAACCTATATTTTTGAAAACATATCGTGCATTTTGTGATATGTAAAAATACAGGCTTTTGATTGACCAAATTTGTTCATCGTCATTGCAAAATCTTAGCTGAATTCTACCCTTGAAAGCCATGGATTTACGAAACATAGATTGTGCTCATTCGATAGATTAATGAAGAAGCTAACATAAAACTGACGGATTTTACACAGTACTGATATTTTGTTTAAAAAAAGTTCATTAAAGAAGGTAACATAAAACAAACTTTCTATTCGATTTGGGGGGCCCCCTCTGATGTAACTGCCCTGTATGCCCCTACCTTAGTCAGGCTCTGTAGGCCAGAGATGAAGAACATTTTCCGATTGGTGAGCCAGTTAACTAATAATTTATTATTTTCAGGTGACCAGTGCACCACCTATTTACTTGAATCACATTGCGTAACTAATTTTTAACCTGCCTCAAATGGATTTTTAAATTTTTTTATAATTGTTCACAAAACGTAAAAGATTGGAAAACTATTTAAGGAACAAGAAAACAATCAGGCATTTAACATCTGAACAATCGCTTAATCCTCTTATATAGTTCAATAACTGCGCTATGTATGACTATATTAGTTTCTGCAATTACACCAGAAGTCTTGCGAATAGGATCTAATATATTTTTACTAGATTTGTCAAAAAAGACAAGACTTCGCTGCTGATCATATTAAAAGAATCCGTTATAACTTTGCTTACATAATTCTACAACTGTAGCGACCTATCTCGTCTTTACTTTATCTGCAACGTTTATTGGTTAAAGTGAAGATAGGATGCTTCTTGAATCGGTCTCTGTACTTTGGCGTATTTACTATACATGGAATCATCCTCCATTTTCCTATTATTTCTACCTCGATCACTTATTTTTAGAAATATCAGTTTTAATTCATTTTGCCTGTTTTGTGTAGTAATATAAAAAATCTCCAAAGTAACTTTTATACTCGTTTATTTTATGTTTTGTAAGATTTTAATGCTGGTTCACAGAATTTTAGTGGCTTAAAAACCCTTTAAGAAACGGGAAAACAAGGGTTTCTCATTCGGTTCTTCAATCAATCAAAGAAAATTCTCATCATAAATCAAACTAGGCATCGCATAGTCGAACAAAAACGTAAATGAAAGGAAAAGCACATCTTAAGAAATTTGGAAGAAAAAAAAATATCTGTCTTCTACCATTTATCAATCTGCTTTTATACAAAATGGCACTTAAACTGATGTAGTTTACGTGACGTAAATTGGATCAGCCTACCGTAACCTATTATTCTTACCAATGATACGTTAAAAGGACTTCCGTTACGAGACCATGACTTCACTTCAGTTGTGACGCCCTCATGTTTTGTCCTGAACTTCTTACTTCACTTCAATGTCTTCTCCGCATTCTTTCCCTTTCTTATTTAATGTCACCTTCCAACTCTCACTTCACGGCCTATTTACCAGCCATTATTGAAAGTTTTGTTTACCCTGGTGGCAACCCTATGAATAATGGCAGACGATTCGTGCGGATTGATTTGAAGGTGAGAGTTGGCCATCTTGTTTATTCTTTTGTTATTGTTGATGTTAACGACTTTCACTTTTCGAAACACGAAACAATTTTGAATTCCCTTTCATAATTCCGGATACATTTTTTTTCCTGGTTATGTTAATGGTTTCTGTAATGTAACAATAAAAGGGATCTTCAGGGACGTAGGTAAAAAGAGAGGTTTAGGGGGCTTGGAGGCGATTTTTTATCTTTTCTCAAACTACTCATTTAAAAAAAAAAAAAATTCTAAACGTCTTCCCATCAGCCGGGTTGGCTCAGGGGATTGACCGCTCTCCTCCCAATGAGGTGAACCGAGTTCGATTCCCAGCGATGACTGGTTGAAACGAATTCCACACCCGGCTCCGCTCGCTCCAACCACAGTGCTGACGGTAAATATCCTCAGTGGTAGACGAATCATATCATGGGTTAGAATCCCCTTTCGTCGAGTAAACCGTGGGAGATTTTTGTGGTTTTCTTCTCCCTGTAAAGCAAATGCGGGTCAGTTCCATCAAGAAATCCTCCACGAAGGCAAATTTCTCCCAGAACTTGATCCAGGAGTTCCTTTGTCTTCTGGAGTGGGTTCAAAATTACAATTCAACGGAGTTGAACATTAGTAGTCGTAAGCTCAAGATTGGATTGGCTGTTGAACGACGGTTAGGTTATAAACTTTTTTCCAATTACTTCCCTCACAAGGAAACATTACTCTGAAATCACTAACCTAGACTATCCCTCCCTTTTATTCCCTTACAAGATTAGCCGATTCCTTTTTATGTAAGGGAAAATGTTCACGACTTTCAAATTATCCTTCTTTATCCTTAACTTGAGAGCTATGGGGGATCATTATTCAGGGACATCAGGGATATCTGTGGATAGGGTTTTTAATATAAATGTAAACAACAATCTCTAGCTCTTGACCAGCTCAACTTCCAGTTAGAAAGAATACAGTAACTTATTCTGCTAGGCGATATTTTCAAACAGATAATTTTGTTTTTCATAAGAGAAATAAATTATACTATTTCTGAGCTCAAAATTATGCTGTACTTCATGAAATATTAATGATATTATGTAATTCTGGTGAGTTTGAAGTGAAAATTTGTTTTAGTTATTTATAGATGTATTGTTAGAAAAGGTAACAGGGTTTCTAGTTTTAGAAGGAACTCGCTTTTTTGGCAGTCCCGATTTGGCCTCTTTTTACTTGTTAATTACTGTTTGTTCTTGTTGCAAGCCGTACACCATCATACGTCAGTGTTACCTAGCATATTGAAGCTAAGTTCACTTTACAAATTATCGCTTAGGTTTACATTCCGGAGTTGATATATTGTTTTACAAGTTAAGTATTTTATAACGATTATTATTTTTTTTTCAGGTGACGATTTACACGTCTTGGAATGACGGATCTTTAAATAAAGATTCTTATAACGATTCTTTTTTTTTCCTTTCAAATGACGACGATTTACACGTCTTGGAATGACGGGTCTTTAAATAACGATTCTTTTTTTTTTCCTTTCAAATGACGACGATTTACACGTCTTGGAATGACGGGTCTTTAAATGACGATTCTTATAACGATTCTTTTTCAAACATAAATAATAAATCAGGTAACAAATACACGTATACAAGAAAAACTACTCAGAATAATCTCAAAACAAGATGATCACGTTGTGAGCCAAATGTCTTCAAAATACACCTGAAACAGTAACCCGGAAGTAAAGAGCTTGCAGTGCACCCTAGTGTAGAAAACACTAGGTTTCTACACTAGGCACCCTAGTGGTTATAAATGCTTTATAGGGAAATTTTCTTAGAATTTTTTGGATCTGATGTAACCGGTAGTTTGAAGAAGTTCCTAGAGTGGTTATAACTTATAGGTAAGTTTAAAAAGGGGTTATCGAATAAAAAAAACTGATTCGCTAGTTTAATGATTAATTTCATTTAGTGTTAACCCTAATAAATAAAAGAGAATTACTAATTTTTTCAGAATTCACTATCTTGAATTTATTTTTCCTAAAAATGCTTAGCAGCCAAATTTTTGGAATAAATTTATAATGAAACTGTAAAGAAGTTATGACTGGAAGCAGGTGTTTACCGTCATATAAAAAGAATCATTATGCATATTAACGTTGTTGCAATATCCTAAATATTACTAGAAATACTCCTAATAATAATTTTAAAATATACCAGCATTAAAAAAATATAATATTTGACTCTATCAAATTAATTAAATATTTAATATCGATATTTTTATTATATGATCAAAGCCAGTCTTTATTTTTATGGGATGAACTTCCATAAACGTGTTTTGCTTGATCTAATAACATAAAGCCACCGGGAAAGACAACAAATGGTAGAAAATTTTAAAAAAAAATTGTAGAATAAAATAATAAATATTGCAGCAAATTTGCGCAATATGTGTGTTAGTTTATATGATAGAAGTTCATGCAATGCATTTTATGATATTTAACACGACAAAATTGTCAATATATCTGGCGAATTATAAATTTAAGTGAAAATGTAAATTTTTATTTCGATTCTAATTTTTGATCGAAAATGAAATCATTCTAAATCGCAGGAAAAAGAACGGAAGAATGGAACTAAAATAATTCTCTGTTAAAAGGCTCAGCGTTCTTTCTTTTTTCTCCCTTCAAATTCTCCGAAAGCTCACAGTGAAATTCCTATTCAAGGTTATCGATGTAACGCCCTCTAGTTGCAAACTTTTAGAAAAGCACAGCACTCGTAATTTGATAAGAACATATAATAACGGAAAATCGTGTTTTAATTGCGGTCATTTTGTTCGCCAGTCTATTATTCCATTTCCTTTCGATGCAAAGTAAAAATGTCCGATTCATTACGCTGTCGCCATATTGTTATTAATCTGAAAATCGAAAATGCAACTATATTGCACAAATTCTATGATGGCGCGATAATATTTAAATGGCCGATGACTGAAACTGAATGGCTTTTACTATTTCATTTGTCTGATTGCAAGTCGTTTATCAAACTTGGAAATTTGGATGGATCTTGTAATGTGTTCTTAAATGGGGAAATCTCTGTTCTAATCAATAACGAAATCGAAGACAAATACTTATTGGAACGATTTGAGTTCTGTTTTCAGAAGCAAATTATGAAAATAGTTGACGTATCAGTTATGAAAAATATTCTTCTGCGGTCAAAAAATGAGATTTCAAATACTTCCTTGAAACTACGCATTCGTTTATGGTGCACTGGTTCATTGAAATTTTTGCCTGTGCATTTTGACTTTATAACCAAAAGCATTGAACAAATATGTGCTTTTAATTGGACTATCCAAAGTTGTAGTGATAAAAATGGAAGGCTTTGTTTCACTGATTATTGCAAGGATATACCAAGACAGTTTAAGAACTTTACGAACGCACAGACCTTTTGCCTGAGTATTAGATTGCATTTTATTGATTTGTCAGAACCGGAAGCAAGAATGAAATTGGTTGTGGCTAAAAGGCAGGGCAATGCAGCAAATTTCTTTGTGAAGTGTAAATTTAATTCTGTGGATGGAGAGAATTCGATACCTTTAGAATTTAATTGGACACTATGGAACGGTAAGGAAATTAGTCAATGCTTTGATACCGCGATAACTAAAAGAATTGAAAGCGTTTATTTACAGTCTGGAAAACTTTGTCTGAGTGGGGAACTATCTGTACTTTCACCTTGTCCTATAACCGTTGATAACGCTTTCAGTTCTACAGATCCAGCTCTTTTTTATGCCGCAAACTATATTTCTGACCGAACTCCCAGCGATGTAGTTTTGCGATCTGGTGGTGATACATATCCATGTCACAAAATGGTACTTTGCGACAAATCTCCAGTATTTATGGCTATGTTCGACAATGAAACAATTGAGAAAGAAAGTGGTATAGTGGATATTATGGACATAGATTCTCGTGTTTTGTCACTGTTTTTATCCACGCTTTACTCTGGCGAGCTTGACGACGTTAATTGGGAATCTGTCGTTGAGTTGTATGCCGTCGCCGACAAGTATGCAGTACCCGAAGTCGTAAAAAAGTGTCAAGGATTTCTCAAAAAAATTATATCGTTGGAAAATGTGTGTAAAATTATGAAACTTGCTGATAATTATCAAGATAACGAGTTACTGGAACTAACTAAAGTCTTTTTTATGGATAACCCGAAAGCGATTGTTCGTTTAACGCAATGGCGGGAATTAATGGACAGTAATGTTAATTTGGCCGCTAATTTGATGAGAGTTGCTATATTAAAAGCTGAAGTGGATTAAGAAATACTTAGGTAAATTTTATAGAAGATTATTTTTTATTGGAACTTTATAGTTTATTTATTATAGTATTTTTTTCCATTGGAGATATTATTTCATTAGTTTAAAGCTATTCTTTTCGGTACTTACGTATTAACGCAACCAGGCCAAAATTCGCATAAATCGCCAAATTCGGTGACTCTACTTACGGCAACCCTAAGTGATTTATATTATTTTTCTTCACACATCTTGAATAAATGTATACCGGGCAGTGGCACTTGACCTTAAAAAAACATCAGTGTAGGATAAACCGGGCAAATGTATACCGGGCAGTGGCACTTGACCTTAAAAAAACATCAGTGTAGGGTATACCGGGCAAATGTATACCGGGCAGTGGCACTTGAACTTAAAAGAAAATCAGTGTAGGGTATACCGGGCAAGGGCAATGAACCTTAAAAAAACATCAGTGTAGGATATACCGGACAAATGTATACCGGGCAGTGGCACTTGACCTTAAAAAAACATCAGTGTAGGATAAACCGGGCAGTGGCACTTGAACTTAAAAAAACATCAGTGCAAATCGCATACATACAAAAAATATAACCTGTTTGCGATAATACGTAAGAACCTTCTTTTCTGCTGTAAAAAGATGGGCTTTAGTGTAGAATCGGGGACTCCTTGATTTTGCGATAATTTTGTTTTTTAACTTGCAAATTATTTTAAAAAAAAAACATGTAGATGTTTGTCCGGGGGTGGCTTCGAGCTATACCTTTCGTGTTTGTCCCTGTCTGTGATGATTTTTTTTTTTTTTTTTTTAGAAAGTTGCCAAGACTTGACGATCATTGTGCCACAGATCACGATATGGAAATCTCCCTAACTAAAGCCAAATATTTCAAAACAAATTGAATTCTTATAAGACTTTGATAAGGACTTTAGGGACCTTAATTGTTTCAAATATTTTTAAGTAGTGGTAAAAAAGTTCTTATTAAAATACTAATTCATTTTCTTTGCTACATTTGTAAAAAATTATTTTCTGAAATTGCTGAAAATCTGTAGTTGAATTCTTATTACGAGTAAAACTTCACCAATTACAAAAATAGTAGTAGTATAGATTTACAAAATCAATCTCATCTGCTTTTGTCGACTTTCTACGGTTTTCCTAAACGAATAACTACTTTTTTTTTCATTAACTTAGCTTTTAAGTAAATAGCTTATTTCTTTTATTTCAATATGCATCTATTATTTAAATTAATTGAGCATTATAGGTATCAATAATAGTATGGCGATTTTTTACGTTTTTCTAAAATGAATTGGTACAGTTTTTCCAGGTATAACTAATTTTTTTTTTCATTCACTTACCTTTGATTATAATTTATTTACTTTTATAGAAACACATTGCGTAAGATTTACTTCAAACAAAATAAACACGTGGAGTTAGGTGTTAGATAACTTTAGAAATACTAATATAGTGACGTAGTCCTCCAACGCAAACAGGTTAACGTTGTTCATTGAATTTATTTGATGTAGCGAATAAAAAAGGAATTATATATTAAAGTACGTGCAATATTTTTTATATCAAATAAAGCTACAAGGTGGAAAATATCACTGATGCTATCATTAAAATATTTGATGAAATATAATAGTTTATTTAATTGCAAACAATATCTAACGTTTAATTAAATCGAAAATTCCATTTAATTTTTCGCTCATTTAGCTTTACCGTGTTGTATTAGAATATTATGTCGATAGTAACCTTCCTCGTACTTCAAACTATTTGTATGCCAAATTTCATCGCCTTCAGTCGGATGATTGTGTCTATAAAATGAACAAGCTGCCAGGCAGTATATTCATTTATTAAACATTCATTTATTCGACTTCAGCAAAAAAAAAAAGAAAAAAAAAAAAAAACTTCTTGGAATCTTAAATAATTTTAGATTTATATTGTTTTTGGTTCTTTGCATTACTTCTCCAAATTTTGAATCTCTTTCCAAATGCTATTTTTTCAAATTTAGAATGTTTTTCAATTCAAATGTAAAGTTATGGTGGATTTTCTTATGCGATTTCCTAATTGATTTCAGGATATTCAACTTACAAAATGTATTATAATATTATTAAAAAAATTGTGACTTAAACTTAAATGGTTTAGTCCTTCATCATTCCTAAATTCGAGTATCATAGTATCATTCGAGTATTAATTTATTTACTGTATCATTATTACTATATCATTTCAATATTATTACTTTGAATGAAATTTTCTTGGAAAGACATTGTTAAAGCAAATTTTTTATTTTTATTTTATAGCAAACTACCGCTTGGGACGATTTTTATATATTAATTTACATATTTGTATTCGGCTAATACTTTATTAATGCAGTTCTCGAATAATTTTAATAATAAATAATTATTAGAGGTACAATGCGCAAAAAAAAAAAAAAAAGGCTATCCTGATTAATTTTTGATCTAATGATCTCTAATCTAATGATTTTAATCTAATCACAACGTCTCTAAACGTTGACTTTTTCATTTCTTTTTACTAATAAAACAAAAGTAACAATTCAAAAAAAAAAAAAAAATGGTATGAATTTTAATTAAAGAGAAAGTTAATAATTTCGAAATTATTAAAAAGTATTTTGTTAAGTATTTTATTAGTTTCTTAATTGATTTTATAATAATTTGTATAGCGTTTATGTCAAAATCTAAAATGCTACCATTTCCTCATAATTATTTTTTGAAATATTTCTTTAATATTCTTACTTTCGATTACTGAAACTATTCTCATTGTTTCATGCAGTTTAAGAGCTATTGTAGTAAATTTATTTTAGTTAGAAATATTTCTTTCATATTTTCATTTTCGATTAATTGAACTATTCTCATTGTTTCATGCAATTTAAAAGCTATTGTTGTGAATTCATTTTAATTAGATAAATATTATATTATTCTTTGTTTGACTATTTTTTATCATACTGGAAAAGTTTTAAAAAAATGTTTTAGTTTATTTCAATCAAACCAAAAAGAATCTGTTATTCTGCCCGCTGTGCGAAAATTAATATTTAACACCATTTTCTTTGCCTGTGACTTTATATAATTTTTTTTTTTTTTTAATATCAGAATGAAAGCTTAAAGGATCTAAAATGAAAACGAAGAAATTTGAAATAATCTTGCGTAATAAGATTTTAAAAAAATTAGATATATACGAATCTATACTAGCAATTTAACAATATACTAATAAGTATTTTGTTTGATAATAATTAAATTTAAATGAACTGTATATTATTATTTTTTTTTATCCAAGGCGATTAAAACAGATTACGCTAATTTTTTTGACAATTGTATGAAATATAAACTATGTACATAAAGATAAATATTTATACATCGTAAACACATTTATAGCATAAAACATTTTTAACATATTTTCATAAATTGTGAGCATATTAAATAAAGATTTCGTTCAAATAATAAAACTGAGCAATTATGATGCTTTTATTTACATTTTTTAATGAGAATTAAATAAAACAATGGTTCTTTGAAGCTCATCATTCTGGGAAGATTTAAATTGGATTTTTAAAATCATTTAATTAATTAAAATCATAATTTATGAAGAACTAAATAATTTAAATGGAAGGATAAACTGATAAAATAAAAAGAATAAATTAACGTTTAATTGTAACACTAATATATGCTTAGATTATTTATTATATAATAAATAAATCGGGATCAATAACTATAACTTTTAAAATTGAAATATTTAATCAGTAATTGAAAAAATTCTTATTTTAGAGTTATTTAAATGGTGATTTTCAATTAATGCTTTGTTCTAGTTGCATTTTAAATATAATTATTATTAAATAAGTAATAATTATATTTAATAAATATAATAATATTATTATAAATATAATAATATTTAATAAATATGGTAATATAATAATATTATTATATTAAATAAATATAATAATATTATTTATATTAAGACAGCATATTTAATTTATAATAATGGCCTGATTTAAAAATAATCTAGATTCAGATTTCTTTTATTAAATAAATAATAAGTCTTTTTTTTTTTCCTTCTTTCGCTTTTCCTTTATCTTTGAGTTAAAGCTAATTTATTTAAAACAACTATCTCTTAAACTGCATTATTTCTGATAATATATATAATACCAATTTTAAAAATGACCTGTTAAACATTTAAAAAAATAATAATCGCAATTTTTATGATTATTGAAAATTAATTAATCACTAACTTATTGCTAAGTTAGAAAGAGAAAATTAAAAATAATTTTTTAAATTGAGAATCAGTTTGCGAAGATTAAAACTGAATTTTCAATGAATAAATTTAAAAAAAAAAAAATTTCTGGAAAAGGTTAAAATTAAGCACTAGATATTTTGTTTTTCACGTAATTAAAGAAAAAAACTTTTGCCAACGTCCGCGACAGGACTCGAACCTGCAATCTTCTGATTCGAAGTCAGACGCCTTATCCATTAGGCCACGCGGACACGTTCTGTAGAGCTAAATGATAGATTAAATCAAAACATTCAGAATATATATTTATTTGAATGACGAGAATTATGTTGTTTTCTTTTTCAAATTTTAATACAGTTTTTAAATGTTTAGTTTTTTATAGTTCTACAAATAACGATTTGATAATTAAAAAGGCAAAAATTATTTTTATTTCTACACATCCTTTACCCATATTATTATTTACAGAGAAATAGTAGAAGTTGAAACGTTTACTTTTAAACGAAATACGAAAATAAATTACTATTATTAAGGACTTTCTTTACTTTAAATTATTACATTTTTCAGGCCTGATATTAAGCTACAACTAACACATAATATATATAATATTAGTATCTATTTTAATAAACATAAAATTACGAATATTTCTCAGTTAATTATATTTAAAATATTTTAAATTAATTGAAATAAAAAAACATGGCCCGCGTGTTTTTTTTTTTTTTTTCTTCTTTTTTTTTCTGATCATTGGTACTCCGAATCTTAAAAATGAAAATTAAATACATGGCAAAATTCTGATTGAAAGATTATAATGTAGATTAAAATTTAAACGTTATTATCAATTGTAATTAATGATATAAAAAAATGGTATTTTTTATTTTGAAAAAGAAAAAAACATGCCTGAATTCAACTAGCAAATAATAAATATTAATAAATATGTGAATTTATAAATAAGTAAATTATAATAATTAAACATTAAATATTATTTTCAAAAAATAATTGTGTTATGAATTTAGAAATTTGTTAAAAACGATACTTGATAAAAAAAAAAAAACATCGTTTAAACTTATGACTTAATTATTGAAATAATTATAATTAATTTTTTCTAATTTGAATGTGCTAATGAGCTTAATGAATTAATTTTTATTCCGATTGTAGATTTCTCTAAATCAGTCCGAGAAAACAAAATGATTATATTGAACGGAGTCGAAACAAAACTCATAAAAATAAATAAATAAACAGTTCGAAATAAGAAAAAAATACATTATAATCTGAATTCAAATGGGTAGAGGAACAAAACAAGTTCGAATTTGCCGAAATTTGAGTTAAATTTAATTAAAAAATAGGACTGATTACAAAATTTAGCAAAAAATAATCTTACCTTCATACCTTCACATCTTGCATAAATTTCAATTTATAATAAATGTTATTATAAATTGGAAATTCATAAAACACACAATTTACATGCACATTCATGTGAATAATAATATCTGTATGGATTCACTTAATTTATTACGTGATAACAGTTTTTTAAGTTGGTTCAATTTAACATCAATAACAAAATCTTTAATATGTCATCAATGAGTTATTTTTAACTTGTTATATGTTAATCATTTGTTATAATGATATATTAATCATTGATCATATCTTGTGTTATGTGTTGATCATTTTCAAAGCTTTTGAAGCGGCATATATTGGATCATTTATGCAATGGCGTAGCAAAGTCATTTGGCGTTCAGGCGGGAAGGGGGCAGAGGTAAGCTAAAGCTAGTAACCCCCATGTGCAAGGAAATCTATTAAAAAAAAAAAAACTCTTATTTAATTAAGTTTATAATAAAGCGCAAAACATCAAATGTTTTCTGAATGAGTTATTTAAAATTATGACATTTTTAATTCATTCAAAATGAATAAAAAAATGACATTTTTTATTAATTGTCCAGTATAATGTGCAATAGAAGTTAATCTCACCGAAGTATAGTGAACATGCGCACCAATTTAATTAAATCACTCTAAAGAAATAACTAAGTTCTGATAAAGTTAAAACAACAAATCAGAGATGAAATTACCTAGGTTTAAAGTCAGAAATTTATCGCTTAAAAATATATGAGTTTCTACATTATTTAAAAAATTACTGTTCTGGTGAAAGCGTCTTCCGGATCAACTTTTTAACTTAAGTCTAAAGTGTTGGAAACGACATTTATGGAAGTTTCAATTTCTGTTGCAATTGACAATTACAGTCATTTTTTTTTTTTTTTTTTTTTTTTTTTAAATCTTAATGCATTCAGAATCCTTCAAATTTCTTAGAAAAAAATTATTACTTTTCTAAGAGTGCGATTTATTAAGTTATTTTTAAGCAAAAACGCTTACTTTCGCTTTCACATGAAACGGATGAAAAAAAAGAACCTGTTAAGATAAGAAAAAATTAAGGCATCTTGGAAGTAAATAATATTAATCAATAGCTTGAAACGTCTATAAAATTCGAACAACCATATAAAACAAAAAAATTTTTAAAAAATTAAGTAAATATAATTTTTTTTAAAAGTAATAGTTTAAATTTTATACTGCAAAACGGATTTCATAAGTTAAAATTTCTAACGACACAATTAATGCTTAAAATAAGAACATTTAAGACGTTTTTTTTTGAGATAGATAATATTCAGTCCACTTCTTGTAATTTCTTCAGAATTCAAACAACCATAAAAAGCAAACGATTATTGCTGTAAGATATCTATCTCGTGAATAAACTTAACTAAAAAAAAACTTAAAATTATGCTAAGAAATCGATTTCAAAAATTGTTTTACACTCATAATTGTCATCAATGTTACACAAAAAAATTGTAATTGTATCTTTGAGGCAAGTAATATAAAACCAGTAGGTTGTAATTTGTGTAAAATTCGGACGACTATAAAAAACAAACGATTATTACCTCAAGAAATCTAGTAAATAGAACATGGAAATGGTTTTAGAAAGGAATTTCATTAGTGTTTTCAATCTTGTTTCGCTGTGGAATTTCATAAGCCACAAAATCTTGCAGTTAAACCTCCTGTGGTAGTATGACGTCAAAAGCTGAGAATTTTTTTCCACCATTCCATGCGGTGTTTTATGGAGAACAGTAATTAAAAAGAGAAGACATAAAATTAAATATTGGTTACCTAATTTTTCACGCTCTATTCTAGTTTCAGCAAAGAACTTGTAGCACTACTTTCTTGAATATGAAATATGTGGCATTTTATTTATGATTGTTAATTTGTTTTTAAATGAAGTCAATGACCTGATTCGCTAATAAATATAGGTATTCGATTTTTTAAAAAAAAATTATAAACAATTTTCCTACGAACGTAACTTAATTAATATGTGTTTTCTATCTTTTAAAAGGAAATAATTTTACAATTTTAGAATTTAAATTTGAAAATTCAGTTTCCACGTCCTACTAAAAAATGTATGTTTATAATGGAATTTATTCTTTTTTTTTTCCAGGTAAATACTGATAAAAATAATTCTCACTGTTATAACTAACTTGAAATTGTAAAATTGAAAATTCTGCTTCCAGGCTTAATAAAATATATATATATATATACTGCAGAAATATTTCTTTATTTCTTTTCAGGTAAATGCTTGACGGTTGTTGGACGTCAGAGTACTATTTGAATTATTTGGAGATATGTGTTTTTACTATCTACCTACAAGGTCTGGAAAAAATGTAATTTTTTAAGAGGAAATTAAAAAAAAATTTTAAATTTGTTTACTGTATTGAATGTTATTTTATTTTAAGCGTATTAAAAAATTATAGTCTAGCAACAATATTTGGCCCGAAATTATAACAACAGATAGAATCAGTAATTTAACCCTTCGACGCGCAATTTTTATTTAACAAATTTTTCATACTTTTTTATTGTCTTATATTAATTTAGGTCAAAATAAGTAAAACATATATTTAGCATTTGGGTAAATTATGGTTATGAAATACAGCATATATGAAACAACTATGTCTTTTTCTGTGTTAAAGGTAAAATCTTCGAAACACAGCTCTCTTATCTTTCAAATTTTCACTTATTTTCAGTTAGATTTAAGAGAAACAATTATTTATCATTAAAATTTCTTTAATTTATAAAATCAAATATGTATGAATTTTTGATTGCAAAAAAAATTCTTTAAACTACTTTTTTTGGATTTTATATTTTAGTACAAATATAATTCGGAAAATTTAACAGATTTTTTTTCGTAACTATAAGATTGTTTTTATAATTGAAAAATACCAGAATATATTTTTGCTCGTTATTAGAGTTTCAGAAAAAAATATATAGAAGGGGCACCGATGTCCCAAACGAAAGAAAATTTGTCATATAGGGTTTCTCACGCTGTGCGTAACATACGTACGGAATGTTAAGCGAAATTCTATTATTCTGTGCATCCCTAACATCTTCACACCTCTGATCACTTTATAAGAAGCGTCATTTAAAGAATATTTACATAATTAATAAATACACGGTCAATAGTACTTATAACACGGGAGGAACAAAAAAAAAAAAAAAAAAAAAAAAAACAGCCTCCGAAGATGAAATGCTTCAATGAACTGTGTTTATAAGTGAAATATAAATCAAGCGTAATAAAAAAAGCAATCAAGAGTTAAAAACATTTACACACGTTTTTTTAATTGCTTTTGTTCTTTTCACGGTCATATGATGTGGTTTACTGACCAATCAATGGATGATCGAACTCATAAGTACTTTCTTTCTTCAAAATAGAGAGGATAACAAAGACAAGAAAAAAAAAATTTAACAGGCTATTAAGAACGACCTATATTGTTTGGAAATGAATATAAATTATTAGAGGTTGAAGGTTATCATTAAAAAAAATGTTTTTTGTTAAGCCTCTTGTAGTCCAACGCCCTCCCCATGCAAAACAGATGTAAAAATCTTATTCCTGTTTTGTCTTTTATATCATGCAGCTGTTCGTAAATTAAATTTTTTAAATGATGTTATTCTTGTTCTTTAAGAAACATGTTGCATAGATGTGATTTATTTCTCTTTGTAATGCCATAATTAAGGTAGTTGGGAAAAAAAAAAAATATCTGATTGCAATATTATTAAAACTAAAATTTTTAACAATTTTAATTCGTACAAAAGTTCATTTCATAATTTTTATTTCATTTTTATTTTTTCGAATATAATTTTTTTTTTTAAAATTTCTAAATTAAAATTAATTAATTACTTGCGCATTTCTTACATTAAATGGGCATTAAGGTTTGTTTGTATTTTTAACAATGATGATGTCGGAGAAAGTTAAAAAGATTTTTTTTTTTTAACATATAATTAATGCGTTGATATGATTTCAAATAGAAAATGATTGAAACATCGATTACGGCTTTAATCGATTTTTTAAGATATTAGTTTTTTTTTTTTTTTTTTTTTCGGAATCAAAAATATGGCAGATTAGATTTCGAAAAATAAATCGGCTTCTACGGTTTGGTCTTGAGTTCGATTTTTCGCGCTAAAAGCCCATCGTATAACATTTTTTCTAATCGATGTAATGTTACAGGGGATTTCTGAATCTGAGAAGTCGGCGGGAGGTTGAGAAGCGTGGTATGAAGATCAGGGAAGTTGCTACCAACTTATCAACGATTTAATTTGTGGTTGTAGTGCTGCTAAGATGAATTCCAATCCGTCCCCAGTACTGACGTTTACAATAAATATGAAAGAAATACTGATAACTATAAATAATGGCTTTAATTGTTATCCATCGACATTAAATATTATGTAGCAATACATAATATGATGGTTTATAATGAATAATGTCAGAACTTTTCAAAATTACTTTTTTATTTTGTTCCTTAATGGAAAATAATAGAGAATTTCAGGCCTTATAAGTTTAATTGGTACCAAGAATTAACGTTAAATGTTGGTATTCCTATTGCTTTATGATATTTTTTTTTTTTTATATATATAAACAAATTGTTATTTTAAATTCAATTCCTCATTACTTTTATTGTTATTAACCTTTTGCATCGTTAAAATTCTATTTAAGCACCAAATCATTTAAAATACATATACAATTATAAAATAATACAATTATAAAATAATGTGGTTACTAATATTGAGATAAAAAAAGAAGCTAAATTTCATAGTCAGTACTTTAGATGTTCCAATCGAGGGGGGGGGGGCATCGAGGTTCAAAAATTTAAAATTCGAAAGCTCTATTGCAAAGTTTTAATCTTATTTTTTAAAAAAAATCGTGTTTTATCGTGCCAATGTAGAGCTTTTAACTGATATCCGCTCTTTTAGAAAACTTCAATAAAAAAGTATAAAGCATATAACTTTTATTTCGAAAATGTCATAAAACAAAAAGAAACGGAACTTGATGCGTTTATTTCCTATCTTCCGACATTTTCAAACGATTAAATTTTGTGATGAAAAAATGTTTCCAAGGGAACATTATCGTTATGTGGGAATTCCCGCGCTTGCAAAACATATCAACGCAACGGATGAAATACCAACCGTGCAACTACGCACAGAATTTATGATGATCATTTTTCTATTCTTTATTATGTCTGTGAGAACTTAAAAGTTTCGAAAGATTAAATATATCTTCACACATGCATGGTTTTAAAACGGAATATAAATATTTCATTAAATTGGGCATAAATTTAATAAAATGAATATATTATGAAGAAAAAAAAATATATTTATTAAAAAAGGAGAGACTGCAAAAAATGCCAGCCATATCATTAACAAAGTTCCCACGAAAGGAAAAACTAATGAAATAAGATTTAAAAATTAATAAGTTTTAATAAATAAAAAAATAATAAGGTAGATTGTAAACAAATGTAAAAATAAATAATTAAAAACAGAAAACGTTTTCTTCGTTATCATTTATTACTGAAACTATTTGGCATTGAAAACTATTTTTTTTCGTAACGGATACTTGTTATAATAAGTGCACTAAAAACACACTTGATACTTAAGATAAAATAAATTCATACTTAAAAATTAAAATTAAAAATTAGATTTATAATGTAACGCAATTTCAATTTATTTGTGAAATTCTTTCAAGAAAAAATCAATTAATTAATAAGGTATTCATACTTTAAGATTAAACTTATAACTCTTAAAATATGATTGTCAATTTTCTTCATCTGAATATTAATTACATGAAAAAAATTCCAATAATTGGTTAAGAATTCTATTAAAAGTATTTTAAATTTTTGTCCCTCTGTGGGGATTCGTTTTATTAATAAAATTGAATTAGAAATTAAATCTTGTGATTATGTTAATAAGTAGAAATATTGGTTTCAATGTTTTTAAAAGTATTTAAAAAAATGATAGGAAAAACTTTAAAAAATTGTTCTTCTGCAACAGATATAGTTGGCGCGAACAGGTACCGTTATGATAATATCCCTCAACATATAATATGGCTTGGCTTTATTTATCTGAAATTCTGTTATTAGTCTAATTATTACTCGGTTGTGACAACTGCACAATATAATCTGATAGTTAAATAACCAGGGTGGAAGTATGAAACAACTATATTAAACAAGTGATAATTTACCTGCTATTACTTCCGCTAGATAGCAGCACGCGCATTTCCCACATCATTCTATTTAAAAAGGTTCAATTCAGAAAAAATTCAACCTAGTGTGAGAAGCCTAGTGTATATAGAATATAATTTCAATGAAAAAAATGTCCGAAGTATGAACTTTAAATATCTGGGAAAACTATTAAATAAAAGAAATTCCATATTTTCTTCTATATAACTTTTCAAATATCCCTATAAAAATATAGGTTTTTTTTTACGTAATTTTTTTATTAGATTATTCATTCAAGCAAAATATCAGCAACGATGGATATTAGATTTCTGGAAAATTTTAATGCAACTGAAGATAACTGAGATAATAAGTCAGTATAGTATTTTAGTATAACTGGTATAATCATTTAGATCATATCATAGATAAAAACGCTAATAAATTTTTTTAAAACAAATTACTATTTTTTCGCCAGGTTTTTTTGGACATTTGTGCCATCTATTGGTTTCTATTGGAATCTAAAACATGACCAGAAAAAGAAATTTATACTTTTGATTGTCTTTTAAAAATAATATGTTTTAAAATAATGCTAGTGTTCAACATACTAAGTAAAAGTAGCACTGAATTATTTGTCACAGAGCGTAAAAGTAAATACAGCGTACAAAGATGTAGAGCTCTTTGTAGATTGAAACATAATACGGTTAACTCTTCTACCTTTTTTTCGCGCTAACGTATTCCTTCCAATGGCACTAAAACACACCCACCGAATTATTAAAATAAATTTTTCCCTCTATGTGTCTTTTTAAAGGGGGTAAACTGTTTACATTTCGCGAAATATAAGGTGTTATGACGTTAAGTTATAAGGCGTTAATGTTATTACATAAAATGAAGAAATAAATGACCTACACTATTGTGCTGCCATCTATAAAGTTTTAATAATACTAAAATATCAAACTCTTAAAAAAAAAAAAAGTCTTTTTTTTTTTTTTTTTTTTTTTTTTTTTTTACTGAAATATAATATCTTAAATGCGAAGTCCTTGCTTATCGTTAGAGTTACATGTTTATGCATGCAACAATATATATTTAAAAACATAAAATTTATAACGATTCGAGCATTTTGGTAAAAATTAAAGAGACTTAAAGTAGAACGATTTTGACTATTCTTCGTTGCAGTACTTGTCATTTTTATTGAATATTAAATCACAAATTCCTGAAATGAACTCATGTAATCGTCATTCATGACGTGATTATGTGTAAAAACAAACAACAAATAATTTTTATTTATGCTAAATAGTCCGATAATGATGAAATAATTAAAAATAAAATGATTTAGATAAAGGTGGATTTCCATGAAAATTAAATGCATCAAATTAAAATTAATAAGGTAATTTCAAAAAGAAAATTTTCTCACATACTTTTTTTTAATACGTGTTTAAGACAAGACATTTATTGATGGTTATTTTTCGTTTGAGTGTTAAATAACGTTTAATTTTTCGTATCTGTAACGATTATAAATTTAGAAAATGAATGAAGCGATTTATAAATAAATCAATAAATAAAGAAAATCACAAAAATTTCCTAACATTGAAACAAAGGTATAAAGGTAGTTCTTCTAAAGATACTAACAATTTTGTTTTCACGAAAATAGTAAATATATAAAAACCATAAACTAAATTACGCATTTTGAGGATTACAATGGCGCCATCTGTTGTCATAGCTACATTTTAATTTCTTTCTTACATTATATATATTATTCTTTTGATCCCCTTTCCCAACATTTTGTGTTTACATTAAATGAATAAATTGTGACTTTTTCCTTAAAGTTTGATTTTATTATATTTTGTTTTCCTTCTCTATTTCATTTTTTTTTTCACAAATGAACTATATAGCACTAGGTAGAAAGAAATTTAAAATGAGTATCAAAAATTGAATCACATGAATGTTAACAGTTTTTTCTTACAACAGTTCAAGCTCTTCAAAAAAAAAAAAAAAAAAAAAAAATTTAATAAAAGTTATGCAGTGCTGCTTCCCTCGTCCTTTTTTTTCCTGGCTTTTGTTAATAAAATTTCTTATATTCATATCATTAAAATTATTTAAAAAATGATCCAGAATTGAATTAATTAGACTGGTTTTTTGTAACTAAAAAACGAGTTTTTTTTTCTATTTAATTTACATTTTTACTATTTTAAGCTAAAGAAAAAGTCAATAGATTCAACAACTCGGGGAGAAGAAAATTAATTTCGGTAAAATTAAATTTCAGTAAAGTTTGCTTTTGATAAAAAAATAGTAATAGTGATAATTTTCAAACTGATTCTAATTTTAGGTATTGGGTCTGAGGCACGCTGTCAAATTTATGAATTTTTCATATTTTTTTTTAATGTAGGGATGAATAATAAGTTTTCTTAGAAAACAGTTCTTAATTGAGTTTATCATATTAGTGCTTCTCAAAAAATGAAAATTAATATTACTTAACCCTTAATGTTACCGTGGTTGCATATCTGTAACAAACACAAGCATAAATATTTTCACAGGAAAGTTTTGAAAGACGATTTAGGATTTCCGTAATTATTGACTTTCCGCAACATTGCTCTTTTAACACATATTGTTCAATTTTTTCCTACTACGTCGCGATACTGAGATGATTTTTAAAATAGTTCAATTTATTCGATTTTAGTTCAATTTATTGATTACAAAGTCGAACACGTTTCAAGAATATTACTCGAATTGATTTTTTAAAAAAAAATTAAAATAAATGAATTGAATTGAGATTTTTGAATATATTAATTTTACTATTTTTTCCCCACTATGTTGCAGAAGAATCATATTGTATCATGTTGTTGAATGCAAAAAAGGTTTGAGAAAAGATCCCAGTAAAAGAAGTGTTCGATTTTAGTTCAATTTATTGATTACAAAGTCGAACACGTTTCAAGAATATTACTCGAATTGATTTTTTAAAAAAAAATTAAAATAAATGAATTGAATTGAGATTTTTGAATATATTAATTTTACTATTTTTTCCCCACTATGTTGCAGAAGAATCATATTGTATCATGTTGTTGAAGGCAAAAAAGGTTCGAGAAAAGATCCCAGTAAAAGAAGTGTTCGATTTTAGTTCAATTTATTGATTACAAAGTCGAACACGTTTCAAGAATATTACTCGAATTGATTTTTTAAAAAAAAATTAAAATAAATGAATTGAATTGAGATTTTTGAATATATTAATTTTACTATTTTTTCTCACTATGTTGCAGAAGAATCATATTGTATCATGTTGTTGAAAGCAAAAAAGATTCGAGAAAAGATCCCAGTAAAAGAAGTGTAGGGAAAAATATTTAAATTGAGAAGATGAGATAAGTGCTTTTTGCTGTTTTATTCAAGGTCTAGTTTCTGTTATTGCACTGATTCAATGCCTAATTTTTAAAAAAAAATAATTTCATGTTTCCTATTTATGACATTTATTCATTATAAATTTATTAAATTTGAAATGTAAAAAAAATATAACTTTAAAATTTCAAATAAAATTTTATTATTAAAATCTATTTTTTATAAAACAAAAAAAAAAGCATATCCTAAATAAAAAAAAATTTAAAATTATCCCCCCTCGTAATAAATAAATTAAAAAAAAAAAAAAAAAAAAAATACGTGCCATTCAAAAGTCTTCTACCTTTACCTCAATTAGCTAGTCTAAATATCAACTCCTTCTTCAAAACAAAAAATAATATATAAAATTAAAAATAACATGCCTTCCATTAAAAAAATTATTTTAAAACCATCCTTTTAAAAAAGAAAGAAAAGAAATACTTCCTTTAAAAGTCCCTTTCACTACAGAATTTTCCTGTTGAGGTACCTTCTTTTTATCGGGACCCTATTTACCGGTACCGTTTTTTCCAAGGACTCTTTTTAACGATACCTTTTATCCGAACCCTTTTTTTACCATCTACCGTTGCATAATAGTAGAAATGCAACAAACCATTTTTTAAAATAAATTTTTCATTTTATAAGGTATTTTTAAAAATTATTTTTATGGGCTTAAATCATTTTAAGCATTATTTTAAAATTAAGCTTAAATCATTTTATACCAAGTAATTTCACAGAAGGGCAAAATATGGCTATGCTATTTTTGACGCCAAAGATGCTTAGTTAATTTTAATAACAGATACTAAATGAAATTAAAAGAAAAAAGTTATGTACTCAAAAGCAAAATTAATGGAGAATTGGTACTTATTCGTTTGGGAGAACCATGAAAAGCGGAAAAATATTATTGACGCCAAAACCAATATTGTTAATAGGTACTCATTGAAAAAAAAAGTAGAGAAATATTAGCAAGTAATTTTAAAGAGGTGTAAAATATCACTGTGCTATTTTTGGCGCCTATGATGTTTAATTAATTTTGGTAATAGGCTCTCAACTGATATTATCATAATTGGTGTAGTTTTAATAGGTACCAAATATATTCAATGTGGGTACAATTAGCATATTTGCTTATTTTGATCGGATGAACAACTAAAAAGGTTTTTCTCTTAATCTAATAATGTAAAGTCAACGGGAGAGATAAAAAATATTATTGAATAAAAAACAATGGAATTTTTTCAGCTTTATTGATTGTTTTGGCTCATGACTTTCAGTTTTGTGCAATGCTTCGTAGCGTTTTTCAGCTCTGATTTATTGATTTTTACTTTTTCTTTCACCCCATACGAAAAAAAGGTTATTCAGCTAATACCCGTATATTATAAGTACATTATTGCTAATTGTATATACTATAAGGTAGCCCGAAACGGAATAGTATCTCGCTAGTAAAAGTAAGAAAATAAAGAAAAGAAAATAATAGGAAAACAAATTTAAAAAATAAAGCCTTAAACAAATTTTTAAAAAAAATTGATTAAAATTGAAATAGGTGAGATACGTTAGATAACGTGGAATATAAGTTAGCTATTTTGAAAATTTACTAACGCAAGATAACAGCCTCAAATACAGTATTCGAAAGGTTTCTTTATGAACTTAAGATCGGAATTGAGAATACCTACAATAAATATTTAGCATTTTAAAGAAGAAAAAATGTTGGAAAAAAAATTTATGATATATTTAAGTACATCATCTGCTTTCTGTTTTTTTTTCCGACTTACTTTTTTTCCTTGTAAAACAAGGTTTTATTTTGCGGCTTATATGCATATTCGCCGGTTGAAGGTATTGAAGGGGTGGAGACGAGGAGGAAAAATTCTAATCATGTTTTTATCCTCTTTATTTAATTTTCACAAATAAACTTATGATGGATAATTAGATAATTTGGCAGTATTTTTCGATACGCGTAAAAAACGAGACCGCCACCCAATCTTAATTTGAGTAAGAAAACCTTTCGTTACTATTGATTCTCTGTTTTTTTTTTTTTTTTTTTTTTTTTTTTTCAAAAAAAAAAAAAAAAAAAAAAAAAAAAAAAAATATATATATATATATATATATATATATATATATATATATATAAGAAGAGAGTGGAATGATAACACATAACCAATCACAGAAGACTTCTGGTTAGTAACGCACGAAACAGCCAATCAAAATTGAGAACACATGTGTGTGAAAGGGTAATAATTTTTAATAATGCTGTCAAAAAATGCAAAATACAAACTGACCTCAAATAAAACTCAGAGGACTTTGAATCAAATAATTAAGAAAACTCTACTATTACGTTGATAAAAAGGAAGATTTATTAACTCAACAACAAAATTATAACATCGCCATTCCAAAAAAAAAAAAAAAATTAAAAAATCTCACATTTATTAAGTAAAGCGATAAAAACACCAAACGATTATTTATGCAAGCGATTATATATGATTAGTATGAACTAAACTTTATGCAAACGATTGTTTATGACGTCATTAGATAAAAGTGTCATTAACGCAATATTATTCAGTGTTTATTAATAATTTTGAGTGGCAATGTAAAAAGATAGTTGTTCTAAAGTTTAATAATAGAATGTTTGTTTTGATAGAACGCAGTTATTTATTTTAGAATTCGAATATATTTTAATAGCTTTGATAAATCGGGTAGAGTTATTGGAAGCACGAATCAACACTCTTTAAAGAAACTATTTACATTCAAAATTAACAAAATATATTCGCGATCACAACGAACTATAGGGGGCGTTGTTGTATGTCCCGAATCCCTGCGATTTCCATATGAACAGTCATTCAGTTACACTGGAGACGTCTTTAATGTAGCATGTAACATTGTAACGTTCCATCTTTATTGTGGCTGATTAAATTTAAAAAAGAAAAATTTTTGTTTTCTTTCTTATGCAAACGAAAACAAAATGGTATTTCTTTTTATTAGAGAAGGAACATCCAGAATACATCGGAAAATATTTGTAAATAAAGAGAAAAAAATAGGTATATTCTTATAAGAGTTCAAACCTAAAGCCTGAGAAATAGTTTTACTAAATTTAATGGTATAACATGAAAGGCCCATTTAAATTTTAACGTAAAATAAAGAATGCTTACGAAACAAAAAAAAAAGAAAAAGGAATCATTCTTTTTTTGTCGCCATTTTTTAGTGTTACGAAAAGGCGTCTTTGGGACTTCCCAAAAACAAAACAAGATGCAATTTTATTTTTTTAGGAGCGAAATATTTTATGGAGTGAAATATAACGAAAATGTACCAATGTCCATAACATGAAACTTTATCTTAGTAAACGTCCGTTTTGGAAATATTATTTCATTTTGAATCTTATTTATTAGAGTTCATAATGGCTATAGAATCAGGTGAGAGAAAAGTTTGTTTTGAATCTATGCTAAACTCTATATCGGCCCATTTTCCACCGAAATCCGATTGACTACTTTGATTTTAAACAAAGTGTTTCATTTTAAGATTTTTTCCAAAAATTTTAAGTGTAGATTGGCGGCACTTAAAAATCTGTAGCTGTGGTTAATACGTAAGTACCGAATTTTTCTTCCATACTTTTCTGAATCATATTACTTCAAATATTAGAATATGCAAGAAGTATACATAAACACATAATTTAATACCATTTAATTTTTCAAAAAAAGTATTTTGACAACAATTTTATCAAAAAATTATAAACTAAAAAACGTAAAATAAAGAATTCTTAGGATAAAAACGATTTTAAAAATTCCTCATTTTTCAATAAAAACTTTCGTATTGTTTCTTTTTTTTAATTCTTATAGTATTTAATCAGACGTAAAAAAAACCATTTTGCAGAGAACGATCATCAAATAAGAAAAAAAATTATTTACAAGCAAATTTTTTATTATAAAAATTATAACACTTACCTGATTTATAAGTCCGGAGAATTCAAAATGATATGTTCTTTGTTTGAAAACTTATTCTCAAATAATATATACATAGTTTATCCCTTCATTACTTTTATGTAACATACCACACATCAAAATTTTATAATTGTAAGATCTCGATATGAATTTTAATATGTAGCTTAAAAACAGAATAGCTGAATTCTAGTTGAAATTCTTTCAAAACTAAAAAACACTTACCAAGAAAACATTAAAAAATTTATTTATAATCAGCACAAAAGATACTTTTTCAAGTAATTCGGATTATTCTTTATTGTTGTTTTCTGAATTATGTAGATACAGAAATATATACCATTCTATGAAGAAGAAGAATATTCTATAACTATTACAGTTCTGTATGGAATTCATTGGAACACATTTATTCATTGGAATGACGAAAGCAATGTTGACTTCATTTTAACTTGTAATGAATTGAAGACAGAAAAATTATTCTACCGCAATACACACATCTGTAACAGCAAGTGATCATGAAATCATGTTATGAATTTTTGCTGCTAAGAAAATGGCGTCCGTCATGGTTATGTGGTTATGTGGGAACTAATGCCCGATATTTACAGTCTCCCGCTAGATGGCGTACTCGAGTGTTGCGATCGCGAATTGAACAGAGTTTATTTTAAAAAACTTATATCTTTTATAAAAAATGGATCGCCGTGAATATCTTGGGCGATATCAACAGCCACATAGAGCTGAGCATAATTTAGCAGCATAAAATCACCTGGAAAATAATCGTAGTGCCATCAAAACGCGACGGCGGAATATAAGTTTATAATGCTGATAATAAGCACCTCTGACATTTCGCAATCCTATCATATTCTCTCTATGTGATGTTGGTGCAGAAAAACTGCCAGCTAATCTCAGGGAAAACGACTTTAATTTTGTTCGCGAAGCAAACAAAAATGTCATTGCGTAGCAATTATCGGGGGTTGGCGAGCGGAACCCTCTAGTATATCTTTATATATATATATATATATATATATATATATATATATATATATATATATATATATGCGAATACAATTCTGCAATCAACAGTTTTTGATTGGTAGTTAAATTCTATGCATTTGTCTGTTCTTAGGTTTTTCACAAGCATCTATGCTTTTATGCTATTAACATTAAAAAAATTTTTTGCTTCATGTTGCATTACTTGGGCTCATGAAAATTTGCAAGAACTGAAAATAAGACACTGATTTTGATAATTTTGATCTAGGTGAAAAAATGTCGCCAAATTGGTGATTTTTAAAAAAAAAATTAATAACTCCTAAGGGCCGGGATAGCCTGGTCGGTAGGGCGCAGGGCCCATATCCTAGAGGTCGTGGGTTCGATCCTCGCCGGCCGAAGACTCCCCGTGTAGTAAATGGTGACTGATGCACGTTAAATCTGTCGAGTCTCAAAGTCCTCCATGTTCCCATAACAAATCAATACCTCTGGGGGTACTGATCCAGGAGTTTCCTTGTCTTCTGGATTGGTTCAAAATTACAAGGCTACGGAGTTGAACATTAGTAGTCGTAAACCCATGAAATTGGGTCGGCTGTTCAACAACGGTTATAAAATAAAATAACTCCTAAAATATTTAAGTTATTTGTCTGTTTTTAAAGCCCAGATAATTTTTCACGGCAAGATAGTTTAAAATCATCGCAACGCTTCAAGCATAAAGGCACACGAACTGTGGCTTTATTATTTTCCTTGACGTTTTTGGTTTCGAAAAACAGCGTAAGTACAAAAAAATATCGAGAAAACACAAATTAAAAATTTAGCTTAAAATCCAAGATGGCGAAGGTAAAGGCCTCACTTGCTGTTTCAGTTCTCAGTTCTTTATATATATATATATATATATATATATATATATATATATATATATATATATATATATATATATATATATATATATATATATATATGTATATATATATAACCGTTGTCGAACTGCCGACCCAATTTTATGGGTTTACGACTACTAATATTTAACTTCGCAGCCTTGTAATTTTGAACCTAATCCAGAAGACAAGGAAACTCCTGGATCAAGTATTGGGAGGACAATACGAAAAAAGAAAATTTTATCGATTTTTAACAATATGCATTCCGAGAGCCGTATTGGCTCAGGGGATAGAGCTCTCGGCTCCTAATGAGGTGACCCGAGTTCGATCCCAGCGATAGCTGATTGATTCGAATTCCGCACCCGGCTCGCACCGACCACAGTGCTGACGTGAAATAACCTCAGTGATAGATGAATCATATGTTAGAGTCTCATTGCCGTCGGGCAAACTGTGGGAGATTTTTGTGGTTTTCTTCTCCCTGTAACGCAAATGCGGGTTAGTTCCATCAAAAAGTCTTCCACGAAGTCAGATTTCTCCCAATACTTGATTCAGGATTTCCCTTGTCTTCTGAATTGTGTTCAAAATTACAAGGCTACAGAGTTGTGAATTAGTAGTCGTAAACCCTAAAAATTGGGTCGGCTGTTTACGCGGACGGTTATAAAATAAAATTTACATTCCAAATCGTATTTCCTATAGAAATACAGCATGGATAAACAAATATATTATATTTTCTGTTAAAGAAAAATTGCGCTAGATTTTAAATATAAATATTTTTTTTTATTCCTTAAGCTCGCATTTATGCTTAGTAAATGTATGAAACTTTTTTTTAAAGTTATTAAAGTTTATTTGATGCTCTGGAAGATTGCGAAAGATGAAAGTTTAGCATTCTTTTATGGTTTGTCCATTATTTCAAGCATTTATTTATTCAGTACAAGTTTACTAAAGCTGATACTACATAGGAATCTCTAATGATTTACTAGCTTTTCGAAGCAATGAATGAGAAAGCAGCCAAGTAAGACCTGATACCATTTATCTCCGTTTAAGAGAAGAAATATTCAGTGTACATCCCTTACACCTCAGTGATTTGCAAGAGAATTTCAACAATGGGTGCAAAGGCAAATATTTTTTTCCACCACACCTGCAACATAAATGCTATTCTAGAGGTAGCAATTGCTCAGTTGGGTGATGTCAACCCCCACTTAGGCCCTGAGGATAGTAATTGAGAACTGTTGAAAAGTGTTGGAGATCTTTAACAGTTTAAAAAATGGGCTGTCTTCTTCGCAACAGGTTATTTTGGCACTCAGATTATGCCAGTTAAACTGTAATGACACGGTTCTTTTCTTGAAGCATAATGCAACCCAGAATTTTGGCGACATCCCTTTAGGTTAAATGTGTGTTCTGACAAAAGAAGTCAGCCTCACCCTGTCCTGACAAAATATGAAAATTGTCAGTTTCGTAAATGGCTATTTCATGGTTGTCAAACCTGCACTGTTCTGAGATCTGTCAATCGTTGACATTTGATATAAATGTCGAGTAAAACTAATTCTTAAAGTTGTGAAATTTTGGTAAAATCATTTGCGCTTTTGGGGGGAAAATCTAAAAAAAATCAAAAGTAAATACCGGAAGGAAGAAGGAAAAAAAACACGAACTCATTAACGTTCGGAAAAAATAAAAAGTATCCACAAAATTTAAACAAAAAACTACGTTGAAATAAAACTGCACACAAAAACTATGAATAACCTTATAAAGCTAAACAAAGGTGGCGTTAGTGGCGAAGAAGATATATGGCTTTCAGTTTATTATATTGCAAAAATTTTCGTGCCTTTTGTAAATTTTTCAAGAATTATAATTATTTATTCTGGAGTTCTTCCTTTGCAATCTATTGTTTTTCTGTTGTTTTTAACATTTAAAATTGTATTAGAAAGCAGCATAAACTTAGTAAGAGATAGTTAAAATCACAAAAATCTAAAAAACAAAGTAAGTACCGGAAAGAACAAAAACTAGGAAGGAAAAAAAAAAAAAAAAAACACTCACACATGCAGCAACAGTTCGGAAAAAATTAAAAATATCCGGAAAAATAATCAACGTCATTGAAATAAAATAAAACAGAAAAGAACAAAGCAATGATTAACTGTAAAGCTAGTGGTAACGCTAACACGGGTAACGCTAGTGGCGAAGAGAAAATATGGCTTTTGGTTAATTAAATTAATTTTCTCACCATTGTTAAAATTTTCCAGAACTGCAATCATGCATTACGGAGTTATACCGGAATATATTATTACAATTATTCCTTTACGAACTAATGTTTATTTTTTATTTTTTAAACAATGTTTAAAATTGTATTACAAAACAACGCGAACTCATTGAGAGATAATTAAAATCATTAAAATCTAAAAAAGAGCAAAAGTTGGTACCAGAAAGAAGAACAAGGGAAAAAAACATTCACACATCAAACAACAGTTTATAAAATATTAAAAACATACGGAAAAAATTATAATAATTAAAATAAAATAAGATAGAAGAGGAAAAAAAATAATTAACTGTATAAAGTTAAACACAGATGGCGTTAGTGGCGAAGAAAAGATATGGCTTTCCGGTTGTTATTTTAGATTAATTTTCCTGCCATGATCGTAATTTTCAAGATTTGTAATTGTCTATTCCGGAGTTATTCCTTTACAAATTGTTGTTTTTCCGTTTTTTTTTTTATGTTTTTTTTTTTTTTTTTTTTTTTTTTTTTTTGTTTTTTTTTTCAAGCAACATATAAAATCGTATTAGAAAACATTTTGAATAAATAATTCGATGTGAAAATGAGTAAATAGTCAATATGAGTGATAAGACTCCAAAGAAAGCAACTCATTCATTTTATTTACTGATAGTTTTTAAAATTTTTAGTTCAATTTAAGTTTCGCGATTTGATTAGATATACAGTCAGACCTCGATATAAGGTCACCCCGCATATAAGGTCACTTTTCCAAAGTCCCGGCTCACTGAATAGGAATTCTTTGTTAGAGATTATCGGATATATGGTCAAGTTTTGAAAATCGTTATCGCTTATAAGGTCATTTTTATCCGAGGCGAAAGGAGTTCTTTTCTAACAAAAGCCTATTTAACTTCCTTAAAAGGCAATTAACCCTCTCGAGTTCTAGGAAAATGTTGCAGCCAACGAACAAGCTTCTGAAATTGTTTCACAAGTTGTGGACAGTGAGGACAATGACAGTGGTCCTGAGACTGTAGCTGTAACCCAAGCGGAAGCCTTCAATGCAATAAATGTCATACGAAACTTTTTTACAAACCATGAGGGAGCTGAGGAACATTTTGAGAAGTTACAAAATCTAGAAAACATTGTTCGAAAATTAAAACCAAAAACGAGACAGACCAGCATAAATGATTATTTTAAATAAGGTAAAATGTAATGTATGTATGTACACTTTGAGGAAATTTGTAAACAGCTTTATTTTAAATTAAATAAAAAAAAAAAAATCTAACTTTCTTTTATTCTTTACTAATTCTGTCAAAATGTGTTGACTTAAATATTTAATTATGGCTTAAATATTTAATTTATAGTTTTCGTTTGTATTACCATTTTTGAAAAATCATAATGTGTACTATTTACGTGCTTAGTTTCGAACTGCTAATGAATCGGTTAAAAGGTCACCCCGCTTATAAGGTAACTTTTGCGATGTCCCTTAGGGTGACCTTATATCGAGGTCTGACTGTATAACACTTGTAAAAATCGTATGAATGGGAATAATGGAAGAAAACTAAATTCTTAATAACAAAACTCTCTGGAAGATCGAGTCTATTCACACTTCATCTCGTAAACAAATCATCAGCGGAGTGGTACACCGGAAGTGTTCTACGGTACATTCTGATTTTAGTAAGCTTGTTGTTGTCTAACCATTGTGTAATATATTAATTCGTGTATTTCATTGAAAAATAAAGATGGACAATCTATACAAGTACTACTACCGGAAACGAGTTGCGTCTACTTCACTTCTGTCCTGTGGTGATTTTAATTTTACATTATAACCGTCGTTGAACAGCCGAGTTTACGACTACCAACTATATACCACTGAGTATATTTTACGTCAACACTGTGTTGGGATTCAAACCTGGTTCTCCTCATTGAGTCCTGTGGTAATTATAATGTATAAGAGGCTATTCATGGCAATGAAAAGAGCACCACACAAAGTCGTGACTTTAAAGACTATACGAATTCAGTGGCCGATATGATGAGCCAAAATTATTTTTAATTGAATTCAAACTCCCAATCCTATGTTACAACTTTTTATTTCATTTTATAACCGTCGTTTAGCACCAGACCCAATTTTTTGGGTTTACGGTTACTAATGTTCAACTCCATGGCCTTCTAATTTTGAACCCAATCCAGAAGACAAGAGAACTCCAGAATCAAGTATTTGGAGAAATGGAAGGACTTCGTGGAGGACTTTTTAGGGGGAAAGTAACTCGCATTTGTGTTACATGGAGGGGAAAACCACGAAGAACTCCCACGCTTAGCCTGACGGCAAGGGAACTCTAACCCATGATCCGTCTACCAGTGAGGATATTTTTGCGTCAACACTGTGGTCGGTGCAAGGCGGATGCGGAATTCCTATCGACCAGTCTTCGCTGGGATTCGAACTCGGTTCACCGCATTGGAAGGCGAATGCTCTATCCCTTGAGCCATCACGGCTCAATGTTAATACTTATATTAAACGAGAACTTAACTCCTGATAAGTTAAAAAGTTAAACAAAAATGATTAACTATTCCATTTCAATACAAATAAACATTCTCTATTTTAATTATACTTATTATTATTTGTATAAGTGGTATTTAGCGATATTAAGTACTTTTTTTAAATCAATTAAAGCATTCTTAACACTATATATTAATATTTATTTTTAAATTTCAAACAAAAAATCTCCTTCTTTCCTGCTTTATAAGTTTTAAAGATAAATAATTTTAAAATATCAAATTTCATTTAAAAGTGTTTCCGTTTCGTTAGTTTTTTATTGAGTTGTTTTGCCAGTTAAGAAATTGCTATTTTTCTCCTTTGGTTACTTATATAATACATTAAATTTGGAGTATTTTAAATCATTATTTTATAACCAATCTTTTTTAATTAATCAATCAAAACACAGTAAACAAATAAAATTTAAATGTTTTTAAATTGATAAATTTTTTCTTTTCAAAAATGCATTTTTAAAATGTAACGTAAATCTTTTTCCTTAACTAATATTTCCCAAACATTGGGATTGACTAAAAAAAATTAGTTAGTTTACTGGTAAACTTCCTTTTAAATAATGATACCAAGCCGAGAGGACAAATTTTAAGCTGTGATAATTCCTTATTCATGATGAAATGAAAAATTGCATAACTGACATTTTCAAAAAATTTAAATTGATTAAAATATAAGATGAACCATCTTACATACTATGATACTAAACTTAGATGACACTTTTTCAACCTGAGAAGATATCTTTCCAAACTGACATGAAAAGTTTAGTGTTTAAGTAATATTTAAACGATCACTAAATAGTTTTTCTTTTAAAAATTTGTTATAATTTATTAGTTACAAGCCTAAGACTTGTTCTAAATAAGAACAAATGTTGAGTTAAAAAAGTCCTTTTTAATTTTACTAATTTATTAATTTTAAAACCAAATCACTAAATGATAAAATGAATACCTCAAACTTACTTTTATCTCCCCCTTAATATCTAAAATAAGAAATAATTTTTTAAAAGTTTTTAATTTTAAAAATTAAAACAGGAAAACTTAATCATTATACAGGGACACTTTTTAAACGTAATTAACTCGTTTTCTGGGACATTAACAAACTAACATTTTGTTTAATTAACTCGTTTTCTGGGACTATTTTGTCTTTGATGAAATTACGCAAACCTGATTTTCCTTTAAAAATATTCTTTTAGGTTTCTTAATTTTTTACAGAAAAATTTAAATTTTGAGTTAGCACTTTTTAAACATAAATTAATATAAAAGACAATGCAGATTTTAAGATTTTTACACACTTATGTTTTATAAAATTTTGTTTAATAAACTTTTCTTCTGGGACTATTTTGTCTTTGATGAAATTGCGCAAACCTGATTTTTCTATAGAAATATTCTTTTAGGTTTCTTAATTTTTTACAGAAAAATTGAAATTTTGAGTTAGAACTTTTTAAACATAAATTAATATAAAAGACAATACAGATTTTAAGATTTTTTACACACTTATGTTTTATAAAATTTTGTTTAATAAACTTTTCTTCTGGGACTATTTTGTCTTCGATGAAATTGCCCATACCTGATTTCCCTGTAAATTTTTTTTAAATTTTTTATATATTTTTTTTATTATTTTTTTTTTTAAGTTTTCTTAATTTTTTACAGAAAAATTGAAAAAAAATCAATTATTTCGAAACTTAAGAAAATATAATATGTCTAGCAATTTTTTCATCTTAAAAATGTTACTCAAAATCTTCAAACAATTCCAAGGATTAGACAAAAGATTTTCTTGTGGTAGGGTAGCAAAAAGCTGTCTGGGTAACGTATGTGCGTAAAATTCTTTTTTTATTGTTTCCTAAAACTATTATGGAGTACAAAAGACGGAATTTACCCTTTTGGCACCCATGCCTAGGTTCCTATGGTTGACATTGAAAGACATTCTTTACCCCTATGCTTTGTCAGCAACTTCAACCTCCTGATATCACATGAACCCCTAGACAGCTTTAATTCGTTCAACACACCCCTTGTATTCAGAGACAAACTGCTAAAAATCGATTTTGCTAATTTGAGGAGAGATTGTAATAAATTACAAGAAAAGAAGTTTTAAAATTGTGGGAAAATATTCCAAACTGTTATCACTTGCAAGTGTCAAAATATCTTACTCCGCGTGAATAATTTTTCGAGTTTCTAGAAAAAGGTTATTCTTCATTTGAGTCTAAAGAATACCTGTTGGGCTCTGTCAGACTAGTTAACAAATAGTTAGCGGTTCCTTTACATGTAACTGTTATTTTATGACAAGATAACTGTTCTGTTGTCATTTGGAAGTGTAGAAATTACTTATTCAACACGCATAATTTTTCAAAAATTTTTAGTGAAGGTTATTCGAGGTTTGACCATGTCAACTTCTTGTTGAGTGCTGTCAATGTAGATTGACGAAGTTACAATAACAAATAGTTATCGGCTTCTTTATGCATGGAACCCATCATTTTATGACGTTAACTCGCCCAGGTTTGCTATCAGAGCCTGACTTAGTCTGATTGGGGCCCTGGACAAAAACTGCTTTGGGGCCCCCCTCTTCTTCAGTAATGAAGAGCCGAACATTATGGAGGTATTTAAATTTTTCACCTCATTATAGATAACAAGAAAATTGAATAGACCTAAAATAGAAGTCCCCCCCCCCTCCAATGATCAGATAAAATATTGTTCCGTCCATTTTATTTATTTTCTGACAATTCTATGTCTATCATGCCGCATGCAGTTTTCTGATTGTTAACTTTGTCATCTAGCTGCGAACAATTCATATCCCTGCTGACATTAGGGCGGAATTCAGCTGAATTTTCGCAATTACGATGGCTCAATTAAGCCAATCAGAACCCTGTATTTTTGTAAACATATCGCATTTTGTGATATGTAAAAGTACAGGCTTTTGAGTGGCTAAATTCGTCCAGCCTTATTGCGAAAATTTAGCTGAATTCCACCCTAAAAAGCCATGGATTTACGAAACATAGATTGTGTTAATACGATAGATTAATGAAGAAGCTAACATAAAACTGACGGATTTTACTCTGTACTGATATTTTGTTTTTAAAAAAAAGTTCATTAAAGAAGGAAACGTGAAATAAATTTTCAATTCGATTTGGGGGTTCGGGGCAACTGCCCAGTATGCTCCTGTCTTAGTCAGGCTCTGTTTGGTATTAAATCCTTTTATCTCAGATGAAGGTGGAATAAATTATTACAGGAAAAGGAAAATACTAAAGAAAAATTAGCGACGCATAAAATAGTTAACCAGAAAAAAAAGGGGGAACAGGAACAAAATCATAATTTCATTAATTATTGAAATATTTATTTCTTATTATCAACATCATTATTGAAATATTTATTTTGATCTTTCATACCAATTTTTTTTTTAAATCTGAAGCTTATTTAATCTAGAAGAAATGATATCCGATGTTAGATACTTTGAGATAATTAATATTGGACTCAATATGATATGCGGGGATATTTCTCAATTTTTCAATAATAATAATTTATATTATACCCAATAAGATATACGGGAATGACTCACACAATTTTTCAATAATAATAATTAATATTGAACCCAATAAGATATGTGGAGATGACTCACAGTTTATCAATAATAATAATTAATTTTGAAACTAATAAGATATGGGGTAATCGCAATTTTCAATGAAAATATGCCTATTAGTAATGAATACCAAGAAAACAACTGAAAAATTGCTTAAAAGAACTACTAAAAAAATTACTAAAATTAGTGTGAAATTTTTTTTTAATATTAAAAAAATAATAATAGTAAAATAAAAAAACGTAGATGTGTAATACACTATGTAGAATTACAAACAAATGGTTAAAATCTAAAATTATAAGAGAATCTAAAAATATTGCCTTTGCATTTGTTAAATATTATCTGAATGCTAATAGTTCAAAAAATTAAAAAAAAAAAAAAAAAAAAAAAAATACTACGTACTTTCATTTAGGGGCTTTTAAAAGATAATGACTAGCCGCAGTTGGTGACCAGCTTGGTTGCCCTCAAGAACTCGCTAATTTACTGCTCGTTACGGCATACTAAAGCAATTGCTGTAATATAAAATTTCAAGAATTATCAAAATAACGTAAGTGATACCGTGTTTGATTTCACTAAACTTCAGTTTTCCGAAGCTCTGTCGGAAATAAAAAAAAGCTATAGTTTAAGTACCTTACAGCTAAAGCAAGGCGATGATTTTAAATTATATATATATAATCTTGCTCTGAAGGCTTTCTGGCTTTAGAACAGACAAATAATTTAAATATTCTAAGAGTTATTAAACTTTCTTAAAACAGTTAAAGCAAGGCGATGATTTTAAATTATATATATAATCTTGCTCTGAAGGCTTTCTGGCTTTAGAACAGACAAATAATTTAAATATTCTAAGAGTTATTAAACTTTCTTAAAACAGTTAAAGCAAGGCGATGATTTTAAATTATATATATAATCTTGCTCTGAAGGCTTTCTGGCTTTAGAACAGACAAATAATTTAAATATTCTAAGAGTTATTAAACTTTCTTAAAACAGTTAAAGCAAGGCGATGATTTCAAATTATATATATAATCTTGCTCTGAAGGCTTTCTGGCTTTAGAACAGACAAATAATTTAAATATTCTAAGAGTTATTAAACTTTCTTAAAACAGTTAAAGCAAGGCGATGATTTTAAATTATATATATAATCTTGCTCTGAAGGCTTTCTGGCTTTATAACAGACAAATAATTTAAATATTCTAAGAGTTATTAAACTTTCTTAAAACAGTTAAAGCAAGGCGATGATTTCAAATTATATATATAATCTTGCTCTGAAGGCTTTCTGGCTTTAGAACAGACAAATAATTTAAATATTCTAAGAGTTATTAAACTTTCTTAAAACAGTTAAAGCAAGGCGATGATTTTAAATTATATATATAATCTTGCTCTGAAGGCTTTCTGGCTTTAGAACAGACAAATAATTTAAATATTCTAAGAGTTATTAAACTTTCTTAAAAATTGCCAATTTGGCGACATTTTCCCACCTTAATGAAAATTATTAAAATCTGTGCCTTATTTCTCAGTTCTTGCAATTTTTTATGAGCCTAGGTAATGCAGTATTGGAGTAAGTTTGTGAATATTAAAAATTTAGATCACAGACGCTTTTTGTTTTCACGAAACTGTGGCTTTTCTCCATATTGACGTTTTGCGCCATTTTTAAAATAAGTATAGAGAGCGCTGGATTTAGATAGACTATATTTGACCTAACAGTCTCGAGTAACAAGTACAAACTCACGACAGTTATAAAAATAGCCCATTATTCGAAAACAAAGCATCAATTCATATTATGACGAAGCCTTGAAAAAAAAAAAAAAAAAAAGAATTAACTTTAGAACATTTTAGGAGATAGAATTACATTTCTGAAACACGTGGTCCGAATTCATACAAAGTTAAAGACAATAAAATTACAGAATATGAGAACAATAAGTGATAATAAAAATTTATATATTAATTTTATTACATATATTTGGTATAGTTATATATTTTTAAAGTGCAAAACTGAACCAATCATATTTTTTCGCATGATTCACGTGTTGCCAACTTAATTTAAAAAATCCACCTTATTTGGGTAACTGTATATAGTATGTAATTTGTAGGCAATTTCGAAACTTCAGCTCCTCACAAATAAGATCATTGCTTACAAAACGCCTGGCTCATTGAAAAAGGTATTTTCTATTCAATATTAACATGTTTAAAAGCTAATTATAAAAATGTAAGAAAAACTACCTAGTCAAATTTTTCTTAGGTTTACGACAATGAACCTTGTTGTATAAACGGCTTTAAATAAATTACACTAATTGAGCAATAAATTATACTTTTTTCTAATAAGATTTAAGGTAAATGAACTTAATATAATAAGCCTAAATACTGTCAGACTGATTTGAAAAATACTGCTAACTTTTTTACTTAGTCAGGCTCGTTTCAAAGTGAAGTCGATAGTTTGCAAAGTGCTGAATTTTTTCAATTAGCCTATTTCTATTAAAGCTATACCGATAATTATTAAATGTGCTATAAGACCCGTGGTGCCTCAGGAAGTAGAGCGCTCGCATCTCAACGAGGTCGGGAACTGGGTTCGAAACCCAGCGATGGCTAGTCAATACGAGTTTCCCACTCGACTCGCACCGACCACAGTGCTGATGTGAAATATCCTCAGCGGTAGATGAATCATGGGATAGAGTCCTCTTGCCGTAAGGCTAACCGTGGGGGTTTTCGTGGTTTTCCTCTCCATGTAAAAGGAAATGCGGGTTTGTTTCATTAAAAAAGTTCCTTCTCGAAGGCTAATTTATCCCAATACTTAATCCAAGAGTTCCCTTGTCTTCTAGATTGAGTTCAAACTTAGAAGGCTTTGGAGATGAACATAGGTTGTCGTAAGCTCAAAATTGAGTCGACTGTTCAACGACGGTTATAAAATGAAAATGCGCGATAAGTTTAAAATTTGAAGAGTTAATGGAATGGAGCAAGTACAGAAATATTATCTGGAAAATAAGAAGCAATTTCGAGAATATAAAAACGTAAGGTCACAATTAATGCAATACATGTAAAATTAAATCTTTTGTTACCATAAACGCAATATTAAAATCCCAAAAGTAATTTTCAAAAGTCACGAATGTGTCAATGGAATTGACATTCAATTAACAGAAAAGTCACGCTTGTACTATTTCTGCCAAGCTATGAAATATAAAGAATAGAAATTATGGAATTAATATAAGAATATCAATAAATAAGAAATGATTAATCCATTTTATTTGCGAAAAATCCATACAGGAAGTCTAAGTGGCCCGACTGTGGACCGCAGGCGAATGATCCATTACTTTTGTTCTACAATACTTTTATTTTTGGTCCATTTCGTTTTGCAAGTAGTTGGAAGACATTTCCTTTATAAATATCCTAAGTGTAAGAAACTGTCTATAGATGGCGCAGCTATTTTTCGACGGGGGATTTTCAAACATTCTTTCATGTCAACTTTCATAAGATGAAGTGAATTGAATCTGATTAATAAGTAATTTATGAAAACGATTTAAAAATAATGGTAGAATGCGAATATAAAATAGAATTTTTACTAAATCAAAACACACCGATAAGTTAAATACTTTTGTCATGCTGATATTTTCAGCAATCCGAAATTTTGAACTAATTCTATATTCTATTTATTCAAAGTAACAGTTCAATGTTTCTTTCTTCTTTTTTTTGTACTAAAAAAATATTTTTTTTCTTGGATACTTATTTTTTAAATTATCAGCTACCATATCAGCTAAACAAGAAGTAATACAGTTATGAAAGTAACTTTCTTAATTAACTTGATCCGAAGAAAAAAAACTTGGAATTAAATTCTCGTCATGTTTGTGACAAACTTATTCTTTTGGCGGTATATAAGTGGTTTCGCTCCCCCTATAAGAAGACAGAAAAATCAAAGCAATAAAGCATAAATAAAAAAGCATTTTTTCTAACGAATATTATTTTCGGAATAATTTCTTTATTTGATGATTAGAATAGCTCAAACATTTCTTTGTATTAGTCAAGCAACAAATAAACAAATAATCCTTAATAATAAAATGAAGAGTTTGTTTGCCTCTATTATAAATCCAGAACCATTGATAATAGCTTTCTGAAATTTGGACAGTTTGTGAAAGTGCAGTTTTAGCCACAATCGTAAAAATCGTTTGAAAATTTCAATAATATGCTTCGGGGTATATGTTTGAAAAATGGGATTTTTTCATTGGTTGTCATTTTTTCCATGCTAACAAGCCATTGCTTTAAATTTAAATTAAATTTTATGAATTAAACCATGAAATACAATACTTATTGCATAATAGTCGTAAGTATTTCTCTGTGAATTGTTCCTGATATCTAACTTCGTTAGAGACTTACTACTTACGGGTTACATTTTCTGATTGGTTGAGAGCCAAAATTTTTCCGGAGAAAAACATTTTTTGCAGCTTTTAGCATGGAGTGATGGACAGAGTCTTATTTTCTAGCTGAATATAAAATTTACAGGTATGTATATTTCTTCTTAACTATTCAAAGTATCTATTATATTCAAATATAATGTTAAAAAAATAATTTATTTTGTGAAATAATTTGATTTTAAAAATTTGGTTAGCTCTACTTGTCACCTTTTTTGTATCAAATTATTTATGTTATGGTATACAGAATAAATTGTTAGATTCTTTTAATATAAAGTTAATTTCCTTGCCAAGAAATTATTTCTAGTGGAAAAGTTAGCAAATAAACTAAAAATTAATTTACATATTTATGTTTAAAGAACTAAATCAGTACGAACATTAATAATAATAATAAAAAAAGAACGAATTATCCTGAATAACTTTTAACTTAATGATCGGATTTTTACGCCCTAGAACTTAATCTTAATGGAGAGTTTGACCTCCAACTATGCAATATTTGATACCATAGGAACAAACAATTCGTTTCATTTCAGCCTGCCAGAACTTAAAAAGTCTGTTTACTTCCTTACTAGTTATGCTGATTATTTATGCTGTTAATGATTTAATAAATTATGTTAATTATTTATGCTGAATACTCATCGTTTTGATTATTAATTTTATTTTCCTCTGATATTTCTTCGTGTTGCGTACTATTATTAATAAATGTTGTCTTGCTGAATATTAATCAGTGTATTTATTTATAGAGTATTTTTTCTTATCAATATTTTTATAAAAAAAATTAATTAAAATTTCGGTCTGCTGTAAATTTTACTAGCATTATTTGCAAAATGATTAAATAATCCTCATGCACAGAAATTCAATAGAAAATATTCTCTAACTTGTTGTAAAGCGGTTGAAATTTTGATTGACGATACATTTTTTTTGTCAATAACATGGCTATAAAATCTGAAAATGATTGAAACTTCGGATGTCATTAAATACGAAGCTCCATATATAGTGTAAGCACTCTAGTTAATGGACTATACATTTCTTGTAATAATAATATAGCGATAAATTCTATTTGTAGCAAAGTTGTCTGGAAATCATTAATTTGTCATCAGATTAGGAGCTCTAGAGGTGTTTTTAATATAGTTTTTCGGAAAGTCTTTTAAATTTTTATCAGCGATCAAATAATTTTGTGGTAACATGGTGATTCATTCTGATTGTAGTGATTAGGAAAAGATTTTAACTTTCGTCAAGCATGGACGTGCTGTTATATTGTGAGCACTCTAGTTAGTCAGAAATTGGTCAAAAATTTGACAAGAGTTAAAATTTTTTCACTATTATTTCGTGATGAAATCTGTTGGTAGCGGCTTGGAAATTATTGAATATTGCATTGGCATCAAGGACAGAGCTTCAGTATAGTTTTGAGAGCTGTAGCTAGTCAGAAAATATTCTAAGTTTTCGCAATTCATCGAAATTCCATTGCAAAGATAGTAGGATTCCACCTGTTAGTAAAAATTCCAAAAAATAGGGTATTTTTATTAACATGAATATATTTATTGAAATAATAAAAATATGTATGTAAAATAACAATAAAAAACTTCACCATTCTAAAATCTTGTGAAGCTATTGTGGGGACGGTATTATGGACTATGCCAACCTTCATCTATCAAAAGGTACCTCATGATAGAATCGAGTTAACATGTTTTATATACTAGTGATTTGGTATTTAATATTTGTAGTGGTAGTTACGCCACATTACTGCCCTTCCAGAATTTTATCTGAGATAGAATTCGACGAACGATTACCACTAGTTGATTCATGCTATTAATTTTATTTATAACATTTTTGCTCATTATATTTTTTCTTCATTTTTTTTATATAGCATTTCGCTCATTTTTTTTTTCCTTCATTTGCAATTTGCTCATTATTGTTATTATTATTTTCAGTTTTGTTTATTTTGTTTAATGACCGGGAGACTTTTTATTTACTTCACCGGAAATTTTTTTTTCTTTGAGCAGTATATATTTTAAGCAAATCAACTGTTTTAATGTGGATCATCCATTAATGACCAGTTCATATCACGTCCGGGTCACCAATGTGGGGACGGTATTATCGACTATGCCAACCTTCATCTATAAAAAGGTACCTCATGATAGAATCGAGTTAACATGTTTTATATACTAGTGATTTGGTATTTAATATTTGTAGTGGTAGTTACGCCACACTATCATTAACTTAGTATTTTAAATTAAATGCTATTCATTTTAGTTTGATTATTAATATATTTTTAAGAACAGAAATGCGAAAATGAGATTGGAGAGAAACGTCGCCAAGTGTAGCAACGTTGTGGCGATGTGGCGGAAAATTTATGGAGACAACTAATTCATTTAATTAATTTTCGTATAAGTTCTAAATATTACCAAAATTAATTAATTAATTAAGTTTAGTAATAAGTACAAATTGAAATAAAATATAAGCTATGCTCTAAGAAGAAAAATTAATCGTGAAACGGAACTAATTCGTTTTGGCAAAACGTAAAAAATCGCCATAGTATTATTGACGCCAATGATGCTTAACGAATTTTGATAATATGCATTAAGGTAGTTATTATGGTAGTTGATGCAGTTTATATATAGATACTGTGGAAATAGTTTTTTTTTTTTTTTTTTTTTTTTTTTTTTGCTCCTTCATAATGGATAAGAACCGGAAAAAATTGCTATTGTGGTAAATTTTTGCAATTATGTGCAACAGTATGCTATCATGCCAAATGATACTGAATACAGTTAATCTACTAAAAACAACCTACTAAAACATGTTTTAGTAGTTTGTTTAGTAGTATAACCTACTAATAACATGTTTTACATAATCTAGTAACGTAAAGTCACCGGGAAGGTCAAGATATAATAATAAATAAAGAAAAGTAAATTATTTAAACTTTATTTATTGTATTGCTATGTGTCTTTCAGTTTTGGGCAGCATCATTTTGTGTTGTTCTTCAGTTCTGATTTATTGATTTTCTACTTTTTGTTTTCACCCTGTAGTGAAGGTTAGGTATTCAGCTAGTAAATAAATAAATGAATTTCCAAGTTTAATGAACTTTAAACTTCCGAGTGTATCAATTTTTTGAAAAAAGCAAATAAATAAATAAATAAATAAAATTGGAGACGGGCCAATCTCAACCAATACCGAATAGAAATCGAATATTCTGAGAATCGAGCCAAAATTTTAAATAAAGGTATAATATTGACTCATTTTATTTGTGTTTTCTAAAAGAAAAGAAAAAAAGAAAGAAAAAAGCGAGAGAAATTGTAATTTCGTAAATATGCCGAATGGTCTGACTGAATTTGCGGAATAGTGAAAATCATTAGAAGGTCACAGAGACTTTCCATGACCTCTCGCGGCCCCTGCACTTGAGTTTAACTCTGATGTAAGCTATTTGTTGTAAATATGTATACATATAATAATTAAAAATTTCGTAGCTATTACTTGAGGAATTTGTCGCAATAGATAAATAGCGCCTTTGAAATAGTATAAACCATAGTTTTATTAAATCTAACAACCACGACTGTCTAGCAGGATAATTGATGTTCAATTGACTAATTAAAGCGTTTCTCAATAGAGGGCGCTGTTGTAATAACAGAAATATATGAATTAAAGTTCCTAGTAGGACCGAAGAACTATAAAGTATCAAATATATATAAAGTACTAAAATATATTTGCACTTAAGTTTTGAAATTATACATTACATTTCATTGCAATACATAATGCATTGCAAATATCAAGCATAAGGTAATAAAATATACATACACTTAAGTTTTGCAATGGAAAGTATTAAAATATTTATAAGGTGAAACATCTTAGGAGCGATCACTCTAATCGTTAATAATGGGGGTTGATCGTTTTTAGGGGTTACCTCCATTGACTTCAAAATGTTATCGAAGGTACATGAATTTTCGCGAACGATTTTAATTTTAGTTAGTGTCATTTTTTTTTTTTTTTTTGGTGCGGAAATGTTGGCGTCATGAAAACCGGATTGATGAATAAAATTTAGCGCCAATAAAAATAATTTCTATTAATATAATTATGTGTAAAAACAAGTTTAGCAATAATGAATGATAAAGCTATTTTAAATAAATAAACAATGATGTCTTTTTGTTTAAGTTTGCATTTAATTTTATAACATAAAAATTAGCCTCAAATGATGAGAAGAGGTTTGCTTGAGATGCTTAGTTTAAAAAAAAAAAATAAATAAATATTCTGATTTAACTATCAACTCTAAAAATTAATCATCGTCTTTAGTGCACTGTGATTGCAACATGAGGATGTAGATCACTTTCAGAGATCGCCAAAAAGATCTCTAATTAAGAGCCTCACACAAATATATAATCTACTTTTTTATTTTGTTAATACTTTCGTTTAGATATTTTCTATTTATATATTTGTATTTTTTTTTCTTTGTTTTAAAATTTTTTTGGAAAAAAAAAAAAAAAAAAAAAAAAAACAACCAATGACAATTCATAATTTAAATGAATGTGTAATTTGTTAAATATATGGGGCATACACAATAATAATATAGAAGGAATATAAAAACGATTTTTGATTAAAAAAAAAAAAATACTAAATTCGATTTTATAGGGATTATAAAACGCTAACTATTTATTTGATTTAAATAAATACGAAAATTGTAAGATGTATAATTCTTCAGAAATTATCTTAAATCTTTCAATTCCTAAAGGTATTTCCTAATGTATTGACAGTATCTTATTTTTGTCATGTTTTAATAGGATAATACCCCGTATGTAAATACTATAAATTATTATTCTGTTAAAAAAAAGGAAAAAAGAAAACAAAAGAGAGCAAGATGGAGAATCAAAGTAACTCTGCTTCAAAAACTTCCGTTGCATTGAATTTCTCCCTTCCTCGGAGAATACATAAATATTGTAATCCAAGGCTAATTTAAATATTTCTTATAATTTTTTTCTTCTTTTTATTCCATTGTTCGATTCACTGACACTCCGAACATAAAGAAATTTAGAGAAACTTTTAACTGGATTATCCATCTCTTTTTTCAAAAATGACGTGCACTATGTGAAACCCTATTTATTGGTAAATAAAAGTTAATTTTTCTTAACCCAAACATTTGCTTTTAAATCTTCTAATTGCATTAGCACAAGGTAATTAATTTTGTTAGTTAGTAGTGCGTCAATTTAATGTAGTTGGTTTGGGTTAATCTCACGGATTAATTTTTAGATTATATATAACTAAAATTATTTTTGTATTCATATAAGCGGGTTATTCGATTATAAGGGAAGTGCACTAGTGAAACTTAAATGTTATGTTTGTACGAAATTTTAATTTGAAATGATATATAATGCATAGTAAAATATTTTGAGGGAATAAACTTATTCTAATGATCAATAAATATTAATAAATTGTTATTAAAGTCAGTATCACAAAATATAATTGATATTAAAATTTGATAGAAACTAGTTGCCTTTGGCGACCAGCTGGATCACCAAGGCATAATTTTAATTTCAAAATTAGCAGCAGAGTTTGCTATAGCTAAAACATGCTACCAACGAAATCAGGGTTCATGCAAGCTTTTTTTTAAAAAAATGATATTGCAATGCATTTTGTGATGCATAAAACTCAACATAATGATTGATGTGCGACTTATTACAATAAAACGATCACTGTCAAAATCAGGGTTCATAAAATTTTTTGAAGTGAAACTTCTAATGCGACTTCCAACAAGGTTGCGTTAAACGTTTAACGCTACATTTTTATTGGCTGGAAAAACACGTGGTAGGATCCAGTTTTCCCTCATTCATTTCCATATTGTTTTGGTTCTCACTAGCATACAATTAATAAAAGTCATAAAAGTATTGTTTTTCTATGAATATTTTTGCATCCCTAATTTAATGTTATGTTCCTGTACCACTATTATTACGCTTTTAATTCAAGAGTTTAAAACTAAGATAATTGTTGTTTTATTATTTTTTTATTATTATTATTGTAATGTAATTCTGCGCTACATTTTAAAATAAAGTTATGTAGATAGGTGGTTGTAAGCAATGTTAATAAAGTTTGTCTTATAGAAACAATATGATTTCACTAAAAATCAATTTCTACCCCTTCCTATTTTCATTTCCACATTACGAAGTTTCATTTCTTCCGCGCGGAGGTATTCCACGCACTATTTTTTTTTTATTTATTATTTTTTTTTTTTAAGAGGAATTGCAGTGCATTTTGTGATGCAAAAAATTCAACATCATAATCCTTGCTATGAGACTTATTACAAAAAAAAAAAAAAAAACGATTAATAAATGGTAAATATTAAATATTTCTACTCATTTGAAAGTTTAAATACTTAATTGCACCTTTCCGAATGCGTCGGTGGTAGCAATAATAGCACATAGAGATTTTATAAACAATGTGGAAATTGTCAGGCAGGAAGTAAGACAATTGAGTAAGAACTGTCTACAAAACGATTAGAAAATGGCGATAATTTATGACGGCATAGTCGCGAATGGGATATCTGCAAGTGACGTAGCGTGGGTATCTTGATCTTGATTGGTTGTTGAAACGGGGCATTTGTTTACATTAGAAACTGTTCTTTCCATTCTATATCAAGTAAGCCAAGCCTGTCAAGTATCAATTCTCTTAAGTGACACATTCTAAATTCTTCTCAAAGAATTATTTTTCAAAGATTTAAATTCTTTCACTATAAATTTATAGAGACTTAACACAAAGACAGGCACGAAGCCATGTGGAACATAAACAAATTATGTATCGAAGTTGCCAGGAACACAAAACAAACATGTATCACGGGTACAATAAAATACATGAACAAATGATAAGTCTAAGTCAAATAAAAGAAGTAGACGAGAAAGGATTATATTTCAATTGAATCAACGTGGTTATGTATTTAATTAACTTATGGTTATTTAACATCGTTATCGTTAACTATCTTTATTTCTAAGTTATGCAGAGAAACTTAGCTCAACTATAATACGCCATTTTGCTGATAAAGATTAGCTGGCACTGACGTCATAGGTCACATGTGTGGGTATGGGAGGTCTTCTTCTTCTTGAACTGCAAATACGCAATTCAGCACGTCAAAAAGGGACTAATCAAATTTGAAGTTTTCGAGTTGTAATAACGTATTAAAATTTAAAAAAACGTGTGAAAAAAAACGTAAAAACGAAAAATAACAGCCGAGAATGACGTAGATAGACGACAGAATATCTTCAAACAAAGCACATCAAAAGGAGATTACTCAAATTTGAAATTCGGGTATCGCTATATTGTATTAAAAAATCAGAATTTAAAAAAGTCACGTTAAAACGGCAGAGAAATCTATTCATAACATCCACAAAATGAGGTGGATTTACGACTGAATTATCGCGAACAGAATGCGTCAGAAAATATTACTCAAATTTAAAACTTACGTGTCGTAAGAACATCGGATTAAAAGTATCGGTGTTTGAATGACCATTATAAAAATGCTGTAAAAATGAAAAATAGCTAAAAATAACTTCCTAGAAGACCATCAGAAAACGGTGTGGATTAACGACAGAATAGTCTAAAATTCAATAAACAATACTGTAGTTTTTCATGTCCGAAGACATTCCGCACATTTGCGCATGCGCCAGATCTTCTTCAATTTAATCAGAATAGGAATGCGAAAAGTAGAAAGTCGATGAATACCCGATTTATAAAAACGATTGTTGCTTATGCGGCTTAGAACTTCAGAAAGAGCATATCTCAGCCAATCGCCAATGGAGTATTAGTCTTTGCTTTTGAAAACAAACAATATAATTAACAGTTCTAATTGAAATTTTTAAATTTCTGTTGCTTAAAAAAAGTACTCTAGTTTCCGTCATATAGCAAAATTAAACAAATAAACAAAATTTAATTCTCATGCCCCAGGGTGTGTGTACATTACTGTATTAAAAATAAATAAATGTGTGAATAAATAAATAAAATTAATGCTGCTGCAAAGCATGCTGTTGTGTTAATGATAAAAAAAAAAAAACTTTTGTCCTCGATCCAGTCTTCGAAGTACTCTGAGTTATACTGACTATAGCTAGCGTGCCGACAAAAAAAACTTCTATTAATTTTCTAAAGTACCTGCTATACATTTATTGAGCAATATTTCTATGTCCTCACTTAGCAATATTACATCGACTAATATTTCACAAGGACATAAAAAAAAATATAATAAAAAATCGCGAATCACGGTCAATAAACGAAGCTCAAATAATAGGAGTCACATTAGTTACGCGCATGCTCACAGATCCAAAAGAGCGATTATTAAAGTGCAATGCCAAACTCTATGAATAAAAACACCCCCGCGGAAATATAATTGAACGAAACGTTTATATCCAAAGTCAACTATCAGAAAGAGTCGATCATATTTCACATCCAACACCCTATAATGGGATTGAGGTAATTCCAAATAGCATATTCTATTTTTACCCCTGGACCCTCCCCTCAATTCGACCCCTGATGCCTTAAGTGAATAATCATATAATCCCCACAGATCACCCCAACTACAAGCTCATGGGCCTCTAGATATGAATCTAGCCTGCAGGAGGCTTCATATTATTCCACCGCACTGTTTCCAGAACGGATTTTTTATTGTTTTTTTTTCTCGGGATAGGGTGGTAGGAGGGGTTTTCCCAAATAGGCTCTTGTGACGAAACGGGAAAGGGAGGAGGAAGGGGTTGGTCCGATAAGCTTCTAGATCCAAAGCACCAACAGAAATAGCAGACGTGATTTCGTGGCGATAACAGGACGTAGGAAAAGCGATGCTTCTAATTTCCTGTCCAAACGATTGCCTTCATTAGGGTGTTGGTTTTGCTCCCCTGCCCAACCATGCGGACCCCCCTCCCGAAACTCCGGAACCTGTACCTCATTCTTTCTCTGGCATTTCCCATTTTTTTCCTGCTCTAATCTTTCTTTTCCCCTTTTAATGTCCCGTTTCAAATCATTACTACCGTGGAGCGCTTTTAATGGTGCTAGGTCTGGTGATACTGCGAGGTGATGCTCATTTGGGATGTTTTGTGCTTTTACCCCTCCCATTCAGGACAATGGGTAAGAGCGGAGTGAGAAATAGCCTTTAATGCCTTTTTAGGGAATTCTTTGCAATGGTGGTCTTAATTAAGATCTGTTTAATCGCTACCTCACACTCACTCCTGACTCTTTTTCCGGTAAACGTTTTTGGATTGCTCGCATTCAATTCGATCTAAATGATCGCTAAAGTAAGCGATTTTTCCTCCTTAATTGCTCGTAGAATGTTTTTGGGAGGCTTTTATATTTGCTCGCTTCCGCTGAAATGAGGAGTCAATTCGTTTTGTTGCAGTATCTTTATTTATTCCCCGCCACTTAAATGTTTATAAATTACAAATATTGTTGTTAATAAGCTGGAGATAATTAGTTGATTAAAAAAAAAGGATGGCTGCCGTTTTGGAGGTTTAATTTTTGACGATGCAATTTATTCTTATAGAAATGGAGTAATTATCATTAGCAGTTTTTTTTTTCCATTGCCGTTTGCTTGTTTTGTTCATAATAATTACGTTCATTTATTGTTTAAATTACTTTATCTTAGGTTCGTTGGACTTCATGCAGAAAATAATATTTTCAATAATTAAACAGTTTGAAATAAGAACACCAGTAAAATAATTTCCAATAATGAGAGCACCGTTGCAGAAGCATTCAAATCAATAGAATTTTCTTGACGCCAGGTTGGAATTTATGGTAGTACATATTTGCAATCTTGCTTCAAAAAAAATTGTTGTCGCTGCATCGTTACGGTCATCTTCAGGGTTGTAATCTGTCCTCATCTAATAAAGTTTCTAACGTAATGTAGACATAATGTAATGTAATTTAGATTAAAATCGGTTAATTTCAATTCTCAGTGTAATGATTCGGCTCCTTGAATCTTCTACGGACAAATGTTCGTTTCGTAGTTTCTTTTGCGCTTTAAGCAGAAGTTTCTTTGTCCTTTAAATTTGCATGGGTTTTGTGTTACAAATGAATGCAGCAGTGAACTGTATGATTAAAACAAGTGAATTTTATTTGATATAAGAAACAAAAAGCAGAGAGTCCTTAGCGAACAGGAGTGGCCAATGGTCAGAAGTAGCTCACTACAAATGGTGAAATTACTCTAGTCACAATTTTTTTTTCGTAGTTTGTAGTGTAGTGTGTTACTTTTTAAAAAAAAACATTAGTGTAGAGAGTAGTGCAATACAAAGAAACAGTAGTTTGTAGTGATTGCTGGCAACTACTTTTTACATATAGTTTAGTAATGAAACAGGGTGCGAACACAAATTTTTCGAATTTGATGGGTACAAATCTTCGAGGGGTTTTTGAAATTCCTCTGTAACTGTGAGTTAACAAGAATCACGTAAAACTGTAAATTAAGATACGAATAATAGATAATTTATCACTTTGGTCACACTTTCATATACGAATGAATAATGATGTTATTTAAAGGAGGAAAACTTATTTCCGATGTACTTAATTCTAGAGGAAATAAAAGAGCATTAAACACTTAACGAAATTGCAAGTATTTGATAATTTATTAAATTAAATGTTCACTGTAGCCGACCGGCCTGTGTAGGGGTTAGGGAACTGCCCTTGCATCAGAAAGGTTCTGGATTCCGGGCATGGCATGGATGTTCTTTCCTTCTCTGTACTATCTGTCCTTACTGAGGGAGCAACGTTGGTCCACCTAATATGGTGCCCCTGAAAGAGTGGCCAACAAATCTGCTCTTCGGATGCCTGTATGACGTAGGTCATTCCCCAGGCGGGTATAAGAAGAAGAAAAAAATGTTCACTGTCAAGAAAGGCATATGAAATTAAAGATCAAATGAACAAATTCGGAAAAAAATGTTGTAGAATAACAAGCTGGCTCCTGTAAACATGAATAAATACTTCTAAATAATTCTTCATGTTTAACATAAGCCAATATTTTTTAATCCAAAACCATTTTGAACATAATATGTAAATTAATATCTCCAGCAGTGTAAATTGTACAGGGGTAAATTAATTTCTCCAGCAAAGTTCGGTTCCTTAAAGTAGTGAAGTAGTCACTACATTTCGAAAGTAGTTTGTAGTCACTACATTTATAGAAAAGAAGTTGGAGTTAACTATATTTGTAACAAAGTAGTTGTAATAAGCTACAAAAATAATGTAGTTTTTCTAACCACTGGGAGCGGTAGTCCTGCGCGATTCTCTGTCCAGCAGAGAGAGAATGAGAATGAATAATAATTTCTCCGTGGCGCGTGATGAATGCCACCTCCAGCCACTCATGATCCCTTAGAAGATCATGCGTGGGTGTTAAGTATTTTTATTTGAATTAAACATATATTTAGTGTCAACGGGATTCAATTGAAAGTTTCTTGACAACACTGAAAAAAATTCTAGAAGCTAGAGATAAATATTATAAATATAACTGTAAAATGTGGTTTCTGCAGTACTGTTCAACATTTACTGTAAATTATATGCGAGAAAAGTAGTTTAGATTAATGTCAATAGATGGGAACTAGTTTTCTATATTTTCTTGGGAATGTTTTTTAATAATTTTATTTCCATTGCAGTATACATGTTAAAAAAAAAAAAAAAAAAATCTTAACATCATTTTGTTTTCGCTAAAAGATAATTCCACTATGATCAGTAATATTTGGAATCATACCACTTTTTTCCTTAGCATTTTGAAATACTAACTGATTATGGTCATAAAGCTGAGTTGATCAAAAAGTTGGAGCGATTATTGAATCTCTCTTCTTATTAAAAATGATGATAAGGAGTAAGATATATCACCCATTGATGAAGCAAATTATTTAATTTAATTTAAAAAACAAATGGAAACAATGTGCATGCCCGTCTAAATCAAAAAAAAAAAAAAAAAAAAAAAAAGAAGCTTTTATAAATATTCATTGAAATGTACATTTTAGTACAGAAATGTGGAAAAGTCTATTTCAATATTTTCAAAATTTTTGTCATTGAATTGCTAATCAGAAAATTTCGTGAAATGCTTTATCTCTATGTTTGAAACTTTCAGCGATGGGCATGCGCAATCATTTGACAGCATGCGTGTATGAACATGAAGCAAAGTGAAATGTGGCTGCTGAAAGTTTTAATTATCAATCGTAAACGTTGCAGATTTGAGTAAGATTTCAGATTATCTAAGCTAATTAACGAAGGAGATGGAGCTTAGAAATAAACTCTTTTATAAATTCATTGAAAGATCTTGAAGTATTTCTTTAAATTCATTGAAAATAAAGTAGAGGCATAGTTCTTGGTGGAACATTATTAAAGATATTTTTTTTTTTAGCCCTTACGCTTGCCTAATTCTAATTATACAAACTTTTTTAATTCTTTCCGAATCAATTCCATAGCTTCAAACTCATTATTAAAAAGACTAAAGGCGGTGCGATTTCAAACTTACGCCATAAGCTTTTAAACCTTTACCAATAACTGTTGTGAGTTTGCAACTGTTACTCATGACTGTTATGTCAAGTGTAACCTACCTAAAGCCAGCGCTGTCTACGCTTATTTTGAAAATGGCGCAACACGTCACTGTGGAGAAAAGCCACAGTTTTGTGAAAATGAAAAGCGTTTGTGGTCTATATTTTTAATATTTAATAATTTACTTCAATGCTGCATAACCTGGGCTTATAATTTTTTTTTGTAAGTTTACTAATTAAAACTGCTAACTAAACTAACTAACTAAATTAAAATCTACTAATTTATTAACAAGAAATAATTTAATAACTTTTAAAATGTTTAAGCTATTTGATTTTATCTAAAGCTGTTTTTATCTAAGTTATCTAGAGTCCAAATAATTCTTCACGGCAAGATTATACGTATAGTTTAAAATCATCGCATTGCTTAAAGTGTAAGATACTTAAACTATCGCTTTTTTATTTTCCTTGCTGATAGAGCTTCGATAAATAGCATTCTAAAGGAGCTCGCAACCCTTACCAAAATCATATATATCTGAATTTTTTTTCACTAATTTTAGTTTTCTTTTAATAGGAAATGATTGTTTTAGAGGCTAAGAATTATTTTTAAAGGGCTAGAATTTGACTGCTGTATGAACCAGAATTTTGCAGCAATGTTTGCGCAATATAAGATTATTACAGAATAAAAAGCTATGTCGGTAATGTGCTGGATGAGAGGTTTATTAAGCAAAATTCTGTTTAGAAAATGAAAGTAAATAATGGAAGCAAAATCCTCAGTAAAAATAAATCGAATCAATGTCCCGTCAAATCATAACCTTAACGTTGTTTTTCGAAGTCAAGGAAAATAAAAAAGCTATAGTTTAGGTGCCTTACACTTGAAGCAATGCCATGATTTTAAACTTATATAATCTTGCCGTAAAGAATTATCTGGGCTTTAGAACAGACAAATAACTTAAATAGTTTAAAAGTTATTGAATATTTTTTTCATAATAAAAAGCGCCAATTTCTCACCTAGATGAAAATTATCAAATCATTTCCTTATTCTCAGTTTTTCAAATTTTTACGAGCATTGAGTACGGTTTTAAATATTAAAAAATTAGACCACAAACGTTTTTTATTTTCACAATACTGTGGCTTTTCTCCATATTTATGTTTTGCGCCAATTTCAAAAGAAGCGTTGACAGAGCTGGATTTAGATAGGCTAAACTTGACCTATAAAAATAGCACATTATTCGCAAAAAAGCATAATTTCATATTACGACGAAACCTTCGAAAAACTGCCTTTTAATCTACCGGTAGCAGAGGTTCTACCAAATACTAAAATATTAGTGTAAATCAGTGATTCCGAAAGTGGTCAACATCGACCCCGAGGGGTCGACGATAACCTGCAAGGGGTTCATGTCAAGAGAAAAAAAATTGGGGGTCAATGAAATGAAAATGGGGGTGAACGATAGTGGATCTCATATAAGCAGGTCGTGGCATTTCAAGAATGGAATAATCAACATACACTGATAGTACCTATTTACTTACATTATACTACCTTATAATATAAAGACATATATCTATCTACATTCTACATAATTTATAAAAGCAGTTATGAAGTAAAAAATTTATTAAAATTTAAGTTATTAGGATTATTTTCTGATTTATGAAATTGATGCCAAATGTTGATAATTTATTATTAAAGCATCAGGTTCATTCCTCCCACTAAAACCATTTATTTATTGCTTATTATAGTTATTTTATATAACAGATACTAAATTTTAATTTGTTTCGTTTTTAATTTGAATTCAATTAATAAATGTTTAAGATTAATATGTGCTTTTTTCTTAAGTTTTTCACACTACACTTCACTACAGTTAGAAATTTAAATCTTTTACAGTGAGTAGTACTATACCAGCAGTCAAAAATACATTTGAAGTTGATGAATTTACAAAAAAATCAATATCAAGTAAGCAGGTCTACCTAAAACTGAAAAACATGGCAAGGGGTCTACGAGACAAAAAAAGTTCAGTAGCCACTGGTGTAAATAAATCATGTTTAAAAAAATATTGAATCATTGTTTTCGCTTTAACATCATCAAATTATTAAGGTTGGCATAATTAGCCAAGTAATGTATGTTGTACATACAAAATCAGCAGCAAAGTCAGACAACATCCTTTTTTGCAACCAAGAATAAATTGCGACCACCATTGTTGTTTTCTTTCCTCCCCCCAATTAGTGAGATAAAGTGAATGTTGAAAAGCGTCAAGTTTGCATTAACATACCTCAGTCCATATCAGCATCCATGTCATTCTTGTTTTTCCTAAAAAAACTTATTTCTTTAGACTTGGATAAACTTATCCAAAACGAATAGTTAACTAGTGACCAAAGATAATTTCGGACCGTGAGAAATTGAGTAAAGACCCCCAAAATGAAACTATTGCAGCCCCTTCATAAAAAAAAAAACAGACCTCCCGCCGTCAAGTACACCAGAAGCAGACCAAGATATGAATAAACCTACTGACCTTAAAAGACCACCGACAAAGAGCGGTAAATATGGTAACCACAGCCGACTTTAACGAGGACAGGGACAGATGAATGTGTGACTTTCTGCCGCCACCTGAAGCAAAAGGCTTGGCCCTTTTATATTTCCCTAACTTTTACAACAAAACCCTTTGTTGATGATTTTGAGATTATTACTTGGCGTCATTGGCAGGGTAGAAGATTCTAGGGCCGTAATTATAAGGAAAATCTTTTACCAGTGACTTTTATAAGCACGTGGTTATGGCTTGTCCCTCAATCTGGTGTCAAATAAAGTGGTAAGCGCCAGGTATAATAAAAAGAAGAACGTTTTGTTTGCGGGGAGGAGTTAACTGTTGTCGGTGTTGTTAGTGCTAAGGATCATAAAGGACCCGGGGAAAAGAAGATGTAAAAGAAAACTAAAAATGTTTTGGCATGGAGGGGCGTTGATGATTTTCAGATATATCTTCTTGACTTCATACACTTCAATGATCTCTTGATGGAGAAGTGCCAGGATGAAGAGTATTAAAAGTGAGAGGTCGGTGGCAACTTAAAATTATATTGCAAATGGTTTTTCAGCTTGGTTGCAGTTTGATCCAGTGGCAAAGTGAGGACACACAGTGGGGGAGAAGATTAAAAAAGAATCATTTCAAGCTCAATAGAAAAGAAAAAAAAAGAAGCAATATACTTTAATGCCTAGTCGTATAAAATTACGATCCCATAATTCATCTGTCACTCATTTTAAATAAAAGAGGAATAAATTCTTTGTACAAAAATAAAAGTTAGATTTAAAGGTGAGTTTTATAGTTTTTTGGTTGAAGTAAAACTTTATTATGGTTGGATAAGGAGTCTTAACACGTAACATTTCATCTCCTAATTAAAATTGGTTATGATAAATTGCAAAGGGAATAAGAACAAATTTCAATGCCAGTTTTAAGTTTAAGATTATTTATAAATTATCGTTATCGAATGTTATAGTGGTGATGATATTCATCCAGGCACCTATTGAGTGAAAGTAAATATATGAAACTATCGTTATCGACTATCGCTATAGTATTTTGACAAGGCTTCATACGAATTGTTGTGTGTGGTATAACTGTGTTGCGCTATAAACGTCTGTTTTTAATTATAAAAGTTTTATCAGTTATCGTTATTGAATGTTATGGTGATGATGATATTCATCTAAGCACCCAATAAGAGAAAGTAAATATTCGACATTTATGAAATTCATATTTTGAGAAGAATTCATACGAATTGCTGTATTTGTCACTTATTTTGCATTGCGTTGCAAACGTCAGTTTTAAATTAGATTTATTAATTCTCGTTATTGAATGTTATGGTGGGGATGATATTCATTAAGACATCCCATTAAGTGAAAATAAATATTCCACTCATATGGAATTATTATTATCGACTATCGTATTTTGGTCACGGTTTCATACGATTTGTTGTGTTTGGTACAATTGTTGTGTTGCAAACGTCCGCTTTAAATTTTAAAAGCTTTATCAATAATCGTTATTGAATGTTATGGTGGTGATGATATTCATCCAGACACTCAATGAGTGAAAGTAAGTATTGCACACACATGAAACTATCGTTATCGATTATCGCTATTGTATTTTGACGAGGATTCAAATGAATTGTTGTGCTTGTACAATTGTTGTGTTGTAAACTCTGTTTTTAATTATAAAAGCTTTATCAATTGCCCTTATTGAATTTTATGCGGGTGATGATATTCATCTAGACTCTCAATGAATGGAAGTTAGTATTGCACACACATGAAACTATCGTTATCGATCATCGCTATTGTATTTTGACGAAGATTCATACGAATTCTTGTGCTTGGTACAATTGTTGTGTTGTAAACTATGTTTTTAATTATAAAAGCTTTATCAATTGTCCTTATTGTATGTTATGGTGGTGATGATATTCATCTAGGCCTCCTATTGAGTGAAAAGAATTTTTCCTCACTTACTGAAACTCGTATTTTGTGAAGAATTCATACGAATTGCTGTGTTTGCCACTAATTTTGTATTGTGTTGAAAACGTCAGTTTTAAATCTGATTTATTAATTATCGTCATTAAATGTTATGGTGGTGATGATATTCGTCGAGATATTCATTGAATGAATGCGATGTTCTAAACTTTTAAAACTCAAATTATGATTAGGATTGATGAGGATTGCTGTATTTTTCATAACTATTCTGTTGTGCTGTAAATGGCAGTTATAAATTTTAAAAGATTTATCAGTTATCTTTAACGAATGATAATCATTTAGATATCAATTGAATTAAAGTAAATTTTCAGCATTTATAAAACTCGGATTCAGAGAAGCATTCGTACGAATTGTTGTGCTTTTTAAGAAATACAAGTTTTAAAGTTTCAAAGATTTATCGAGTATAGCTATCGAATGATAATCATCGAGCTAAAGTAAATTTTCCATATTTATGAAACACGGATTATGAATAGAATTCTTACGAATTGTTGTTTTTCTAATTGTTTTCCATTGTTATGCTTAAGTATTAAATATTTACAATATTCTCCCTCTTTCTATATTTGTTTTACTAATTTAAGTATTGTTTTCATTTTGCTAACGGATTTTTAAGCCGATGCTACAGTAGTTTAGATGCATTAAAAACACCAAAAATTCAAGGCTTGATGCTCATGTATAGGAATACACACTCAATTAGTGACACATATAATAGGAATACGCATAAAATCAGTGACTTTTCTGATTTATGTGTAAAGATTTTATTTCAGGATCACTTTCGTAGCATGCGGGATTAATTTTTTAAATATATAAAATAGTGGCATATAAAACAAAAGTCCCCTATTAAGCAGAATTTTATACAAATTTCAATTATTATTTAAGAAAAATCTATAAAATTCAAGAAATAAATTATTTACGTGATTGATATTAAATTAGTGATTAATTATAAGTAGTGCTGTAAAAAGTTATACATATTGAACCGATGCACTGTTAACACGATTATCAATAGGCCTTTTTTTCCTTTTCTTTTATTTATTTATTAATTTTTATTATTTTTTTATGCACCATTTTCTACTTTTCATATTAAGCTAGAATACCAATGTACTTTTCTAAATCTCAAAAGAAAAAAAAATAAAGAAAAAAATAAAAAAATCAAACTTATTACGATTATATTTAACAAACTAGCCGCATAATAAATCAGGCGATTTATCAAATTATAGAATTAAACCGATCAGTAAGCGTTGATTCATATGCAATAAAATTTATAAATTAGTTTAAGAAAATTTACTTTTAATGTTTCTAGTACTTTTACAAACTTTTCGAAATTAACTATTGTAAGTCAAATTAAGTTTGGCAACATTTAAAATTACTTAGAATTTAGTAACTTTATTTCACAAAATGCATTTCAAGGACTAAAATAAAGTAAAAATATTCTAAAGTAACGAAAACAAAATTAACTTTTAATGTTTTAAGTACCGTTTCAAATTTTACGAAACTGACTATTGTAAGTAATATCAAGTTTGATAACATTTAAAAATATTTAGAATTTAGTAACTTTCGTTCATAAAATGCAATTAAGGACTAAAATAAAGTAAAAATATTCTAAAATAAGGAGAAAAAAAAACTTTTAATGTTTTAAGTACCTTTACAAATTTTTCGAAATTGACTATTGTAAGTGATATGAAGTATGACAGCATTTAAAATTATTTAGAATTTAGTAAATTTAGCCATAAAATGCATTTTAAGGACTAAAATAGTGTAAAAAATATTCTAAAATAAGAATTAGTGACTAAATAAATTGGTTATTCTTATAGTTCGTGATTTGAACTAAATTATTACAACTTAATACCATTTCTACTACGATTCTAATTATTTTTTTTCAGCTGCCTTTCTTCCATTCTTTACTGCCAAAGCCTAGTAGTTTTGAATTTTGCTGAAAAAGACTATAATTGGATAACACCCTTCCCCCTCCGCATCTTTCTTGACCTTGTGTCAGGCGTCGTGCCCAAGATTACACTGTCAGTGTGTGTCCATTCATGAATACACTGTCCTGTCCTGCCTTACATGGGCGTTGACGCTTCAGAAAACCATTCTCCATTCTTACTCCAAAATTCTTAAATAAATTCATAGGATGGGGGGAAATGATTGAAAAAGATGACACCTGGTTGCTTGGAATTACACGAAGAATAACTTTCGTGTATAAGACAAAATTGACTTTTTTCAAATGCAGTTGCCATATAACATGATTGTATATAAGATGTTTGTAGCAAATAAGCAAAGCGTGAAGTTTAAAAGAGCTTATAACACATCTGCCAATCATCCAGATAGTGTATTTTGACAGCAAACGTTTTGTAAAATATCAGTCTGATATTGTGTTTATGTTTAGCCTAATCTGTTTAAGGCGATATTTTTTTTTATTTTTACAAAACAGCTATCTGATATTTCTTTTGTGTTGAAATTCCCTAAAGTCACACGCTTTTTTAGCGTTCACACATTTTGAGCAACAAGTTTCTCCTGATTAATTTCTAATATCTGTGAAACGGAGTACAATTTACTCTCGATATCTCGAACTTCGATATCACGAATACCTTGTTATATCAAAAAAATATGTTTTCCTTGGCATAATATATTTATCTAATGTTAATTTGAATTCTTACATCGATGAGTTTCTTCTCAAAACGTTGTTAAATCTAATTTTTTTTTTCCGACTCTAGGCACTCTAGAAATTCTGTTTCTTTTCTATTTAATGCGTTATTATTTTTTTCTTCTTTTTAAAAATAAAATTATCATTGTTGCATTTAGACTTATAATCAGTCATCATTACATACATATTTAATAGTCTTATGAGTCATGACTCAACTTTTTAGCGTGATATTTTAGAATAAATTTTTCTATTTTTTAGAACATGTTAGTTCTGAACTTATTTTCTCGAAATTTTTTTAGAGTCCCTTTCATTTTGAGATATCGAGAATATACTGTACTTGTGTAAACAGAGAAAAAAAAATTATAATTTTGAAAGGACTATTCAAAAACATATGAAAAATATATATGCTATTGTACTTTTTGACTCCTTAACCAAATGTGACAAGCACTAATTTCAATATTATGAGGTATTATATTTTCATGAGACAGTCGAGATATGATGAACCATCTGTGAAATTAGAAATAAACCCACTATAAATGTTGGTTCACTGTAATCAAAATAATTGAAAAAATATTTTTTAGCACTTTGCATAGTATTGTTGAAAATAGTAGTTGCAATAGTACATACTTTACTTTATGAATTATTTAATTAATAAATGTGTAAATCCTCTCTACAATGCAATTCCCTTTTAGCGAATTTCTTTCTATAACTAATTTTGAATAACATTCAAAATATCCTCCGTATAAAGAAGTGGTTGCCCCCCTATAACTAATTTTTTAAAAGGTCAATATTTGAGCCGCGATGGCTCAGGGGATAGAACGTTCCGAATCAAAGTCGATACGAATTCCGCATCCGGCTTGCGCTGACCACGGTGCTGTCATGAAATATCCTCAGTGGTTGACGGATCATGGGTTAGAGTCCCCTTGCCGTCAGGTTAACCGTGGGAGGTTATCTTGGTCTTCCTCTTCATGTAATGCAAATGCGGGTTAGCTCCATCAAAAAGTCCCCAAGGAAGGCAAATTTCTCCCATTACTCGATCCAGGAGTTCTCTTGTCTTCTGGATTGGGTTCAAAATTACAAGGCTACGGAGTTGAACATTAGTAGTCGTAAACCCATAAAATTGGGTCGGCTGTTCAACGACGGTTATAAAATTATAAAATATTAAAATTAGAGAGCCGCGATGGCTCAGGGGATAGAGCGTTCGCCTTCCAATGAGGTGAACCGGGTTCGAATCCCAGCGATGACTTGTTGATACGAATTCCGCAAGCGACTAGCAGTGCTTACGTTAAATATCCTCAGTGGTGAAATGAAGAATCATTGGTTAGAGTCCCTTGCCTTCAAGATAACCAAGGGTGGTTTTCCTGGTTTTCCTCTCTAGGAAACGCACATGCTGGTTAGATCCATCAAAAAGTCCTCCACGAAGGCAAATTTCTCCCAATACTTGTTCCAGGTGTTCCTTTGTCTTCTGGATAGAGTTCGAAATTGAGAACTGGTAGTCGTATACCCAAAATTGGGTGTCCGATGTTTTTTTTTTTAAATAACAATTAATAATAACACACTCTAAGCTATAATTGAAAATATCTAAGTTTTATTTTAACCTTCCCAAAAAGGGCAGCTGAAATTCAATAAATAGAAATTATGAACGTTACTATATTTTACAGAAAGTCTCATTCATGCGTCAAATATTGTTGTTCACTAATGGTTATCTATTAAAATTAGCATCCTGTATTTTTTAATAATATTTAAATTCAATTAACTTACAAACAACTGAACCGAAACTTAATTTTGTAGGGAAGATTCGTCGGGCCCGCTCTTCCTTTTCTTCCGAAATGTTAACATATGAGACAAAAGACTGTATATGGAAACGCTTGTTGTTAAAGAAATCAATACACATCCTCTTTTAGTATCAAAGAGACTCGAATTTCCTTTCCGAATTCGATAGTAAGTGGAGCTTATCCGTTGCCCATAGCAACTACTTAAAAACTGTGAGGAACAGATCTAACAATTCAATTCGAATACGTAAAAAAATGTTTGAAAATACGAAAAAATCACTGAGTGGAAAAAAAAAGGGAAGGGGAAGTAATCTGGCGTGCTTTATTCTTGATAAACTAATGAAAACATTACGAATGATACATTTTTTTTTATTGAATTGTTTCAGATATTTTGTGAATGTCTATGAAATTGAAATACCTTTTGCTATTTTTAGCTTAAAATGCTCTTCAATACGATGAATTTTCTGAAGTCATTTAATAGTTTATAAAATATGTAATTGCATCGAGGTTAAGACACGCCACAAGAAAAAAAAAAAAAAAAAGGGGGAGAGGAAACTGTCTTAAAGCAAAATTAAAACCTTACCTTAAGTTGTTAGTGTTGCTTTATTTTTGTTGCTTTGCTGAAAAAATTTTATTTTATTTTATAACCGTCGTTGAACAGCCGACCCAATGTCATGGGTTTACGACTACTAATGTTCAACTCCGTAGCCTTGTAATTTTGAACCAATCCAGAAGACAAGGAAACTCCTGGATCAGTACCCCCAGAGGTTTTGATTTGTTTTGGGAACATGGAGGACTTTGAGACTCGACAGATTTAACGTGCATCAGTCACCATTTACTACACGGGGAGTCTTCGGCCGGCGAGAATCGAACCCACGATCTCTTGGACATGGGCCCAGCGTCCCACCTACCAGGCTATCCAGGCCTCTTGCTGAAAAAATTGACGGAAAAAAAAAGTAAAAAATGAGCAACCTAAATATATATAAACCTTTTATATATATAAAAAAAAAGTAAAAAAATTGACGAAAAAAAAGTCAAAAATGAGAAACCTAAATATATTTATATATATACATATATGAACAAAAAAAAATACTTTTATATAAAAAAAGTAAAAATCGCCAATTTGGCGAGATTTTTGCATTTGGAGGAAAATATACCGTAATGCATTTTTTTTATTGAATCCAAATAATATTGCAGTGGAGTAATTTTTAAAATTTTAAAAAATAAGTTGACATAAAGTAAGTATCGAAAATAAGGGCTACAGGAAGAAAAAAGCACAGAAAAAAAAAAAAAAAATGCACCGAAAAAAATCACACCATTGAGTGTTAAATTGAACGTACATTTTTATTCGGTTCGTTGAACCCGAATTTAATGCAATTAGATAATTATTCGAACATAATTAAATAATTTTTTTAAAATATATTAGTGAATGTATAAGTTTAATTTGAAACTGACTGAAATGAAATTTTAATTCTGTATGTTTCTAATTATAAATACAAATTGTGTAATATATATATAATATTATCGTTACAAACAATGCGTCATTTAACAATTTGTCTCTCGTGTGGTTATTTAATAAATTAAAAATGTTTACAAAAATCATAAACACTTTAAAAAAAATATATAATTCACAAAAATGTTCACAAAAATTATAAACACTTTTTAAAAAAGATATAATTAGTTGAGAAACAATTATTTGTATATTATTACATTACAATACAATGTGAGAAATTCAGAATGATTTTAGAGTTGCTTAAAGTCCTTTTAATCATTTTGTTAAGAAGTATGTAAATAGTATATTTCCTTTTGTTTGGTGTTTATTTTAGCAGTGTTTTTTTTTCCAATTGTTCATTTTACGGTGCTTTTTTCAGGGTCTGTTTTTTCTGGTGCTTTTTTCTGTTCACCTAAAATTTCATATCACAAACGCTTTTCGTGTATGGAAACTGTAGATTTTTAATAATAATATTTTCCCCATTTTCGTGATCGGCTTAAAAGCAGGACGTTGGCTGGAAATGGATAAAAACACAACCTAACAACGATCAATAATATTTACACACTCATAACAGTTATAAAAATAACATATGATTGGCTAATGCTATTTATTTTTGAGAGGAAAGTGATTTTGAACAACCAAAAAACAGCCAATAATACGTTCCGTTTCTGACATCCACATGCATATTTTAAGATTTGTTGTAATTCTCTCAATATAAGAATCTATACTTTTCCTGGAATGAATTATGGAAAAAAAAACCCTAACGCAAAGGAATAAACCCCCCCCCCAAAAAAAAAGCGCCAGAAAAATATGACCTGAAAAACAAAATGATATATAACATAAATTTAACAGTCGTTTCGGTCCATTGGACCCGAATTTAACGTAATTAAATAATTATTTGAAACTGATTAGATATTTTTTAAATCATCAGTTAATAACAAAGTTTAATTAGATATTGAATGAAAAGAATTTTTAATACTTTATTTTTAACGCAATTACATATTATATATAATAATATCATTGTATATATTAATATTAGTATTTAAATTAGTTTTTGTGAATTAATTCTTATAAATTAATTAATAAAACAAATATTTAATTATATTCTAAAAAATACCTAATTACATTAATTTTTGATTCAACGGACAGAATTGAATTGGTTATTAATTTCATATAACTGCTAATGAGGTGTTATTTATTTGGTACTTTTTTCCGGAGCTCTTTTTTTCCCATTGCTTTTTTCCCTGTGCTGCTTTTTCCGGATTTTCTTCCTAGGCTTTTTTTTCCCCTCCTATCTCATGCAACCAACTTCACTCGTTTTAATAATTTTTTTAGAACTTTTAAGGTCGCCCTATGATGTTAAGGCATGATTTACACGCCATCTATCAAAATAATTTAGAATAAGTTTTAAAAATTTAACGCAACAAATAAACTACCAATTTTAAACAATTTGCATCCTTTAAAATTCATTAAATAATTGAAAATTTTCATTCTGAATATCCTTTGAATTGCTGAATGAATTATAACACAAAGATGCAATCGCTGTTAAGTTCAAAGTTATACTGTTAAGTTTAGTCGTAGTTTTAGTCTTAACATACGCTAATTAATTAGTCAAGAAGATTAAACTGAAAAACTAGTACTACTATTAAAGTAAAGAACTCGAGGACAGTTGCCTGCAAAGAAGTGGAGTTGAAAAATCTCCTAAGGAAAACCAAGGCGCATCCTGGGCCGTCGTGCAACCATTGGTGATGAAAAGATTATTTAAGCTGCAAAATTTTAAACTTTTGCGAAAACTTATCATATTTGAATTTAAAAAAATGCCTTCTTCTTCCTCTAAGGTACTACAGTCGGGACAGGCCAAGTCCATCTCAACAAGTTCTCGCCATTTTGCCCTGTTAGCGACCATAGTCCTCCATCTTCCAACACAGATCACTTGGAGGTCTTTTTCAACGCTATCTAGCCGCCTAATGGGTGGTCGGTCTCACTTGAGGGCTCCATCTAGTATCGAGAAAGTCACTTTCATGGTTGGTTCGTTGTCATCCAATCTGTAGAGGTGTCCTAACCATCTAATAGAACAAATTAAATAATTATCCTCTTTTTTAGGAAAGATTAATCGTTCCAGGTGGGACTTGAATCCGGAATCTCTCTGGTAGAATCAAAAGCATTTTGCGTAAAATTATAAAAGCTCGTTTACCCGAAGATAATTTCATTCAAAAAAATATTAGTTATTAAAAGTTTAAGATTTTAATTTTAAAATGAAATTCATTAAATAAGAAATATATTGATTAAAAATTAATATTTAGATTTTAGTTAATAGTTAAGAAAGTTGTTTTATAATTGGATCTGGACAAAAAGACTTCTGATTCTCGAGGAAGATCTTTTGGGGTAGTTTAAATATTAAGTAACACCAAACGGGGAGAAGGGGTTTGTGATTAACTTTGGCTGACAAAGAGAGAAAAAGGTTATAGGAATGTCTACGTACAAAATGAAAACCTTCACAATTTTCCCTACTCCCAAAATTTTCGTTTTAAAAAAAAAAAAAAATAAATAAATAAAAAAAAAAAAAAAAAAAAAAAAAAAAAACGAAGGAAATTAACGTAGAAAAATTTCGAATTTAGAATAAAAGTTGATAGCTGATTTTTGGGGGAAAAAAAAGATTAAAAAACAATTCTTTGAACAGTTTCAGAGGCTAACATTTTTTAGCACAGAAGACAAACTGTAAAATTCCTAAAGGAAATTCTGCTCAAAATTTTATAAACTGAATTAAATATTAATTCTGCTTTATGCAAAATTGTTGCTGTTATATCTTTTATTTGAATTTAATTTTAACACTCGTAAAAAAGTTTTTTTTTACTCTTTAAAAAAAAAAAAAAAAAAAAAAAAAAAAAAAAAAAAAAAACATTGAGTAGGATTGTTTTTGTGAATTCCATCAATAAGCATAGGAGGGGGTTTGAGATTTACTTATTTTTGTTGACAAAGGGGAGCCCAAAATCCCGGATAGCCTGATTATGTAATGTTTGAACGGCTCTTTTATTTTTGAATTGAAAAACGTGTAAGCATCGCTATTTTCATAACATTAATTATAATTTGAAAGTACAAAATATTCATGTTAATTATTATAAATATTTATTGATTTTTATATATCTCTTAAGCATTATACATTATTTAGCTTTTTTTAATCTGTAATAAACAATAAAATTACGTTCATCATTGTATGATGAGAACACTCAATATAAACCTTAATTCTATTCTTTATTTTATTGACACCTATGTTATTGTTGAGTCTTTGTAGATCATCAACGTAACATATTGCAACACCCGCAGTTATTTTCACAACTAACGAAAATCTTCTTCGTAACACAGGAAGCGATTCCACCCTATTATGGGTCTTTTCTTAAATTGTTTACGGTTGAATTTTCTAATAGCTGTTAGTTGGCGTTAGTTGACGTAAGAATTTATGGTGTTTCAAGAGGAGGTGCGTGAGAAATTATGTTTGGAGAATTTTAACTATTGAACCACAAAATAGAAGTAATGCTTAGCGAATAGGATGAGGTAGAAGAAAATTGCGTATCACCGGTGTTTGCGGGCAGAAAAGGCTTACAGAAAAATATTTTAAATTTTCCCATGTCCTGAAATGAAATGATATCATGGCATGATTGATGGTAAGGTACACGTGTCGCGTCTGCAACAGTATATTTTGTTAATATTTTGCTGGAAAATTTTAGTTAATTCCATTTGGATATTCTGTGTTGTCTGTTAATAAATGTTTCATATTCAGAGTGCTACTATTTAAAAACTTTCTTTCTTTCTTTTTTTTTTTTTTTTTTTTACAAAAATCTAGAATTTACCTTTACTGTATATATACTAAGGGGCTAAGCCCCAGATCCACTAACGCTCACCTACCCTGATTATTGCTTCTCAATAATTGTAGTTTCTTGGCGTAAAACAGCTAAAACTATTTAACTAAAAATATATGTGCTAAAGAGAACACTTGTGCAGATGCTTCCCACGTTTAAATATTTCCCTTGTGATACTATTAAAATTTATTAGTGAACATAAATACTTTTTCTAAGTAATCATTTTTTGAAATAACATTTAAATTTAAAATTGTTCTGTAATACAAAATTTGGTGATATTTGGTGATTTTCATATTTTTGCTTACCAAACGGACGAATGTATATTAAATAAAATGTTTGCATTCATCATTTTGTCCATGAAGCTGAAAGTTTCAAATTCTTTAACTAATATCTTCAACCGTAATTCATAATAGTATATTAATGTAATTTGCACCAAAAAATAATAATTGTAAAACGATCAATAAGATCACATACAGATTTGAATAACTTTATATAAAAGTGTAACGTAGAATTGCATTATAATAATAATAAAAAATAATTATCTTTGACTCTTAATTTAGAAAACAAACAAAATCAAAAACTTAATAATAATAGTACCTATAAATTAGGGATACGAAAATATTTATAGGAAACAATCGGTGCTTGGCGACGGAGGAACACGACGTTTCGACGTCTTGTCATTCATTCAATATCTGTATGGTTGTTTTTAATTGTTTCACCTTATGGCGAGGTATTTTGGCATTCTTCTCTAAAAATTACGGTATAATATTTCATGTAAAAAAATTGTACCATAAAATGGATTTTCAGGTGATGCTCTCAAAGTACCTGTACTTTATACCGTAATTTTATCCGGATTTTTTTACAGTGCACCCTTTATTGTTTGGAGGCATGGCAGTGAGAGATATTTTAATGTGATGATTTCAACTGAGCTTCAGTCGCAATTTTATTAATTAAAATTAAAATTAAAGTTTAAAAAAATTGAAATTTTGATATATTTAAAACTTCAACCCAATATTGGATACACATTGACCAATTTATAAAGATACCGTAACACGGTTGTCTTTTCTTTCAATTTTTTTTAAGCGTGGGAAGAGTTTAAGACAAAAATCGCACCTGAGAGAAAATCCTTCCACTATTCGAGGAAAATTAGACACGCTCTTCTTATACTTAAGAATCAATCTTATGTGACTAAAGAGTTCTTTTTACGAAAAAGGGTTCCTTTTCTCATGCAGTTTTTAACAAAAAAAAAAAGTATTTGGCATTCCTATTCATCTACAAGGTAGTCAAACGATTACATACAAATGAAAAAATTTGAAGCTAAACATTCAGATGTGAATGCAAAGCGATGATTAATGAAGGCAGTTTTTATTTTTTTTTTAACTGCTTTGGTTATATTTTAAAGCTTTTTATAATTGCAGAAAATTTCAGAAATATGTAGCTTAAAAGAAAGTATGCTCATAAATACATTTAAATAATAATAATAAAAAATTTAATTAATTAATACTAATTAATTTTTTAGTGATTTTTCCTTATTGCATAAAAAAGGATAAACGTTAATTTTTAGCTTTCTTAGCATACTATAAGATATTTTTATAGTAAATTTCTTCGCATTTTGAACAGAAAATAACATCCGATCAACTCAAATTAAATATTTGCAGGCCATAAAACTACCCAATTGGATGCTTGAATAATGTTTTGTTTTTTTTTCTTTTCTTTTTTTACATTTTTTTATTATCTTTCTTTTAATTATTTATTGAAATTAAAAATTCAGACCAACGAATGCAAAACAAAATATATTTTTACGTAGACAATCGTTTTGTAAAGTCATAAACAAATAAAAAAAAGTTAAATATTATTCTTAAATTGGTAAAATTATACCAAATGTTGAAAAATATTTTGGGCGCTAGGTCAAAGATGGTTAATCTTCGAAGGATTGAGCGTGTCTGAAAAATAATTTAAAATTCTGAATTCACGCAAGAATCAAATGGAATTATACAAAACATATGGTGTGTATTTTCTTCCAATGCATTAAAAATACGCATATTATTATATTATTATAATAGTTAAGGGTATATTTTATTTAAAGATAGTAATGATAGTTAATGCCAGCATAATTCTTAATTCCTATTTGTTTTCAGCAGCAGTTTTTTATTTCATTCATGCGTTAAAACATGCAGAAAAAATCTGGTAAAATTACCGTACTATATAGTAATAACATTTCTGGTAAATAAAATAAAAAATTAAAAAAAAAGAAACATAATTTTGTTTAATACAATTAAAATGTACGGTTCTTAAACCATTCATTTGGTAAATAATCTGTTCATATTGTAACGGTTTTCCGGAAATTGAGCTTTTCAAAATTATAATACATACCACATATTTAGTAAAAAATGCATAACTGAATAGTAAATTTTACCTAAATAAACGTTTTTAACTATAATAAACTTGCTCTAAGGTATCAAGATAAATTTACCAAATTTACAAAATTTTATCACTTATAATGAAACTATATTTTAACCGCTTCGCAAAATATTCAAAGCGCTTCGGCAAAAATTACCAAGCTTTTTGGTGTTCCCATAAATCCAGAAACACAGTAAATTTTACCATGTTCTGATGATACTTTTTTTCTCAGCGTATAAACTGGTTGCTTTACAGTATAAATAAAACGATTGGTAAAGGTGGTAAAACGTTTGTAACTGCATTATTTTAGTTTATTATTTTATACTAGTTTAAACGGGGAAAAAAGTACCCGTGAAAAAAACTCAGAAAAAATTACTAAAAAAATGCACTAAAAAAAATAAAATCGAAACTGGAAAAAACACATCAAAAAAACCAACACCATCTAGAAGAAAGAAGGCCTCAGCACGGATAATTTTAGTAGGCTGACGTAAGGAACATAAACTGCGCAGTCTAAAGGATCAAATTTCTTGTTTATGGTAACCCGTGCAGAGGCTTTCTCTTTTTTAGGAAGTATTCAAAAAACTCACTATCATATAAATTTAACTTTTGGTTCAAACCGTTGATTCAAATTTAAGTGTCATTAAATAAGTATTTGATTGTAATGAGATATTTTTTAAATATTCAATCAACCATTTATAATCCTGTGGTATGTATAGGGGAGAGTGGGGTCAATTGTAACAGGGTACGATTGTAACAGAGCAAAAATTTCGAGTGTCGGGTTCTAGATTTGGTTCTTAGGTGGCGCACAAGGTGTATTTAATAAATCTACATGTACACCCCTGCTGGCAACCATTTTTATGTACTTTTGAAAGAGTTACATCACAAAAAGATATTGTCACGCTACGTAAGTACTTTTTTTGGTATTAGAATATTACATTGTAACAAAGTAATTTTGTTTAAACAAATAAATATTATTAACCGAATATGTAAGTGGACACCTTAATTAACATTTCAAAAAAAAAAAAGAGATTAGTTTTGTTAATTAACTAGCATTGTTTTTTAACAAATGAGGCTGAAATGGCGTCTTGGGGACGATTGTAACAATAAGTAAAGGGACGAATGTAACGGCTGAAAATAAATAATCTTATGTTTACAAACCATTACTTAACTCTTTAAGAACCACCAATAATTTCCTATATCATTTATAATATGTTGCATGTGCATTATTTTATTTGTCACCTTTCACAGCAAAAATTAAAATTTTTAACCCCTTACAGTTAAAAGTTTAACCCTTTAGGTCTGTGCTCATTATTATTTTTACTCCTAAAATATCACTACTATTTTGATCAATAAAAAAATATATCACAACTATGATAATATGTATAATTAACTATGTTTTATTTGAATTTATGAACTGTTACAATTGACCCCGTAAGTGGGGACAATTGTAACAAGTGCACGTCTGTCAAAAATTGTTAATAACTAATATAATAATATTTAAAATAAGTTATTTTTTTTATTATTTTTTTTTTCCAGTAGAGGATAGTCTACTTTACTCGCCTGTCAATTAATACTAATAATATATCGGATTTTTTGTTAGTTAAAAATAGTTAAGTAAAAAATGTTACAATTGACCCCACTCTCCCCTTCTCACTACCAATTTAATTAATTTTTAAACGTTGATAGGAAGTCTCCTATAATTAAAGCCCCTATCTCCCGTTGATAATTTGTGCGCTTGATTTCTCATAACTTCAATAAACATAAAAGAAAAAAATTACCAATGAAAGGCTTTGTTTAGATAAATGTGCATTAACAGTAAAGGTTTGCGTGTGTCAAGAAGGGAGACCACTATTTATAATGTGCGTTGTGCTTTCGTTCATTTGATTATTTCTCCTCTAGTTTTTTGTAAATATAAATACAGAATTTATGGTTATTTATGAGCACATAAGTACAAGTTTATCGCAAATTCCTCACAGTACGAAAAATTCTGTAAATCCCACATATATTTTTTTCAAACAATGGTCTTTAAAATCAAATTAAAATATCAAATAATTAGCTAAATTAATTTCTTTTATAAATTTATCTTAATCTGAGAAACATTTTAACAAAATTTTATTAGAAAAAAAAAGATTTATAAAGAGTTGAAAAACAAAGCTTGATTTGAAGTTGATTAAAAGACACTTTTAATAATTTATATGTTTTTAATTGTAAATACAATTTTACATAGTACAGAATGTATAATATTAATTAATTAATAATATTAATTAATAAAATCATTAAATTTTGATTCAATCGCTCCTATTGAATAGGTTAAATCGAGGTTTTTTTAATCCTGTGCTCTTTTTTCAGTGCTTATTTTTTCCCAACTTTTTTTTCCGCTTTTTACTTCCGGTGATCTTTCTTTCCGGTACTCTCTTTTCTGTCCACCGCTCAATTCGCTTAACAACTTTTACGAATGTTTCGAAATTATTTTGGTTTCATGGCGATGACGATTGTTGCGTCTAAATATTAACTAAAATTAAAAATTATTCAAATAAAAATTCCTATCGTCAACTTGTTAGAATTAAAATAAATTTGTTTCTACATTTTTAGTTTCCAATTCTATTGGGATAAAAAATTTAAAACTAATAATAATTTTACTTGATTATGATTCCTACGTCATCCGTAAACGAGTGTTAGAATTAAAATTCATTTAAATAAAATTTAGTTAACTGTTCTACGAGAAATTGGGTAAGCAGTGTGAAAAATGTATTAATAATATTGAATTTTAATAAAAGATATTTACTGTAAATCTAGAGAATTTATATTAAAAGTGAATGTAACTAATTAAGAAGAAAATACTATAACTGAACTACTGTAATTATATAATATTTTTTTATATTAAAATTTCGCATAATAAGTTAGTAAACTTAAGGAGTTCAATTACTTGACAGTATAACAAAAAAAATCAATACTTTAAGTTACAAATCTTTAATTTTGAATTGTAATAAAAAATAAAAAAAAGCAATAACAGCAAATAATTAAATATTACGAAGGTAATTTAGATAACTAAACATTTCAGGTAAATACTGTTAAATAAGGGATGGATAAATATTTTGCTGGTAAATAGTATCAGGTACTGCGTCACTCATACCGCTGGGGGTTAGCTAGGGAGTGTAAGTTCGATCCTGGTCGCTGACGAAACAAATGGTATATAGCATTACTTTCTGGAACTGGAAGACTCCATCCTTTGCTAGACAAGGTGGCCGCACAAATTGGCTAAAATTTGTCGAAGAAAAATATCTTGCCTCGATATTTATAAATCTGATTTATTGGTATCTTATGATTCACAAGGGAGTGAGAAAATTTTTATTTTTTAATGATATAGATTTAAAGATTTCTTTATTTGCTGTTACTTTCGATTTTCTTGTCTTAACATGCGTTCAAAAAATGTTGGCTAATTCTCAATCCTGTTGATTTTTAAATAGTCTAGGCAGTCAACATGTCCAGTTTACGACTACTATTGTTCAATTCTGTAGCCTGTTGTAATTTTGAACCCAACCCAGAAGACAAAGGAGAGCCCCTAGATCAAGCAGTGGGACAAATTAGCCTTTGTGAAGGGCTTTATTGATGGAACTGACCTACATTTGCGTTATACGGACAGGGACTCCACAAAAACCCACGGTTAGCGCGACGGCAAGGGAATTCTAACCCATAATCCATTTACTACTGAGGATATTTAACATCATCAATGTAGTCTGTGCGAACTGGGAGAAAAAGTCGTATCGACCAGCCACTACTGGAATTCGTTCTTGGGTCACGTCATTGTGAGACGAACGCTCTATACCCTGAGTCACCGAGATTCAGTCAACATGTGTAGGAACAAACAAAGTGTACGTTTTAAATCTGTCGTGGCTGAATGTTCTCTCTTCGGTATGATGAAATTTAGAGAAAGGGGTACCAGCTCAGGAACTTATCACGTCGTCTAACCGGGCTTAAAATAACACGGCATTTCAAAAATCATCCCTAAAAGATGGAATCAACTCTTTCTCAAAGTAAAGTTTTTCCCATTTCTTGAACCATTATTGCCTCAATAAGGAGCGATTTATTAATCGAGATTAAATGAAATTATTTTCGTATAAAGGTGATTTCTTTTCATTTTTGGATGGTAATGTGTTCAAATATCGCCATTGATAAATGCCACATTCATAAAAAATAAAATAAAAATACATACATTAACAATAATAAAAACGACTTCCTTTTCCAATTTAGTTTCCGAGCCAGGGCACAATTTCCTTCCCGCATTTCTCCGTATTCGACTCCCATTTAAATTCCCAACAAAAAGTCACTTGATTTCAACAATGGTCACCTAACCATGGAATATCAACTGATCCATGTCGTATTAAAAGAGAGCAATCGGATTGGAGCTTTGTGCCGTGCTTACCGACCGATGTTATTCTTCTTTGTTGCCACTGTATTCAGCTTGATGGTCTTCAGCTGCGAGAAGTATGATTGAAAATACTAAACTATGACAACCACTCTCAAAAGCGTTTAGGATATCAGGAAAAAAAAAGGTGGGTCTCTCAATATATCCGTGGAAGAAGGAGGGGGTTACGATTTCTTCCGACAAGAAGTCCTCGTCTTCAGCACATTGTGCAAGCCCCCAACCGATAGACTTCCGATTTCACTTAATTCTTGTTCGAATATACTGGAGTAAAACCAATTCTGTACTTGAAGTCGTCGCCAGTTTTTTTTTTTTCTTCCTTTTTTTTTCTCTTCACTTTTATTGTTGCCAAGAAATATCTTTAAGGTAAAAAGTCACTTCACTGTAGTATGCGTAGATGGTTCGCGAAGAAAAGGAGATCTTAACGCTCTTCAAGAAGCAAAAAGGAGTCTAATAAATGGATAATCTTTTATAAAAAAAATTTTTTAGGCGGTAAAACATGAATGGGTCCTCCAAGTACTACCTTGCGCTGTGTTGCTGAGGGTTATTTATATTTACAAATTTTTTTCTTCTTCTATGATACGAGAGAGAGAAAAGCTAAGATTTGTGATTTTCTTCTACTGTTCTTTTGAAATAATAGAAAAATATAAACATTAATTAATTCTTGATCGTTAAATTTTAATTCATCCCGATCAAATTTTATGTAATCAAAGGGTTTTTAAAAACTGGAAAAGAAAAAAAAAAATTTTTTTTTCTGATGCTGCTGTTTTTTTTTTTTTTTTTTTTCCCCTTCCTTTATAGTTTAAAAATTACACCAGACACTCCAAATCATTTTTATTACTAAATGCTGAATATTTTCTTCAAAATAGCAGATTCTTTTATAGTAGTTGCGAATGAATTGGTGAATTTCATTTCTCCTTTTTCCCCCACCTTTTTTCAATTCTCCTAAATTTATTGACGAATTTCAATATTCATTCCTTCTTTTTTTTTCTTCTTCTTCTATTACTGTAAATTAATTGAAAAATAAACAAATATCAACGTTAATTAATCCTCGGTTGTTTTACAGAAATTTCTCCTGATACAATTTTATGTAACCATATAGACTTTTTATGATGCTGCTGGATTCTTATTTTTTTCCTTACGTTTAAAATTAAAATTAGACACTCAAAATAATTTTACTCACTACGTGCTGAATAATTTCTTCAAAATGCCAGATTCTCTTATGGTAGTTGCGAAGGAATTAGAGAATTTCAATTCTCTTCCTTCCTCTTTTTCTATTTTACAAAATTTATTGACAGATTTCCATATTGATTCTTTCTTCTTTCTACTCCTTTAAATTAATTAAAAAATAGACAAATATCAACATTACTAAATCCTCTAGCGACTCTGTCCAGCCAGTACGTTTAGATCATTTTTTTTTTTCCCCTTGGAGATTATTTTTGCTTACGCACATTAATTTTTTTAACGTAAGTAAGATTTGTGCTGTGTAGTTAAAGAATCTTCGTTCCGCACATGTATAGGCGTGAGATTTGTTTTCTAAGTCATGATTGCTTTCTATTTTTATATATTTATTTCTTTTTCTTATATTTTCTGTGCATTTTTTTAAAATACTACAAGTTAAAAAATAACAACACTGCTGCAAAGTTTCTATCAAACACTATCTAAAATTCTATAAAAGCTTATAAAATTAATTTTTAAATTGTTGGATAGAAAAAGATTGAGTTCAGGTGCTCTCAGTATGATTTTTTTTAAAAAAAAATTTAGCTTATTAGCAAACCATTTAACTATCAATTTTTTAAACTTGCGAGTTTTGACATTTGACATTTAATTTTGACATTAATTTTTTGATATTTTGACACGGAGATAAGTCCTTCATTTATCTTGCTAGTTTTATTTTTATATACAGTGCTCAAAATGAAAAACGGACCACCAAGAAAAACTTTAGATCCTAATGATCGGATTTTCATGTTCTAGGACTCAATCTTAATGGTTTTAGAGAGTGACCTCAAATATGTTAATAAATTAGTGCAGACTATATTTCAAGTTATGGAATCAGACACAAAAACGTATTTCTTCTGTATAAACATAACATTTTTGTGTGACGGCTTTGGATTTTTGACCCCCAAAAATAATCAGGGGTTGCAGCAACCTGGGAAATAGGGTCCCAATAGTTTAGTCAAGAGAGCGGTCCTCAGTTTGGAACCCTTAATGTTTATTTTATTTTTTGCTTATTTCACGATATTCGAGAGCTTTTTAAGAGAATTGAAAAATTTTGCACACAATTATGAAATTCGTTTATCTAAAGATAATTCCATAAAAAAAAAACTTTTTATAAATATTTATCATTTTTTATTATTTTATTTAAAATCAATCTAAAAATTTTTGAATTTTAAGGTTTGCAATTTTTAACATAATTTCAAAGAATATAATTTTACATGGCAAAACGCAAAATTTGAGTAAAATCGGTCAAATAGTACCTGAGAAATCAAATTTCAAAAAAGTCGTATTTTAAAAATTTGATTTCGCACAAACTGCTTACTCAAATTTTGTATTTTGCATGTAAAATTATGCTCTTTTAAAATGATATAAAAACTTGTATGCCTTACAATTCAAAATTATTTTGACTAATATTAAATAAAATAATAAAAATGTTTATATGAATTGAAAGTTATTTCTTGCATTGAATTATCTTAGGATAAATGAATTTTATAATTGTGTGCAAAAATGTTTCAATTTGCTTAAAAATTTCTCGAGATATGACGAAATACGCAAAAAGTAAATTTGATAATAAGAAGTCCAAACTTTGGACCACTTTCTTGATCAAACTCTTCGGACCACATTTTATAGATGTCGTCTACCCCTATATTTTGGGGGTCAGACATACGAATCCGTCAAAAAAAAAAAAAAAAAAATGGTTTGTTTATTCAGAAAAAATACGTTTTTGTGTCTGATTTCGTAACTTAAAATATTGTCTGTAGTAACTAATTTGTATATTTGAGACCACCCTATGGAATCATTAAGATTGAATCCTAGAATTTGAAAATCCGATCATTAGATCAAAAGTTATTAAGGGTGTTTCGTTTTTATTTTGCGCATTGTATAATCTTATTCATTTAATTTGTGTTATCAATATAAAAGTGTTTATGCTGAAACCACGTGCCGAAGTGCGCGCGAGATAGTCAGTGAAAACACAAAATCTCTCTAATTTAAATGTAAAGATAGTTCCTTTATACAGCTTATGCTCTTTAGTACGACTCCTCCCTCATTATTGCGACTCTTCCATTACAACGATTGATACATAAAGCCCTATTTGCTATTCCATAGATGCAATACTATTCGAACATCCATTAGAACGTGCAAACTGTTCAATCCAATATAACGTCCGAAATTTTTGTTTAATTACTTTTTCAATTGACTTCTTAATTAAAATATTTTTTCATTGACAATGAATATCAAACGTCTCCAGGAAATGGGATTGGAAACACTATTTCGTTTGATGTTACCGCTCAATACCGGTGAAACATCTTGAATTTTCTATGAATGAAGAAAGCGTGACAGGACCACCAACTCTTATCCTAGGCGGTCCATGGCATTATCTATGTTAAAAAAAGATAAGGAAATATCGATTTCTTTCTTTATTGAGAATTAGAAAGGTGAATTGAATAAATGGCAGGGAATTGGAGTGGCTCCTATATGGCATTCATAACCTTTGTGAATTTCTTTTTTAAGGTTACAATAGATTCATTACTCATAGCTTTCTTGTTGGTAAACTCTTTCTTGGAAGTGTTGTTATAGGGGATTTATTTTAGCGATAAACACGTGTTATTCACTCTTTTTGGTTTTATTTTTTGTTAAGCTTTTCAGTTGTCTGGACATATGTTATTTAGCTTTAGTGGTTGCTTGCAACATCATATGCTTAGAACAGAGTACCAGTATTTATGAGTTGTTGTTGTTGTGGGCCATTAAGGCAACGATGTGATTGTTCTTGTTTTCCTGTGGCGCCATCTATGGCCGAGAATTTGATTTCTGTCACACCCGTTTATAGGGCAGACCCATTCATACATCCATTCATTCATCCACAAAGCGTAACTTTGATCTGAACCCAGAGGACGATCAGTCTCCAATTCAGTACCCCCAGAGATTTAATTTGCTATGGGAATATGGAGAACTTTGTGACCCGATAGATTTAACTTGCACCAGTCACTTACTCCATTCCAGTCCACAGAGCTGTTAAACCTTGCTGATTATAGCATATTTCACTGCTCTTTCGTACGACTGAAGAGCTGAGCTTGAAAACTAAAATATTTGGTAAAGCGGTGATTGAATTTTAATCATGCTCAGAGTAATTATATCGTATTTCACTACTTGCTTCTTACGGCTGAAGAGCTGAGCTTGAGAAATAAAATATTAGATAGAGTATTGAATTTTAATCGTGCTCAGTGTACCTACTCTGTTCTCATAACAAAGGGAAGTACTAGTAAGAATCATGCATGATATCTATAGCCAAAAGGTAAAGGGTGAATATTACCTATGTTTGAAAAACATCATTTCTTCCTTGTCCTCAAAATTACCCAAATTTAAAAAAAAGAAAGGAAAGAAAAAAAAAGCAAATTCAATATTGCAATAATAAAATTCGAAAGTCGAACATAATAGAAGTGGCTAGGGAAACCAAGGGGGGGGGGGAGATGAATCCCCTGTTTGGTGCCGACACGGACCATGCCTTTTGTGAGGTAGTGTGAACATCATCAAAAACGATGCCGAACGTTCTCAAATGCCTTGTCAAACCATCCACTAAATCAGGAGTATTGAGAGGGGTGCTCCATTGACTAAGATTTCCGGGGACCGTCCAACCGTATCCTAAATTATGAAGTCGATATAAATGAGGGTCCTTCTCATCATAATTGGGGGGGAAGTAAAGTAATAGTTTGCTTTGCAGCTGCTACACTGTTATTCTCAATGGCCATAGTTATAGCGTGTAACATCGATTTCTGAAAGTTTACGGATGCGTTTCATTCGCTCCCGTCCATCGCCCCCTCTATTAAATAGAGTACATTCAATAGGCAAACTTACACAAATCGATAGACTCCTTGATGGGAAGAAGAGGATGGATATTTCATATTTTATTTGAATTATAAAAAAGAAATAGTAGGAAAAATCGTTGAGTTATGATATTTATAAGCAGGCTTGAATGGCAAAAAATAATGTAATTGTGAGTTCTGTAATAATGATATTGGGGTTAGGGGCATTTTGGTCTACAAATGATACCCTTCTGGTTAACTTTATTTTTTAATCTCTTCTAATGCGTAAAATGAAGTAAATGGTTCTGATCCGATAAACCATAAATTCGTTCTAAATTTATGATACCTTAATATGGTGATAAGTTGAACCATATTATAGTACATTTGAAACTTGATTACATGATATACTTAAATTTAGTTTAAATGGAAATACGGATGAATTTTAAATTTTAATGAGGTTGACTATATTATGATACAAAATTTGCAGCGTTTTATGCTCCAACGGCGAAGCAATTTTTCTGAGACTATTGGTCTAATCAATGTTTTTATTAGGCATAAAATTTTACATATTTAAACAAAATTGAGTTTTCCAAACCTGTAATGGAAAAAATTTATATGACTTTTTTCTGAAAACTTTTATTGAAACTGTAAATAGTGTTTAATGGTTAAGATAATATTACATTTGTAAATTTTTGTATCATTATAATCAAAATTATAATTGGAAAGAATGCTATTATTTTTTTAATTTTATTTATTTATTTATTTTTTTGCTTTAACATGCAGAATTGGGGAAAAAAAAAACTTCTTATGATTTTGTTTTTCAAATTAAATAAGTGTGAATTTTCAAAATTTTTTTAACTTGAGCTTCAGTTCCTAAAATTAAATAGACATCTGAATGCTTTTAGAGTTAATACTCATTTCAAACAGCTTTAAGTATTCACGCAAAATAGCCAGCCCTTTCTTGAAATTTAGGTTTAGGCATTGAAATTTCGAATTTTGAGTCCTACGGAGAAATTGTCGCAAAATGGTCAGGACTACAGACAATCATCCTTTATTTCTCAAGTAAGTCGGTACCTTTCAATCTGAAGCTAGATGCCAAGCCATACGACGGATCGAACCCCAGTCAGCCCTTCAAAATGACTGTCTTTCAAACAAATGACACTAAATTGCGATCCCAAAATTTTATTTCCATTTGCAAATTTTCAAAATTCTAACAGGAAAAAATATTATTATTTATAGTCAACAAATAGCTTATGACAATCAATTATGATCCCAAAAATTAAAATTCTCATTCGTTATTATTATATTAAATATAGTATTAGTATTCGTAGTCCACAAACAGCTTATAACACTCAATTTTGATCTCAAAAACTTAATGTCTCATTTGTTAAATTTTAAAAAGTTAACTAAACAAAATATTAATGCTCGTAGTAATTAAATTGTTTAAAACACTCGATTATGATCTCAAAAATTTAATGTCTCATTTGTTACTTTTCAAAAAGCTAATTAGACAAAATATTAGTACTCTTAGTCAACAAATAGCTTATAACAATCAGTTATGATCCCAAAAATTTAATGTCTCATTCTTTATTATTTAAAAAGCTGACTGAACAAAATATTAGCACTCGTAGTCAATATATAGCTTATAACATTCTTTTAATCTTAAAAATTTAATGTCTTATTTGTTACTTCTCAAAAAGGTGATAAGACAAAATATTAATAGTCGTACTCATAAATAGGGAAACCAGCCTGTGTAGGGGTCAGGGAACTGGCCTTGCCTCAGAAAGGTTCAGGGTTCGAATCCGGGGCAAGGCATGGGTGTTCTTTCATTCACAGTACTATCTGTCCTTACTATGGGAGCAACGTTGGCCCACCTAATATGGTACCCCTGAAAGAGTGGCCAACAAATCTGCCCTGGAGATGCCTGCATGACAAAAGGTCATTCTCCAGGTGGGCATTGGAAAAAAATAAAAGTCATTAAATAGCTTATGACACTCAATATATTGATTTCAAGAATTTAATGTCTCATTTGTTACTTTTCAAAACGTTGACTAAGCAAATATTAGAACTCGTAGTCAATAAATAGCTTATAACACTCAACTCTAAGATTTCAAAAATTTTATTTATCATCCTTCTTTCCAATATGCTGACAAGACAAAATACTAGTATTCGTTGCCAAGAAATAGCTTAGGACGCTTAATTTTGTTTCTAAATTTTTACTTTCTCTTTTTGCTGTTGTTTCTACTCTTTTTTTTTAAATTTTTTCGAATGAAATGTCCTAAATAAAAATAAAATAAATGTCCTAAATAAAAATAAACTTAATGTCCTAAATAAAAATAAACTTAATGTCCTAAATAAAAATAAACTTAATAAAAGTAAACTAAATAAAAATAGTGCTTTTGAACGAAACTTTAAATGTGTGCTACTTTAAAGCACATTTCTGTAACAAGGAATATACTTTGCACTCTAACAACCGGAATATGCTGCTCTAAAAAAAAGAATTTCATGAAGATTTACAAACAATAACGCTTGATTCTTAGATAGTAAAAAAAAAAAAAAAAAAAATATTACAATTTTATAAAAACTTCAAAAAAAAAAAAAATTATGATTGTTTCCATTTTTTTATTGTATAGCAAATAATGTTTTAGAAATATTCACAATCAATAAATTTAATTTTAATAATAAGATTTTTTTAAATTACTATAACATGATTTAAATTATTTGAAATATGTTTAAATTTCCTTCAGAAACCAAGCAATCTATCTACAATTGCTCCATATCTATATTGGATAAATATATGCCTTAAAAAAATATAACCACGCTGCCTCTTGATAGATTTTGATCAAATTTTACAAAACTGCTATCAGCAAACCATTTCTAAATATGATTTAGCCGTACTTTCGGAACCTCAAATATTCCTAATGACCGATGTGGAAAAAGTTTGCCATAGTTACTATCTGAAATCGTTTAAAATCTATAATCTGCCAAAGAAAATGGGTCCTAAGCACTTTTCTGTCATTTTTCTCTGCCTAAACGACACATATTTTTAACCCTTTAATGTTTGCATCGATTTGTTGCATGATTAAGATCTACGGTGGAAATAAGTCAACTTTTCTCTCAACAATAATGGAGCAATTTTTTTTTTTCATTGATGAATGGGACAGAGAAACAAAGCATAGCTTTACTTTTATAGTGCTAATTAGTATCGATTAACCTCAGAAACCATAAGCGCAATCTTCGGAGAAAGCTTGGTTTAAACCACAAAAATTAAGCATCAATTTTCCGTTTCCTTATTAGCATAATTATATATTTTTTTTCTTGCTCTAGTCCTCATCACAGTATCTTTATTGGTATCTTATCATTTGGTTAAACAGTACGAAGTTATAAAAAATCTTTTTAGTAAATTTTAAATTAGTAATCCTTAATTTAAAATGAATTTTTTTAAAAAATATTTAGTTTTTATTTCAAATACATTCTTAATTAAATTAAATTTTGCGTCTACGACCCGGATTTAATCCGCTATTAATTCGTATAATTAATAAATTAGGTGCTTTTTTTCCGAGTTTTTTCTTTCGATGCTTCTTTCCTTTTCCAGTGCTGTTATTTCCGCCTACCGAAAATTCAAGCTCTCACAAAAGCAAAACGAATCATATACATGTAATACTTTTTAGGAGCATCATGTCTGAAGAACAGCTAGTAACAAGATATTATTTTGAACGATTATAACAAAAAGTAGTTCGTCGACGGAAAGAAAAAAAAAAACGAAAAAGATTTTTTTAAATCTCAGAACCGTTTTTAAAGGAGCTGATACACCTTTGATACGCTATACTGACGAGAGAGGGTTGACGTCTATGAACAACATCCATAACAATAAAAATGCTGAGATATCACCTGGCCCCTTCACAATAATAGTCATAAAGTGGAACCGATCGACTCCTTGTGAATGTTATTGTGGTGACGAAGGCATTTTCAGTCTACGACATAAAAGAGCGTATCGCCCGCACAAAGACTACATGTAGTCCCGATAGACTACTATGAATGAGGAATTATAGAGTTCCCCAATTACTTTTGGTTGTGATTTTCTATGAAAAGTTGTTCCGCTGACTCGAAGGTGAACTTTTTCTCGACTTTTCTGACAATAAAAACACGGCGTGACTTTTTTTTTTTTTTTTTTTTTACTTGTAAAATTATTGTTTGGTACGCAAAAGTATTTTTCATCGCTCAAAAGAATATGCATTCTCATGCGTAAAAAAATAAATAAAAAAGAATGGTAGCAGATGGCACTTTGTGGAACTACGTCCAATAACGATACACTAACACAAAATATCTGCGATAATTCATTAAGTAACCTAAGAATTCTTTTTGGGAAACGCTTAACGACAATGACAGGCCGCGTGAAAAAGTATAATTAAACTTGAACAAGTATTCACTCAGTATACTAAAAAAACAAACAAATTAAACCGGAAGTCCTTCTATGCCGTCATAGCGGCTTAGATTAGTGAAACAATGCATTCGTATCATCAAGAGCAAGTCTTAAACGCCTCTTTACTGTACTGCCATCTGCTAATAATAGAGAGAATCTACGTCAGGAATAAGATGAAATTGGTAACTAATACATAACTAAAAAATAAGGAAAACAAACTCTAAGAAATTGTAGGAATAAAAATTTTACCTAAGCCCCAAAACTAATCCATATACATAAATTTTTTTCATGTGGCAGCATAAACTCCAGTATTTCTCTATTTATTGGCAACACTATAGTTATTATTCAGTTTGCAAAGTTGACTGTAAGTAATGTTGAACATTTAGTTACACGTTAAGTATTTATTTAGAATAATTTTGCATTTTTATAAAGATAAAAATTTAGTTACGAATTTATAAATTTATATAGAAGTTAGATAGATTTTTTAAAATTCTTTTTACAATGGCTGTAGAAATTTTAAATATAAACAGTGCTGTGCTGCATACTATCATATATATATATATATATATATATATATATATATATATATATATATATATATATATATATATATATATATATATATATATATATATATATATATATATATATATATATATATATATATATATATATATATATATATATATATATATATATATATATACATATATATATATATATATATAAGAAGAGAGTGGAATGATAACACATAGCCAATCACAGAAGACTTCTGGTTAGTAACGCACAAAACAGCCAATCAAAAGTGAGAACGCATGTTTGTGAAAAGGTAATAATTTTTAATAATGCTGCCTGCAGAAATGTTACAGCTAAACTCACCAGCTAAAGCTTGTTGCGATTTTTATTTTGTATTGAATATATTGTGAAATATATTGATTCCTCTATGATCAGAGTTTACTTTAAAATACTCATATCTTTGTTACATAAAATGGATTGCCGTGAATATCCTTGTTTCGAGACTCTATCAGAAAGTAAAATATTCTGTCGTTCTCTTTTTCTACTCAAAATAATAAACCTGTCTCCAACTTTTACTAAAAAAAGAACAAAATTTTATTTACATAATAATTTTCAGACGATCATTTCTTGTTCCACAAAAAGAAAAAGAAAAACGTTGCCATAGCAATTCGGCAGTTTTAAAGAAATCAAAAGTTAGCTTTTAGCTTATATAAAAAGTAATTAACAACTTTTAACAATCTTTTACTTACTTTCAAAGTACTGTTCAGCCACAAATATTAATTAACAGTTCATATTTGAGATATTTCTTAAATAATGCATAAAAGTGCAAAATAATGTGAAAAGAAGTAATGTGTTCACAAAATAATGTGAAAAGTGTACAATGAAAAATGTACATAGCTAGGTTTTGTGAATATTCAGAGATTTATTGTAAATAATTTTAATTTTATTGTTTTCGCCTTATTTTTTTTAGGTAAAAATATACTTGAGGGTGCCCCTTGGCGAAATTAGCGACTTATGTTTGGCGCCATTTCTGTTTGCGCGGAACACTGTGGTAACAGGAATGGTGGCCAAAACTTTATAAAATTGTGATGAACCCAATATAAGCAAAATTAATTAAAACAATAAAATGAATTTTGAATCGAAACAAAAATTAATGGAGTAAGCACAGAAGAAAGAAAAAAAAAAAAAAAAAAAAAAAAAAAAGAAAAAAAACTCACTTCTTAATTAAGCTTGAATATCCTAAGATTTAGTGCACAGAATTCTCTAATGGCAGTTAGATACTGTCTAGATTTATCAGGAATAGAATCTGTGTACCTCCATCGCCACATAAATTCAGTGAAATACGAATCGAAAATGGCGTCCGTGGTTCCGTACTGGCGGTGAATTTTTTTTTTTATAGTCTCTTTTTATGATTCTCCACATACCTTCGATCTTATGAACCATAAGCAAAAGTAACCTTACCAGCTGGTATCCAACGTAGAACTAACGGACCTCTGAAATTACATATACTGTTGAACATTTAAAAATAAAGCTGAAATCTAAATCTATCAGAATCACGATTGGGTTTCAACATCGCCCAGACGCTGGCGATCAACCGCGATCACAACTTTGCGAGAATCAAGGGGCACCCTCAAATATAGTCTACCCATTTTTTTATAACAATTCTGACAAAAATGTTTATTGATCATTGATAACATATTAATTATTTCATTTTATATTTGTTTTTTTATTATTAGTATTCAGTATGACAAAAAAATTGAATTGCTTAATTTAATTTGAAGTTAATTGGGCAATTACTTGCAATAATATTTGCTTTTGAAATATTACTTAGCTTCAACTTATTAATATTACATATTTCAATTTGTTTGCCATATTTTAAAGCTTTTTTTCATCGGGTTTTAATTGTTTTCAGTCTAAAATTTAAATTACTGGGGGGGGGGAGATTAAACACCGTATAGGGAGCGTCCGGCATCTTATAAGATCAACAATGATTTGAGTTAGGCTCTGCCACGCGTGCTTCGAATACGGAGATTAATCTCCGGCTAATGCCCTATAGTAATGTGTTAAATAATATTGCTTCCTCGCTTTATATAAGTTTGTAATATTGTTTGTATTAAAATTGCTTTATATAAGTTTATAATGTTTATAACAAGCACCTCTGACATTTTACAATCCTATCATATTCTCTCTATGGGATGTTGGAGGATGAAAAATTGCCAGCTTATCTCCAGGAAAACGACTTTAAGTTTGTTCGAGAAGCGAACAAAAATGTAATTGCGTAGCAATTATCGGGGATCGGGGGTTGGAGAGCGATTGCAAGCAGGGGGTGGAGCTCTCTAGTATATATATATTAAGAAAAATAAGTTTCATTAACTGCGCATAAGGTGCAAGCATATAGAGCTCATAAAATAAGTTAAAAATTGGGAAAAACGAGCAAAAAAAATTATTAAATATTAAAAATAAAATATTGATAAAAAAACTTTAAACTTAAGAAAATTTCAAAATTAAAAAAAAATAACAAAAATAAAACAAATACTAACAATGCATACCGGAAAACAAAATAAGCAAAAGATGTGATTTCGGCATCAGTTCTCTAGATTATATGCGATGATGGCACTCTTTTTTCCGGATATAATCGTGTGAGCTTATGAGAAGATTATATATTTTTTCCTTATTTTGTTTTACGGCTTTTATTTATTGTAATATATTTTATTAATTTTCAAAATATTTTTAAGTTTAAAATTTTCAAATATTTAAAAAAAAAAAAAAAAAAATTTTATATATATATATATTTTTTTTTAAAAAATCTTTACACATTTTTTCATGTTTTCTCTAGATTTTAAACTTCATTTATCTTTATACATATTTATACGATACTCGAGTTATGGTTCGAATTTTCTGTGAGGAAAGTATAGTAGAAAGCAGAGTTTTCACCTTATCTCACGAAAGTAATTTTAATATTTTTGCTGTGTACAACGCTGAAATGTCCAGATCACACACTTGTAGTGGTTTCTGAGATTTAATGGCTGCCAAATAGATTTTAAATTATTACTAAAATTCAATACATAAAAGAACTGTGACAGTATCGCGGGGATCTCTTGAAAATATTTAAAATTGAAATAAATCTAAGTACTTCCGTGCGGGTAACAGTTAGACGGTGAAAAAACTTGGTAAATATATTGTTTAAAACTAATTAAGGTGTTAGGATTGGAAGAGGGATTGAACAATTCGAATATATTGTACAAGATAATTTTTAAAGGTGACCAAGCTGGTCGGCGAAAGCGTCTATTATTAAAATAATTCACTAAAATTGAATACCTGTAATTGACGTAGTGTGGGTATCTCGATCCTGATTGGTTGTTAAAATTTGGTATTTGTTTACGTTAGCAACTGTTCTTTCCATTTTATTTCGAGTAAGCCAAACCAATCAATTCTCTTGAATGCCACATTTTATATTATTTCCAAAAATTTCAATTCTTTCATTTTATGTTTCTTACTTAACACAAAGAAAGACACGAAGCCATGTAGAACATAAACAAACCAATTATGCATCGAAGTTGCCAGGTACACAAAACAAAAATATATAATGTTTACAATAATAATACACGCGGACACATAAATAATACATAAACAAATAATAAGTCTGAGTTAAGTAAAAGACGTAAACGAGAAAGAATTCTATTTTAACAAATTTGTGATACGGCGCCGTAAATAGCAAATGTGATACACGGAACTGTATTTAATTAAATTTACGTTAATTAACATTCTAACTTGTATGAAGAAACTTTGCTCAACTTGACACGCTATTTTGCTAGCGCTGACGTCCTAGATCACATGTGTGGGTATCAGTGTTCTTCTTCATGAAGTGTAAGGTGCAAGTATCCAATTGTGAAACAGTTTTGCTACAAATTAATTTAAACTAACGTAGGATAATTTGTTTTATGGATAGTTTTAAGCTTTTTTTGTCACATTTATACCATCAAAATTACTTTGAATTTGAACGTAGTAGGTCAGAGGCGTGATTCGATGTTGTTGGTGATATTTTTAAGTTGTACAAGAATGACTTTTGGTTTTAATGCAGCGGACAATAGTCCTTGTCCGTGAATCACACAGGAAAACGATTAGATTTCAAAGTGGAAGTATAATTAAACTTTAATAAATAACTTTTACGAAATTAATACGAAACTGAAAAAAAAAAAAAAAACAAAAAAAAAAAGTGTTAAGAAAACAGAGAAATCAAAACGACACCTAATGTCCAGAAATAATACGAATGAAATACACCAAAATAATGAAACGATTTTACTTAAAATTAATTTAAACTAACATAGGATAATTTATTTTATGTGTGTGTAAGTCTGTTTTAGCCTATTTTTACCTCAAGAAGCACGTCCGCGTGGCCCAATGGATAAGGCGTCTGGTTACGAACAAGAAGACTGCAGGTTCGATCCATGTCGCGGACGGTGAAGTAATACATTTCTACTTACTGAAATAAGTACTTCTCTTTATTTTTTTAAATTGATATTGTGTGATCTAGGATGGATAATTTTCAATTACAATGATTATTTTGAAAAAGAACAAAAAAAAAAAAAAAAAAACACGTGTACCTTTTAACTTTAATGGTATTAAATCTTTCATAATTTATTTAAAATCTTTCCATAATTTTGCCAAAAAGCTTTAAAATTTACAAAATAAAAAAGTGTGTATGTAACAATTGCTCTCCAAAAGGGGAAATTTCTTCTTAATTGTTTTTGGTTTCTTATTATTCTTTTCTTATGGTACAATCCCATTCCTTTTCATTAAGAAAATCAAAGGTTAGGATAATACGGTTAATAACATTCAATGTGTCACCAAATTTTTAATTAAGGCTCTCAATTACAAGGATAGAACAATATTTACTTCGACAACGTTGACATAAAAATGATTAGAGCTTGAAAAGCTTTACATTTAAAAGCGAGCGTACTATTTTACATCAAGTACCAGTTGAGATAATAACCCGAGTAAATGAGGTTGGTAAAATAATATTGCAAGCAAAACATCTTTTTCGCACATACATTAGAATTCAAATATGGCACTATAGTAGTCAGTTTTAGCAACTATATTTACTTAAATAATATATTTAAAAAAAAAAAAAATAATAATTTGGTTTCAAAGTGTTTTAAAATTCAAAAGAGCGTAATTGCGCTCAAATCAAAGTGAGATTTTTAAAAAAAATTTGCGGTAGTAATTAAATTAATATTTATTTATAATTAATGCAAGTATTTTATTTGAACGATTTAACTAAGCATTTAAATTTATGAAAACAAATCAATCCAAATGAGGAGTATAATTTACGTACTATACTCCTTATATCCTTTTGAAGAAGTTGCAATTGAAGGCTAGCTTGACACACAATTACACGAAAAACTGGACGTTAACCTTTAAACATTCTAAATTGTATGCGAGTGAATGTGTCAAAGGACCGTTAACTCCCCTACGTTTACTATAAAATTGATAACAAGATTTGATTCATTCTTAAACTTATATTTAGAGCAAGAAATGGATAGGAAGACTCGATTCAAGTGATCACGGATTGTAATCTTAATCGAAAACCAAAAATTCCATCCTAGTTAATGTAATATTTCTTTAAAAAATGTATTTCATTTCATTTTTTTCCCTTCTCTTCTATATGTTATTAAGCGAGGACCATCATCAATAAATAATGTTTTAAATGAGGAAATGTAATGCTAATTTCATGCATAATAGTTTAATTCCATGAATTTTATTCGTATAAAAGGGTTATTCGATTATCTGATATGCAATTAAGTGAGAATACCTGCATAAAAAGTTAATTTCCTTCCACTTTAAACTATATAAAATTTTAAAAAAAATCTAATTACGTTTGAATGATTATTCAATGACATTAAATTTTAATTCAAGGGTCCAAAACAAGTCGGTAGTAAAATTTAAATAATTAGGGACTTTTTTTCCCCCGATGTTCTTTTTCTGGTGTTCTTTTCTGGCGGCTTTTTGCCGGGTTTTTTCTTTAGGTGTTTTTTTCCCCCCGTACTTTATACCCATGATCCTGCGAATAACCGGAAACGAAATAGTGTACGTCACTTTCGTGTAGTCCAAATTAACTGTTTTACCCTTATTATTAAGAGCTTTACTTTAAAAATACTTCGGGCATTCAAGTTGTTTCTATCAGCTATTTACTAGTACATTTTCGAAGCTTTCTCTATAGCAATTATAGACTTCTCACACATGCCATAAGAATTATAAACATTTTTACATCATAAAAATAGTTTCAAATATTTTTACCCAGACGGACATAAAAAACGAAAAAGAAATGAATTATTGAACTCTTTTTTTTTTTTTTTTTTTTAAAAAAAAAAAAAAAAAAGGTTTAATTGGTAAGATTCTTTCTTTTTTTTATTTTTCACATAATTTTCTGAAACCCAACAATGCAGCTTTAAAATAACACTTCATATAATACACAATTGGATCAAATTAATTTTCACAAATCTACAGCTTTTTTCAATTGACCATTTTGTGCCTTTTTTTTTATTACAAGCATAGAGGAAAAAAAATTAATAGCACTGAATAACGGTTTCTTTCTCACAACAGTTATAAAACATCGCAAAATATTCGCTAAATAGTTGTTCGCTAAATAGCATTTGACAACAGAGCCTTCGTTTGTGGTTTAATTCCCAAATTTTTGCCATTGTTGAAGTGAAACTCGAATCTAAGTATTTAAACTTAATCCACTTAAATCTTAATTTTACGTCATGTTTTTACCATGCTTGCTGATGAAAATAAATTATCGTAATTAATTTTTAATCATTTTCTTTAATTGCGATAAGCATGTATTTAATTAACCTTTATTTTAAAAAAGAAAATAAGATAAATAAAGTCATATCATTGTATAAGATGGCCAGATAAAAGCGAAATTACTGCCGTTGAAACAAACATTTAAGTAATTCATTTTGTATATTTATTTTACTAAGTTGTGCTTTGACTATAAAAACCAAATTAATTGCAATTGTTTTTTTTTTAATGACCACGAATAAATCTTTAAACAACTGCTTTCTTAATGAAGGTAAATAAATAAACAAGACCATTCAGCCGTAGAAAATGGCTATCTAAAAGGGTCAATTATTTACCACCTGTGATAGCCACTCCTACCACATTTTTCCCAATTAAATCTATGTGAGAATTTTGTTCTATTGACAGCTCTTTTTTTTCTCTCTATCCAATAGTCAAGTAGCATACAGTAGCCTCTAATAAAAGAATTCGACAGAGATATATGTATATTCCTTTTGCTAAGATCTTATTTCTGAGAAAAAGAAATGGCAGGGGGGCTTGACTTTCTTTACCCTTTGTTAAAAGCGGGGTTTGATAGATTGTACACTGTTGTCAGCGCTTCTAGCTATCGCCCCGAAAAATCTCTACAATTGCCCTTTTTTTTTGATTCAGGGTTGATAGAGGAACGATGAATTCGATGTTTTATTGCTTTTGGCGCAGAATGGCACGGACTCCAGAATCAAACCTATTGCTCTGCTTGTTTTTGTTTTTCCTCTCTGCGGGAAGGTAGTTAAGTCACGGACATTTAAACGAGTCCATCATAAAAAGGAGGTTTATCTGGATGTTTAGCGTAAAAAAAAAGGGGGCAGAAGACACCCTGTGGAGTTTGACCGGGTATCCTCCGGGTAATTGGGTGGCTTTACACAGCGTGAAAACCCCGTAACGACAATGAAGTTGTTCAGCTTCTGGAGATTGTCTCCAAGGAAATGGGTCCTGTTTCAAGGAGTGCCAAATTGCTGGAAAAGACGTGATTTTTTGACTTCATTTATCTTGGATGGACGTTGTAATGTGAAGCTGACACATCTGAATTATGTGGAAAAGTTATCCTTGCCCAATTACCAGAGAAGATGTAACGGAAATGACCAGTCCTTTACTAAAATGGCGTAACAGATTTCAAAGAATGTTGGTTCAGCCTTTTTGAACCTGAGAAGTTGCCAAATGAGTGTAGCAAAAGTTGCACTTTTCAACAGTAATCGGAGTAGGGCCTAGAATCTTCAAATATTTTTTGGGGATTTCATTATAATTAAGATTTCAAACAACTTTGGATGGCTTAAAATACTTAAATCACATACTTTGAGGCAAATTACTTTTAAATTACAAAATAGACTACTTTTCAAATCTGTTAGACTATAATATGATATCAAACGTCCTATAGGCACGAAATAATGGAATGGTAGAAGCATTTCTATACTGATGCATTTTTTCTTATTTTGCCAGAAATACTTAATCAATTATTTCATAACTTCAGAAATGTTTAAGTCACGCGTTTTTCCAGTCATATCAATAAAGTTTAAAGTTTTTAGAGCTTTGAGAGACCAAAAATAAATCGCAAGCGGAAAGAGATATTTTTGAACAACCTATGTCAAAAAATTTAGCAATAGATTTGTAACTTGTGACAGTTAGTTGGATGATATATAGTATATTCAATAATTACATGCAATAATTAATTTGGATGATATATGCAATAATTACACAAAAGTTCGTAATTCTAGCTTTAATTCTAGCTAGATAATTTTTTCCATCTATAAATGTATACATATTGTTAGATGACCCAAATAATAAATAAAAGGCCTAAATATTTTTAGATGACTCATATTTGCGCTGCATAATATTAATACAACGATGCTTCCGACGAAGTTTTTTTTTTAATTGAAAAAAAAAGAAAAAAAAAAAGACGAACATTATCTCTAATTGCAATGAAGCATGTCTCTAAAATTATTTATTCCGAAAAATATTACATGGGACTATTAAATGGGACTATTAGGACATGGGACTATTAAAATAGATAGACAGAAAAAAAGCACAAAAAAAAAAAAAAAAAAAAAAAAAATCACCTTGTTAGTAATTATTAAAAATAACAACTGATGTAGTTTGGACCGATGAATTTAAAAAAAATTAAGTATTTATTCGAATGAAATCAGATATTAATATATAAAGATTCGTTTAAATTTTATGAAAGGGAACTTTCCTGTCTTTATACTATTTATCAAAATGATAAGGATTTTTAAGCAGCTCTAAAATTGCTCTAAATTTCAATAATTACACTCATTGCATTGTGTTGCAATAATATATAGATAATGCTTTCTCAACTAGTTATTTGTTTAAAAAATTGAAAAGAATTGAAATACTTTATCATTTATTTTAATCTCCTGAGACATTTTTGTTAATCGATGCATTAGTTTCGATGCATACAATAGATTTATTCGAAGAATGATTTCGACAATTAGCAAGTAGCTAATTGCTTGTTAAAAAAAAAAAAAAAAATCAAACGCTGTTAATAGTTGCTGGAAAACACAGTAGCTAAAATTGCTCGTAGCCACATCTAGTCTGTTTTTTCTATCGTTTCCTATTGACTCAATGAATTCACAAAGATACCATCATAAATTCTGGTCGTTTTCGATCGTTTAATCGATAGTTATTTATCGCTATCTCGTCATGAACTCTAAAATTCCAGTCTTTAATTACGATGCTATTAGAAAACATGAATTTCGTATTTGAGTACGAATCACTCATTGATTCGATCGTTTCGTGTCAATTCCGTTTTATATTCACATCATTTTCCGAGCACTTTTTCAATAGTTAATTAAAAAATTTTCGACAATCTCTGCACGGCTTTTTAAACTCCGATATTTTTAATGCGATGTTATTACGACACATGAAGTTTGAATATGAATAATTGCTTTCTAACATACTTGATTTCCGTTTGCTAATCATTTCGTTTTCCGATCATTTTTCGGCCATTTCTATATATTTTTTCCAAATTAAGATTTTTTTTAATATGATGTAATTGTGACACCCGAGTTCGAATTGGAGTAATCAATCTTTGACTAGCTTGATTTTTGACTATTCAATCGACTGTTATGGACAGCAGTTGTTAATCATTTTTACGCTGCTTTTTCCACATAGATTTTCAAATAGCGATATTTTTTAATACGATATTGTTACGACACGCTAATTACAAAAATGAGTAATCACTTTTTAATATACTATATTCGTGACTATGCCGTTTTAAATTAACGTCGTTTTACAATCGCTTTTTACGACACTAATTACAGTTATATTTTGCCGCCACGTTTATAAAATCTCGATTTTTAACTACGAATATGAGTGTTAAACTTTTAAATCGCCCTATTTCTGATGATAAAAGCTTAGGTGGGTTTTTAGGTCATTTATTCGGCTTTTGTTTCCAACACGGTTCTAAAAATCTCGATGATTTTACGACATTATTAGTTTTATTTATAATAATAAAATGAAGTGTTTCTCTCTGTGGTGTTTCTCTTATAACGGCTGAACAGTTTCTGACGGTGTTTTAAAATTTGGGCAGTGGGTGAGAGGGTTAATTCTAGCTCCCCCCCCTCCTAAATATAATTCAAAAATTTCAATTATACCATGAGGGAGATAAGAACTAGGTATTGTTTTTTTTAAAAAAATAATAAATTTTTCTGTGTTTTCAAATATTTTTTAGGTGAATCATCGATGTTAGGTACTTGCTTACGACTTTAATAAAAAAAGAAGTTTTTAGCACGTTATTTAATACTTAAATATTTTTATTCATTATATCAGAGAAACTCATTGATCAATAGCATAGGTGTCAATAGCACATCGAGTATCAAATAGCATTTATCAATAGCACATCGAGTACCAAATAGCACTTCGCTGTATACGCGGAATACGTAAATTTAGTATTTCTAAAGTTATCTGAAATCACGCTCTTACTTTGTTTATAATTAGGCTTTTAAAAGGAGTTTCTAAAGATCAAAATAATTTGAAGGGAAAAAAAAAAGTTATATCTGCGAAGGCAGAATTAATGGAGAATTAGTATCTTGTTGTTATTGACGCCAATGATGCTTGATTACTTCCAAAATACGTACTACGCGAGAAAAAAAATATGCTGTGTACGAAGAAGCAAATATATTGGAGAAATAGTACTAATTCGTTTAGGAGAAAGTAAATTGCCCTGCTATTCTAGATGCCAACGACGCTTGATTAATTTCGGAAATACGTACGAAGCGAAATAAAAAATAAAAAAAAATTCTGTGTTCGAAGAAGCAAATATATTGGAGAAATAGAAATTCGTTTAGGCGAAACGTAAATTGCCCTGCTATTCTTGATGCCAACGACGCTTGATTAATTTCGGAAATACGTACTACGCGAGAAAAAAAATATGCTGTGTACGAAGAAGCAAATATATTGGAGAAATAGTACTAATTCGTTTAAGAGAAACGTAAATTGCTCTGCTATTCTAGATGCCAACGACGCTTGATTAATTTCGGAAATACGTACGAAGCGAAATAAAAAAAAAAAAAAAAAAAAAAAAAATTCTGTGTACGAAGAAGCAAATATATTGGAGAAATAGAAATTCGTTTAGGCGAAACGTAAATTGCCCTGCTATTCTTGATGCCAACGACGCTTGATTAATTTCGCCAATACGTACGAAGCGAAATAAAAAAAAAATATGCTGTGTACTAAAAAGCAAATATAATGGGGAATTAGTAATAATTCGCTTAGGAGAAACGTTAAAAAAATGCCATGCTGTTCCTGACACCAATGATGCTTGATTAATTTCGGAAATACGCAGTGAACAAAATTTTAAAAAAATATTAAAAAATATGTTGTGTGCTAAGAAACAAATATAGTGGATAAAAAGTGATAATTCGCTTAGGAGAAACGTAAACAATCGCCATGCTGGTTTTTCACGCCAATGATGCTTGATTAATTTCGGAAATACATACTAAGCAAAATAAAAAATATATATACTGTGTAGTAAAAAGCAAAATTAATGGAGAGATGGTACCAAGTTATTTAAGAGAAGCGTAAAAAATCACGATACTATCATCATACTCACCCTTTTGAAGCCAATGATGCGTAAATAATTTCGGTTTTATGCACCATTAGTATTATGGTAATTGGTACAGTTTAAATAGGTACAAATATCAAGGTACCAAATATCAGAAGGCAAAGACTTTTTTTCTTCTTCTCATGAAACACAGCTCATTCTAACATTTTCTCTCTTTTTATATTTTAAAGATTTCAAATTCTCAACTTTCTATTTTTGTAACTTTGCAAACTTACATTGGAAGTAAAAGAAATTGAAAACGTGGGAATTGAGAACACAGAACTATAAAAAATTACCAAAAACTTCTTTCAAAGAAATAATAATAATAAAAAAATTAATTATGACATTTTAATTATATTTAAAAAAATTAAGAACAGAAATGTTTTATTTTACTTTCAGTAAAAATGTTTTTATGTGTACAGCACGTAATAACATTTTATGGCAAAAACGATCGTAATTTAACCCCTTCAGCGCATGCAAATGGAGAAAGTAGCGCTTCATCAGGACCGTAAACTACGAATTTATATGTACTAAAGAGTACATATAGATGCTAATAAGAGGTGTAATGTATATATTGAACCGTATTGAGATCACGTGATCTTGTTCCTCTGAATAGGTTTCATATATGATATTGTAAACCGTGAAGGGAGAATCGTGTGGTCACGAATCGTGTGATCATAGCTCTAAAGGGGTTAAAAACGTATTCAGGAATTTGATATATGTAGGTACTGTATATTTAAAGAATGTTGAAAATGTTTTCGGCATGTCCTGACTGAGAGCCTAAAAAATGAGTGGGAAAAAATTATGAGTATGATTTCATTTGCATAACTGAAACTTGTCTGAATTGTAAGAGAATAGCCAAGGAGTTGTCTGAATTTATATTATGCATGAGGATAACTTAGACTAACTAAGGAGTTGTCTGAATAATTATGTAAGAGGATAACTTAGACTAACTAAGGAGTTGTCTGATTTTAATATTATGCAAGAGGTAAACTTATCCTAGCTATCTTGAATCACTAAGATTTAAACACATGCTATTTTCATTCTCTAAAATACAAATCTAATTTTTCCTCCGACAAATATCTTATGAAATGCTAAATTCTCGTGTTAGTTTCGTAATGTCAAATAATTTTTTAATTTTTATTTTCTCACAAAAACTTTCCAAGTTATAAATCTTGTGGATAGTTATCCTCTTTATTTTGGATGAATTAATTAATTGGGTTCAAGAATTTATGTTTCTCAATTATCTACAGCTTAACACAGGCTCTGCAGTTTTTCAGTTAAGTTTTCTTTTCACTTTTAAAAAGCAATACGAAAGTGGGGGAATATTGCTGATATTCCTTTAAAAAACACTTCTAAATTTGTTACAAATGAAAATTTTTATGGTGGCTCTAAAACACTAAACACTAGAATCATCTGTTTTTACTTGAAAACAATTTGCTTCTATCTGTTTCAAACTTAGGTTCATGTATGAATAAAGGTAAAGCAAACTCAACCATACCACTAATTATATCGATAGCAATGACTTGATTTATATAGATAACAATGACCATAATTAACAATAACTCATACTGTAATTTTTATTTTTATTTTCTGGTTTTGTTTTGAGTTTGATGAAATGTGTATGTCACTCTTACTGTCACGACTTCACTGATTTGTTTCCGGGACCCCTTTTGGGGTCAGGATCACGGATTGAAGAGCACAAAAAAAAAAAAAAAAAAGGACCGGAAGAAAAAGCGAGTAAAAAGGCACTCAATAAAGGTAGTAGAAAAAATGATTTGATTAAGGTTTATATAAATGTAAAGTCTGATTCTATTCTTGCCACTGAACCAGAATTAAATATAATATAATAATTATTCAACCGTTATTCGATATTTTAAAAAAAAAAAAAAAAAATTAACTGTTGTATCAAGTTTAATTTGAATTTGAGTGAACAGAACTTTTAATACTTTATGAATTTTTAATCGTAAATACAGTTCTATAATATATGAAAACATTGTTATAAATAATTTATCCATTAATTGTCTCCTAGGGGATTGATAAATGATAAATTATTTCAATTTAATGATTGATTTTTAAACAATGACTGATTGAAAAAGTATTAATTGTATATTATTATATCACGTTAAAATCACAGGGGGTGTACAAAATAATAGAAACACTTCTATACTAACACATTTTTTCATATTTCTCCAGAAACTATAAGAGAATCATTTTATAATTTCAGAATCATTTTATAATTTCAGAATCATTTTATAACTTTAGATCATGCGATTTCTTTAAAGGATTTGAGGGGCCGACAACAAATTACAAACGCTAAACAATGTTTTTGAACACCCTATGCCAAAAACTGAAAAAAAATAGATCTGTAACTTTCGACAGTTATTTTGGTTATTATATACATAGTATTATTAAACATAATTTCGTTAGCCTATATTTATGGATATATCTTAAGTTATTTTGCTATAACTTTAAAAATAGTAAATAAAGTTAAACACAAATTTTGGAAGAATTTCAAATTTATTTCAAAATTATTGCATTAAAATTTGAAAAAAAATTTCGTTTAAAATCGCGCAAGACAAGATCAATTATTAGTTATTCTAAACTGCGCTTGCTTAAGAAAAATGAAAATAATTTTTTCCTTAATTTTGTAGTGAATCGTATTTGGCAACTTATAAAGAAAGTCCTATTTGAATATCTTAAAATTTAATTATGAAGTTAATTATTAAGTTTATTAATTATTAAGTTAAGTTTAATTATTAAGTTTATTAATTATTAAGTTAAGTTTAATTATTAAGTTTATTAAGTTCTAGCAATTATCTAAGAAGTTTTCGTACTTTTTAAAGGAAAACTCAAAATAATAATTTCCACATATTTCATTTTGTACTATTAAACAAGACTTATTAAAAAATGACTCCGGTATTGTTGGGGATCAACCCCTGTAAAAGTATCTTTTCCTTCACCTGTTTTTTTTCCCTTCGCATTTTGGTGTATGAACCTTTATTTTAAGGTATTATCATTTGATATTAAATTCTGTCTTAAGATACAAAATAATATTTGTAGAAAACCCCTTATAATTTTGAGCTTTCTTTTAAAAAGTACAAAAACTATATAGAAAATTGCTTGAAACTTTTTAAATTTTTAAGATATTCTAATCGGACTTTCTTTATTAGTGGAAATTCATTGTATTATATTTTGAGTTTTCCTTTAAAAAAATATGAAAACTTTTAAGACAATAGCTTGAACTTTCTAAATTTTTAAGATATGGAAATTGAAAAAACTTTTTTTATCAGTTGCCAAATACAGTTTACTACAGAATTATGGGAAAAAATGGGGCACGGGATTTTTTTTTCTTCCCCCGTGCATGCTCAGTACGAAAGAACTACTTGAAATACTTATATATTGCACAGTTTTAAACGAATTTTTTTCCAAATTTTAAAACAAAAATTTTGTAATTTATTTAAAATTGCTCTAAAAATTTTGTTTAATTTTATCCAATATTGAAGTTATAGCAAAAAATGTAAGACAAAGAAATTAATTTTTTTTAAAATTAATTTATTTTTTATATTTTTTTAATAAAATTATCCATATTTCTATATATATTTGAACTAGGCTTACAAAATTTTGTGTAATTATTTCATGTATTAACTATAATAACTGTCACAAGTTACAAATCTATTGCTACATTTTTTTGGATAGGGTGTTCAAAAACATTATTTTCCGTGTGTTATTATTTATTGTCGGTCCCTCTAAAAGCTTTAAACTTCATGATCTAAAAACTACTAATAGTTATAAAATGATTCTTTTATTAATTCTGGTGAAATGATTTATCAGTATAGAAGTGTTTCCATTATTTTGTCCATCCCTTGTAAGCGTAATTTGTGAAATTCAGAACAATTTTAGAACTGCTGAAAAGGCTTACACAATATTCTTTAATATTAGGAAGTGGAGAATATTCCTTTCGTTAGCTTTAAATTAATCCTTATGTTTAATATATTTATTTATAATAATAAATTTATAATATATTTTATAAATATCAATTATATTCGAATAATTAATTAATTTCCTCAAATTCGGGTTTAATGGCTAGAACAAAAACGGACGTTACATTTACTTAATTATTAGTTATAATTCTTTAATTAATTTTTTATTAACATCAGTTACGTTTAAATAATTATTGAGATTCATCGAGTTAAATGGCCCGAATCAAATTGGACATTTATTTAAATTAATAATTAAACTTAATATTTTATTTTATTTTTTAATTAATATAAATTACGTTCGAATAATTATTTAATTTGATTAAATTCGGGTTCAATTGCCCGAATCAAATCGGACGTTACATTTATTGAATAAAATTAATTTTAATTGTTTTTTTTAAATAAATTTCAATTACATTCGAATAATTATTTAATTTTATTAAATTCGGGTTAAAGGGCCCTGAAGATATTTTTCCTCCCACCTGGGGCTCGTGATCCCCCCCCCCCCAGACACTAATCTATAATATGTAATTACACTTGAAAAACATCCTTCCAACTTCAGTTTAAAAATAAAACTATTGAATTAATTATTAATTTGGAGTTCACGATCCATGAAATGTTAAAAATAAATGACTAATTTGATCTTAATTAACTCGGCCTCCTTTCACGCAATCAGTACAGGGTCAACTAACTATATTTCCTTCACAATTTACACAAACAATGCAATTGTTCTCAATGCAAATGAGAACAGGAAAGGCTGTGCATTGTATAGAATAAACCCCATTCCCGCTAAACATTCCACGGAACCAAGAAGAGCAAATGGACCCTACCCTCACCCCCCTGTAAATAGAGACTATAAGGAATATCAATGAAGAGAGAATAGGGGCGATCAGGAGAAAATTCTGGCAGTCCTACGCTATTAAAACGATGCCGCGAGGTCCAGAAGTGATTACGATTATCCCACCAGTCAGGCTGACAAATCGCCATCGATAAAAGGAGATGCACAGACAGCTGTTGGATGCTGCGGAAAAGAACACTTCATTCTGAATTCCCCCTTTACTTGATCTTCTTCCGTCGTCATGACGACATAGGTGGAGCCTATTACGAGGGAGGCATCTCATTGGAGGAAAGAGGAACAACCCACTTTGACATTCAACGTGCCTCCGAGAGGACTTGGAAAGGCATTTAGTGGCTAGGAATAAACGAGATCTGACTTAGAAGTGGTTGATCTTTTTCTCAGTTGTACTTGTAGGAGGATAGGATATACAACCTACTAGCACGTTGTTGTAATTTGAGTAATAATAAGTTGACGACACGTTAGCTTCTTGTAAAGTGTGCCTGCTTGGATCGTTATTCTAACGCAATCATGAAATGATTGATGTAAGCCAATTTATTATTTAATAGATATCTACAGAATTCTTTAAATCTGGAATTTAGGGAATTTAGAACTTTACCAATAATGCAACTAAGCTCACCGAACATTACAGACTCCAGTATCAATCACGAATCATCACCAAACAAATCAATTGAATACCAACGGACTTCCCCAGGACTTTTAACTTCACATTTGACTATGCCTGCCAGGTATCAACACAGTTCGAGGTCCCCCTCCAAAAGTCCGGAAATCGTCGATGCCAAGATATCCTCCAAGACCCCCAAAGGGATATCTTTCTCGGTGGAATCCTTGCTTTCTGAAGATTGCAGTAAAAGATCTTCCTCCAGTCCTGATTTCAAGGTTCCAAGTCCTGAAGAAATTAAAGAAATCAATGGTTCCTCTAGTCGGCAAGATGTATCTGAGCTGCTTTCAAGGAGGTTCTGTGTCGATCGGTTATTAGATCATCATGGACTTAAATTAACCGGACTTCCACCCACCTACTTACCACCAACGTCAGCAGTTAAAACTTTGGTACATCATCCGGATACGAACTTAAGTTCTCCTACAATGTCCTGGAATTCACCTCTTAGTGTGGGTGTACCTTGGTTTCAAGTGTCCAGGTCAATATCTCCCGTTCACAGTAAGTTCAATACTCATTTCTATTTTAATAATATGGTTCATTGAATTTTATTGAGTTAAAGAATATAAATTGAGATATTTGCTTTAACAGAACTATAAATCTTGAGATATCAAATATGGATTTCAATCCGCCTTAACCTATTTTTATAATTTTTAAATCTTTCACTTCTAATAAATTTGCTGAAGAGAATCAAATTATCCCTATAGTAGAATTTCATTCGAAAGATTTTTTTCCTAATCATTTCCTTTAATATTTTGTGTATGCAACTTTTCAGCATTGTTAATAAAATACAGCCATGCAACTTTTCAGCATTGTCAATAAAAACTGTCGAGGTATAATTGTTTTTAACTACTTTAATTAATAAAAGTAGATAGATATATTGTTTGATGTAGGTGATTGGCATTAAATTAAAAACATTACTGACACTGTTTATTTAACAGTCTATATTGGTTAGATATTCGTTTAATTCCTAAATTTAGGTTATTTTCTGAAATTTGTATTAACAATCACAGTCAAACATAAATCTATAATACGTTTTCTTTATATTTTTGTTGAAGATATAATGTCAACAAACATATAAGAACGCGATAACGGATCTTCGATTCATCAGTATTGAAGATTTGTTGTCATGTTATTAGAAATTAATACGGTAAAATGACACTCGATTAAACTCATATTATGGTAATGTATCTATTTAATGATAAATCATTCCTGCATAGTCAACAAAATATATATGTATATATATAAAAACATTATAGGTCATAATAGTAAGTCAATCTTCATAGCTAAAGACAGACGTTAATTAAACAAGGTATTGATCGTTTACTCATCTTATTTCAGAGTGTTTCATATTTATTTGACGTTTTTAATAGAATTATTTTTCCATTAAAAACAGAGTAAGATGACAAGAACAAATTCTTTTATAATTGTTTTAAGCGTTTAGTAGATATGCATTTATAGTTGTAAAATTGAATCCTGATTTGAGTCCTCATTTCACATGTTAATGATTCAAGTTAATTTGGTGCTATGACTCAATTTTATGCGTTATTTTGGTGTATATTCATACAATTATAATTCACTTTCTTAGTTTTGAGATTAATGAAATTTCTTTTAAATGCATGCTCATCTTTATGGCAGAGCTTATATTTATGATAAGCGTACTAATTCAAAAAGTTTATAATTTTAATATAATAGTGATGATTTATTTTACCTTATGACGATTTTTCTTGATTTGATCACGCAGTTTATAGGAAATTCAGCAATTTTAAATATATAATCGAAGTATATTTCTTTGTCCAACATTTTACACATTTTTAATAAATGATGTTTTTAATAAACATACCAGAATGAGAAGGTAATACTATAATTATTAATGACATTGAACAAGCAAACTTTTAAACTTCAAATTTGACTTGAAATTTAATGAATTGTAATAAAGATTAAAAAGGTTTAATTTTGACACATGGAATTTATTTGCTTTGTTTTCTTGTTTCTTATATTGTATCAGTCGAGGGTAATAAGCAGTTTTACAATTCAGTAGCTAATATTGAAGCTAGACAATATTATTTTAAGTTAATTTATGGTCATAATTATATGACCTTTCACAAATACGAGTGTACCATTGTTGGCAAGCCTTCAGAATAAAAGAAAATAGTTTTGCGATTACCTTAGCTATCCTTTTAATCTTCCCAATTATAAAAATATAGTTCTTTGTAAATCAGAATACAGTACTAAATGTATGCATATACGCAGTTGCCATATTTTTACAGAAACTGAATTCTTTAAATTTTAAAGAATCAGAGGGGATAGAAATTTAAATAGGATTGACACTGTAGTCATGTATCAATTTCTTCTAAGCCCTATTCTTTGACCAGACTTTTTTATCTTTGAACAAATAATGTATAGATTTTTTGAAATTTTTTTTCAAAAAATTCAATTGTAATGTTTTTGTTGCTAAAATCAATCACTTTTCTTTTGCAGTAATCAGATAGCATCAAAATCAGCTCGATTCTGAATACTTTAATTTGCATAATTGCGCAGACACGAAAAAATTTTTGCGATAAAAATTAATGAGTCTTATTTCAATGTTTCTGAAATTGAATTCAGTAGTTTTTGTTGCTAAGTTAAAGTCCTAAGTTGTTGTATAACTTTTTTTTTAGCAAAAAAGTCGATTCGTTTAAGATTACAATCAAAAGCGTAGTATCGGTATCTACGCTTTTCAATTTTTTCGTAGTATAACCCTACTGCATAGCTGCTCTTCTGTAAATTTCTCTCTTCGAACATTCGAATTAAGTCGGAAACTAATAAAAACCGATCTTTAAAAAATTCTTAACCACTGTTCGAATTCAGATTGCCTTGCAGTAAGAACCGCGATTTCTTTTCTTTTAATTCTAAATTTTTATCTTCAAATGATGCATATTCTTTCCTATCAGCACCACATAATTAATTACTGAACTATTTCAAGCCTGATTTAAATAAAGTGTAATCGATAAGCAGTGACAAAAATTAAAGAATCACTTCCAATAATTTCCTTTGTGACGTTACGCGATGAAATTATCAATTTTAATAAATTCCAATTCCTTTTTTTTTTTCTCCTTCTCCATTCCGATAAAATTCATTCGCATAAAGCCCCTCTGCTAATTCCTTGCGCCCCAATCGTAAGCCAGTTACTCCGCTCTCAGATCGATGGATCAACATCCGTTGCCGCCCCTGCCCCGTTCCGCCGCCCTCTTATCCTGAAAACCGTTTCTTGGCTGGGGCGCGGAGGAGGCAATGAAGAACCTCTCATTTAGTGCGCCCCATTCTATTAAAAGCTGACCGGCTCTCATGGAAATGTGTGTGCAGTGCCGCCCCATGACTCATTTGCTGCAAATGTAATTTGTCACGGAAATCGGAAGCGCAAGGCGTTAGGCGGGGGTCACGAGAAAAGGCGACAAGAGACCCCCACTAATAGCCTTGATTAGGGACAATCACGCGAGCCTTTGATGTCTTTATTTAGGGCTTTATTATCAACACGGTTTATTATTATTCTTGAAAGATATCTACGGGCAACAGTGCGGGCTTATAAACATTTGGGTATTTCGGATTAATTGGTTGGACAGTAATTACTTAATTAAATATTTTTTGATCTAATTTTGGTGCTTATCAGTTGCACTATGAAAGTATTACTCGATCATACTTCACAATTAATGGCGTAACCAAAATAAAATGATCTTTCATTGTACTAAACTTTGGGATAAGGAGAAACTTTGCACCGAATTCTGGTTTAAATTTAGCAATTAATTTTATTTTATAACAGTCGTTGAACAGTCGACCCAATTTCGGGTTTACGACCACTAATGTTCAACTCCGTAGCCTTGTAATTTTGAACTAATTCAGAAGACAAGTGAACTCCTTATAAAGCAGTGGGAGAAATTTGTCTTTGTGAAGGACTTTTCGGATGGAGACCTTCCATGGTTAGCCTGACGGCAGGGAAACTCTATCCCATGATCTGTCTACCATTGAGGATATTTTGCGTCAGCACTTTAATCGGTGCGAGCCGGATGCGGAATTCATATCTAGCAGCCATCATTGGGATTCGAACTGGGTTCACCTCATTGGAAGGCGAACGCTTTATTCCCTGAACCATCACGTTGCTTAGCAATTGATTTTATATTTTATAACCGTCGTTGAACAGTCGACCCAATTTCATGGGTTTACGACAACTAATGTCCAACTCCGTAGCCTTGTAATTTTGAACTAATTCAGAAGACAAGGAAACTCCTGAATCAGTACCCCCAGAGGTTTTGATTTGTTATGGGAACATGGAGGACTTTGAGACTCGACAGATTTAACGTGCATCAGTCACCATTTACTACACGGGGAGTCTTCGGCCGGCGAGGATCGAACCCAGGACCTCTTGGATATGGGCCCAGCACCCTACCGACCAGGCTATCCCGGCCTTTTTAGCAAGCTAAATTAAATTGAATTAATTTTTTTTAATTTCGCGCTTTATTAAGGTTACAGCAAACAGGAACAGCATTATACTTCGAGACGCCAATAGTATGGTTCAAAGATTAATTAATTTTTAGATAGTGTTTAAAGATTAAATTCCTTATACAATCTTGTTTACTTTCTAGTAATAATTTTCATGAATTACTTTTTATCTATATCACTATAATGTTTTTTAATTGACAATTTGGATCTTTTTTAATGTTATCCTTACAGTACAATTTTATTATTAGTTAAGTTAGTTTTTTTTAACATGGAAAACCAAATATGAAAGTACACAAAATTGACACACTATAGTTTTAGTTATAAAAACGAAAGGAAGAATCTTGTTTATGGAACTGAAATATTGTGCGTCAATTTATGTACTTTCATATGTGCATTATTTACTTTTTTTTGTTGCTTTAATACACTTTTAATTTAATGAGTAATCCCAAGAAACTGAAGAGGAAAAATATACTAGACAATATAGAACTAGATTTGCATCTTGCATCAAAAAGTATAAAGATGGTATAAATTTTTACTATACAGTTTCCTATCTCAATTATTTCATATTAAATGAAACAAAATATTGATTATAACGTGTTCTTTTTCAGCATTTTCTGTCGCTAAAATATTTAAAAATAATTTCCCCAGAACGAAATGATTAAAGTTAATTAAATTAATAAATTTTTTAATGAAGTTCTTTTTTAAAAAAAAAATATTTGCAAGTCCTTTCCATCTATTTTGTAATGCTAAGTGCTGAAAATTAATATTTTTTAATATTTTCCTTTATTATATCTTAGCTTCCATTAGTAATTACAAAACCGTATTTCAAGTGTAATGTAGTACATATTGCTTTGAACCAATATTCTGAATGTTTCGTTCTCATATGCTTAATAGAGCTGTCGCCTTCTACAAAATTGCTCTCATTTTATTTTTACAAAAGCATTGCATTTTCTTGAACCCAGAAATTTGAGTACTCTCAGATTGTTCTTTAATGTGTTTTTTTTTCTTCATTAAGTACTTCAAATATGCTTAAATTCATTCAATTATGTCATTATACATAATAAAAACATGGCTTCAGTTGAAATCACAATAATGATTTTTCATTAAATTAAGTCGTTCAATTAAGCTTTTGAAAATTCAGTAAATTATGCCATTATACATACATAAAAACATAGCTTTAAATGAATTTAAAATAACGATTTTTTCATTAAAGTAAGCCGTTCGGTAACCCATTAAAATTTCATTCAATTATGCCATTATACATACATAAAAACATCGTTTCAATCAAATTCACAATAACTATTTTTCATTAAATTAAGTCTTTCAACAATATTTAAAAAATTTTTTGAATTATGTCATTATACTTGCATGGAAATATGGCTTAAACTGAATTCCCCTTAACTGTTTTCATTAAACTAAGTCCGATTTGCCTTAAAAATTCATCAAATTATGCATTATACATATTTAAACATATATGAAAACGTGTCTTTGATTAAATTTATAAAGATTTTTTCATTTAATTAAATGCAGCCATTTTATCATTGCTTTTTAACAAAACGAAAAATGTTCACTCTTATGAAGCATAATTTCATTTACGATCTATATTACAGCATTTTTTATATGTATATCAAGGTATTCTAATTTTTCTTGGAAGATGATGAAATAATTTTTTTTCCCTTCGCTTTATTACATAATTTTTATAGCTTTCAACATTGATATCGTTAATTATTGTAAAAACGAGCCTACTTCTTCCAATAAAATTAAGGGCTCTCCATTAGCGGAAATGGCAAATTTTTTTTTTTAAAGGGTAATAGCTCTTCAGATCGTCTTCTAAGTTTCTCAGTGGTTGAAGGGGAACTTCCTTTTTCGAATTAACTTTTTAATGATCAATTAATTTGTTCATTTTCTCATTAAGTGGATATTTGTTAAAATTTCCAACGCTTCATATTACTATTTTCGCTATACGTTGCTATTACCATAATCGCTTGGTTATTAAATTTGATATTAACCAATTACGTTAGTAACTGTTATTTACGTATTTTAATAATATTTAATACAATTCTTTTCACAATGAGGAGTGTATTTAGCTAACTTTAGTTTCAAATAGCTAATTATGTAATATGTTACGCTTATAAACTTTTTAGCTGCTTGATTTTAATTGTAGCACGCACAGTTTATTAGACTTATTCTAAGGAACAATGTGCTTTTGGAACATGAAACAATTATTATTAAATGCGAGGATAAAAATTTAATTTAAATTAGCATTCGAGAAGTTGCTTAGTAAATATAATGGCAATAAGTTGTAATTTAGTATGGTGGTCAAGTAATTTAATACGGTTTTAATTGTTAATTGAGTAATTTTATTTGTTTGCATAGCATACAATCAATTTTGTTTTGTTTATGTTCATCTTAAAGATATATCAAATCTTATCTTTAAAATTATTATTATTATTTAATGTATTTATTTGTTTGCGATAGGCGAATTTATAAGTTTCCTATATACTCGTATTTTTATAATTCGATTTCTCAGGTACTATTCGTTCCATTTCGCTCAAAATTCGTATTTTGTGATGTAAAATTACATTCTCTGAAATAGTGTAAAAAAAAAATTTATACTTTAAAACTCAAAGCTTTTTCGACTATTATTTAATAATAAAATGTAATAAATATTTACTAATAATTATATTTTGCACATGATTATCTTTGGATCAAAGAATTTTATAATTGTAAGCAAAAATATTTCAATGAAAGTTCTCGAGACATAGAAAAATACACAAAGAGTAAAATTAACATTAAAGGATTCAAACTTTAGCCCGCTCTCCTGATCAAATTATTGGGGCCCTATTTCCCAGATTGCGGCTATTCCCTATATTTTGGGGTTCAGAAATCCGAATTCGTCGGAAAAAAGTATGTTTATTTGGAGAAATGTCATTTTTGTGTCCCATTTCGTAACTTAAAATGTCGTCTTCACTAATTATTTAGCATATTTGAGGTCGCCCTCCTTGAACCATTTAGAATGAGTCCTAGAACGTGACGATCCTATCAATAAATCGAGTTATTCAGGGTGGTCCGTTTTTTTCTCTCCACCGCACTGTACTATATTTATTAATGCTTTCACATTGGAGGACGTCAACCTTAAAAAGCACAAGTTAGCGAAGTTACTTAGTAGACTAACTTGTTTAGTTCTACTTTAATGAATAAGTGAAAAACAGCTTTAAAAAAACTCCTCAAAAAGCTGTTTGCAGAAAGAAAAAAAAAAATTCTTTTAAAATGTCTCATTATTCTTGTTATTTTAATCTTGATCATTGTGTTTTGCATGTCATTAAACATGCTTTTTAAGCTCATTAAATACTGGTCAACTTAATACGTTAAACTTATCATAAATTGTGAGTTAATTAAATAGGGATTTACGCATAAAAAATCCCGCGTTTTGAGTGTTGGGTGGGTGTAAAGTTCTTTTAAGCGTTCCATCTACCAACAGGTGTATTAAACGACTCAATTTATCCATTGAACCTTTGGTAAATTTTAAAACCAAACTGTTAATTTTATGGTCGGCCCAATCACATTTCTGGTTTCCTGGAATAAAACGGAAAAAAAAGTCATCTTATTCCCTGAAGGCTTTCAAGACCACCTTTGTGCTCAGGAAATTCTTTGTACCCACCTTCAACCCCTGGCGTAGTTGGCGAACTTTGCATGCTCCCCCAGGGAACTTCAGCATTTATCACCGTCATAAATCAACTGCTCAACTATTTGTCAAAGTGATTACCTCTCCACTAGCATACTAAACTTTCACAAAAAATGAAGCATTTTAAGAATGGATTGTTAAAGAGCGGTTTCTCTTAGTACATTGGGGAACGAAATGACTTGACTTTGGCAGAATCTTTTCCTGGAACGTAATGACTTTCACTCAGTGGTGAAAGATACAAAATATTATTTTAAAGAATGACGGCAATAAAATTGAAGAATGCAATGAATATAGTTTTTACAGCTTTTATTTAAAGTTATTTTCTGGTATGTCTTTTACTCCAGCTATTCAAAATTACTTCCCCCCCCTTTTCACTGTAAGAGCGTGATAAATCATAACTTCATAATATGCATCTGCAACCTTTATATGGGGCTAGTAGAACTACATTATCGTACTTTTAAAAGATACATCGCAAGATACTTTAACATAATATTTCACAATCGTACTTATACAAGATACTACAAGTTAGCATTATTATATTCAACAACGAATCAATTTTTGGAAAGTTTATTAATATTCATATCCTGTATAAAAATATCGTTTAACACCATATTAAGGTGTTAAAAGGATGCAATGCGCAAATGTGCCATTATATTTCAAGGTACCTTTATTATATTTAACAATGAATAAGTTTTTAGAAAGTATATTAGGATTTAAGATTCATAACTTGTACAGAAATATCGTTTAACACCTTGTTAAGGTTACAACAAATCTCTCAAAGTACTACTATTTTATTTAAAAATGATTGAACATTTTGGAAGCTTTAATTAATTATTTATTTAGATTAATTTAGATAAATTTTTAGAAGTGTATTAAGATTCATAGGTGCTTCGTCTTGGTAACTTTTTATAAAACTTATCGAATTCGTAATACTACTGAAAATTTTTCTAAAACATTTATATGATGCTACATTTAACCATATTATGTTGCTAAAATTGATTACACGATGCTTAGGTAAATTTCACGGAATCATCATTCAATTTAGCCCTTTATTAAGGATGCAGCAAACAGTGCCTAATAATGTGGTTCAAAGATCAACCAATTTTTAAAGAATGTTCTAAGATTAATTTCGCTTTACGATCCTTACTTTCTGATAAAAAATACTAGAATGTAAATTTTTTTTCGTTTTAAAACATCAATTTTCAAACATTTTACTAAGCAGGGGTGATTGTATTGTGGGGTGTATCATTCTTTCGTATCATTCATCGGGGTCTAAAAACCAGAAAGCTAATTTTGAGCGAATATCGCAGAATTCCACACATCTCAAGACTATTGGTTAACCTGGTTCTTCCGCCAATTTGATTTTTTTTCTGGCCGATTTTCGCATCATCGATAAAACATCGATTTTCGTATTTACCTGATTTAAAAGCTGCGCGTTGCGATTCGTATTCACACGATTTAAAAATCGTACATCGCAATTCCTACTAATCCTATAATAATCTCTTAATATCATGATTCTTATTCACGCGATTTTAGTATCTGACATCGATTTTCGTATTTATCTGATTTAAAAGCTATGCGTTGCGATTCATATTCACACGATTTAAAAATCGTACATCGCAATTCCTACTAATCTGCTGATATCACGATTTTTATTCACTTTATACTATGTTCAAACATCGATTTTAGTATTAAACATCGTTCTGTTATAGTTTTATTTATTCATCTTCTCTTTGTTTGTTTACTGACAACACATATCTTCAGACGAATTCGAATCATTTTATGGCTTCATTGCAAAACCATTTCGTTTAAAATTAAGCACATTTTTAGTGATAATATTTGCATTAATTCTTTCAAATAATTGTTATTTTGTCAGTATTATATAATTTGTTTTGCAGAATCACTACGGTTTTGTGCTGAAAAATGTAATCCTCAAATGATGACAAACTGCAAACCAAAATTTTTTACAGTATAGATTCTAAAATTACTTAAAATGCAAAAATATTTTTCGCAATATTTGTTGCAATAATTTTGGTTCAAATTATAATTAGAAGAAATTGAAATTTTCTTATTTATATTTGTCACTAATTTTTGAAACAGTTGCACATTAAAAAAAAGTTTTTTATTATTTATTTAATTTATTATTGGTTTTATCTTAATCAAATTTTAAATTTACATATTTCAAACTGAAGATTTAAAATTTGTTTAAGATAAAATCAATAATAAATTAACGATTTTATAGACAGCCTCGCCTGCCCTTTGATCCCTATAAACGCGTCCTCCTTTCCCTTTTCATAAAAATGGATATTTATTTAACTTTAATTTCATTCCTTCATTTTAGTAAGATGTTTCTTATATTGTTTAGTTATATAGTTGAAATTAAAATTGTCTTGTTAAAATTCGCATGATATTTGGCCCCAGGAATAGTTTTTTTGGGATGGGGGTGGAGGGTTATACTTATGAAAGAGCTTCAAACTTTTCTGTTATTTTGGTAATAAGTGAAATACTGTGGTATATACACATTATATAATATAAGAGGGTGATTTAAAAATAGAGGATAAAATTCACTTATAACTTTATATTACACATTTTGATAAATTTTAACTGTGGTAAGTGAGTGCCTTTTCAAATCTAAGTGGCCTTTTCTGCAAAGAAGCACGCTGCCTTTTTTTTCTTTTTTAAATTCCTAGAGAGAAATCAGCTTTTAAATTTGGGCTAATGCAAAGTTTATTAAATCAGCATTAGCTTAAATTCATAAGCTTATTCTTCAAAGCTTTTATTCACCCTTAAATAAAAATTTATTAGTTTAAATTTGAGCTATACATTGCCGTATATCTCGCCTTCTTAATGAGATTTGATGTTAATTTTTTAAAAATAATTCAGTCTTGTATTTCAGATTTCAAGAGCGCACGCTTATATTTTCGTTTTTACTTGCGTTTTTCTTAGTGAACTTAATTATAATATTTTAAAAAAACACAATTTCTTCTTTAAGTATATATTCTTGTAAGAAAAGCTATTCTTTCATAGTAAAAATTTATACTGGACAAAGTAACATTTTACCTAAACTGTTTTTGTTTTTACGTAGTTCATTAGTTTCTTTTTTTTTGGGGGGGGGAAGGGGGGGACAACCCTTCTTGGTATAGGGAGTGAGAAATACCTTATCTTGTTCGGCTCTGCTGGAAGTCGTATTCGGGAGCAAGTGGATTCGTTTCGGTGATGCCTAGAAAAAACTGGCGGAGTCAAATGGCTCAATTTCGGAAAGTTTATCTTTACAAAGCAATGGTCGATCCGGGGGAGTGCTCGTATTTCTTTTTTAATTGCTGGGGGTCTACCTTCTTGACAGTTCTAAGAACCCCAACATGGGGTTGATACTTTTGATTGAAATAAAAGAAGAAAAAAAAAATGTTCCCCACAGTTTTGCATGTCTTATTTAGAAAAACTAATTTAGAGAAGGAAGTCAATAAGCGCTAATTTTATTATTCCTGGAAAATATTCATGGGGTGTTTTGAAGTTTTTTTTTAGAAAATCATTTTTTATTTATTTTGACTCTTATTATAAATTTGGCTAATGTTTTTTTGTTGTTGACGTAGTTGAAGAATTCGCTTGGTTGTTACGTACCTTTGAAGAATTCGAAATAATGACTTACTTTTCTTGAGTAATTTGGATTTTATATGATTTATTTTCAGTACTTTTCATATATTTATATATATTATATACTATATTTTATAAATCCCTCAAATTTTTTTATAATTTATCTCAAGTACCCTCTATGGCAATTTGTTGTGATTTGAATCTTTTACATTTTATGCGCGTAGTGTTAGGACTGAAATTAGTAAAATTATGTCATTTTCATGCAGCTTAAATGACTAAGGGTTATTTAAAAAAATTTTTAGAGCACATAAGGCCTTTATGTGACGTTTAACTTTACTGACAGGAAAAGGCGTATGGAATTTTTTTGCATATGCTACTAAATTCTGTTTATCATGAAAATTCTCTTGTCACAAAAAATGTTCATCTTTTTTCTTTCTTTTAAATAAGTGACGTTAAATAAAATCCACAAGCAAATATGAGAAGTTTTAAAATTTATAAATTTATTTAATATAAACACTCTCTATACATATGATTCTTTACTAAATATGATTCATTACTAAATATGATTCTTTACTAAATATGATTCTTTACTAAATATGATTCTTTACTAAATATGATTCTTTACTAAATATGATTCTTTACTAAATATGATTCTTTACTAAATATGATTCTTTACTAAATATGATTCTTTACTAAATATGATTCTTTATTAAATATGATTCTTTACTAAATATGTTCCTTCATATTTATTTTAGAACCAGGGGAAATGCCTAAACTACCCATGAAATGCCAATTGAGGAAGCACAAAAGCAACCGTAAGCCTCGAACTCCTTTTACAACCCAACAGTTACTATCCCTGGAAAGAAAGTTCCGATCCAAGCAGTACCTGTCTATAGCAGAAAGAGCCGAATTTTCCTCATCACTGAACCTAACCGAAACTCAGGTTAAAATCTGGTTTCAGAACAGGCGTGCCAAAGAAAAACGACTAAAAGAGGCCGAATTGGAAAAGTTGAGGATAGCCACTTCTAGGCCTATGCTATCTACTTTTGCATTTGGTGGACCTGGTTTCTTGGCTGGCCTACCGCCACCAGCACATATAGGACCCAATGCCAGTCCCAGACCTTTCCTAGGTAGCTATCCTTATCCATTCTATACGTCGTCGCCTACAGTAAACGTTTCTTCGCCAATTGTAACTGCCTGCCCTCAGTGATATCCTGCCAAATTGAGGTATGACAGAGACTTTAATTCCATCGAATGGACAGCATAAAATTTGGAAGTACATAGTCAAACTCAGAGAAATTTTTTATTTAATGTGGTTTTGCTCCATAAAGAAACCAGCTCGTAGCAGAAACTCAAAGCGTTTTGGCAATTGGGTTTTATATTTTCACATACTGGAGCTTGTAATCAAAGACATTGTTTGGAGTAGAACGCAAAAACCGAACAAGAACATACTAATATTCTTGATGGTACTTATTGAAGGGCTTATTTTGTGAAGAACGTCCATTTGCTGTAACTATTTGTTTGAGAATGACGTAAATAACGATTAAAATTAATTTAGAATTCTATTTAAATTATTCATCAATCCTGTTTTAGACGCGTTTTACATTAAGAAAATATTATTTCAGTAAATTTTTATCTCTAAAGCTTTCTGATGCCGAATGCGGGTTTTTCAATTACATTTGAACAGGAAATTAACTTGTTTTTCTTAAAAGATTTTCTTATTTCAATGAAAGGAGATTTATTTAAACATACGATTTCATTTTTCTCGAAGAGGAAATGAATTCCTGTTTATTTTCATAGATGGTGCCAAACGGTTATTTCCTTGTTCTATTTTGCAATACGATAACGATAACTTTCTATGCTTTTCCGATAACTTAAAAGCTGTTTTAAGACTTGTAAATTTATTATATTTCTTAAGATTCTTTGTTTATTGAAATCCTCATCTTTATTCAATTTTTATTTTTAAACGAAACTTCCGTATTCTCTATACACTCGAAATAAAAATTTGAATCAAACCTAATAGATAGCTTAATAACTTGTTTCAGCAAATCGAAAACATTATGAAAATTTATGACTTATTTCTTCAGAGCTTTTGTGTTCGTCAAACTCGCCAATTTGTTGTTGAATTCTAGTTTCAGTTGCTCGAAAGAATTTTTCCTTGTTACTCGCATTATGCGTGTTTTAAATTTTTATTCCTTGTTATGAATTTTTTTTTTTTTTCACAAGTCAAATTTCATTATTTCATTTAGTATGAAATGTTTGTAAATATTTGTTTTAATTTAATTTGTGCCAAATATATTTTGTGATCATTTTTTGGCGAAGATTCGTGCGATTTTTTAAATTAAGTGATATTATTTGTGTTCATAGCTACTTTCATAAAAATAAACAGTTCTCGTACGTTTTGAATACGGGTTTAAAAATGCCAATGATTTCTGGAAGTTTATAAAACTATATTTTTCTTTTTATTTAAGTTCAAAGTATAGATGAGAATTGATAAAACTATCGGAGATAAGATGGCAAGGTTCCTTAACATAATCGAACTTAAACTAATAATGCTTACATATTAAAAAAGTGCTTAGGTATTTTTGTTTTTTCAACAGATCATATTTTGCGCAGTGCAATTTGATCAGTTCAATTTGAAGCTAATTATCTTTAAAATAGTTTAATTTGGAATTTAAGAATATTATTTATTAATAATAATTTTTATGTATAATATTTTAAGAATAATAAATATTCATAATAAATATTGCTAATAATTTTTCCTGTTTTGTATTTTTAATTTTATTTTACCAGCCATAATAGCTTTTTATATTGCTCAGTCAACACTTATCATACATCTTATCTATAATTTATAAAAAGCCTTTTATTTTAAGAGTTTAGACAGGTATTAATAAACCAAGCTAAATGATGAAATTTAATATTAAACTAAGAAATGTAATAATACTAAATTATAGCTTTTTTATTTTTTGCTACACTGTTAAAAGCCACAATGCTTTCTATACATAAATTGTATGTAAAGTTATGTAATTTATTCCATTAATGTACAGATTTACTTAAATTATGAACTGTATTCATCTTAGTAGTTCCTTGTTTTCGACTGTTCTTTCGTGTTGTAATAAAAAAATGTGTAAATAAAATATTGAATTTTATAAACATTGGTTTTTGTGCATTTTTTTTTTTATAAACACAATACATTATGAAGAATTAATTTTTTTAAATGTTTTTTTTTTTTTTTTTTTTTTGAACTTTTAGAGTTTCTCCCTTTCTCTGTTAGAATTCATTTGTCGAGAGAGTGGAGACGGGAAGGGAAAATTCTAAATATGCTTTTAATCCTTTTCATTTAATTTTCACAAATTAACTGATGATTATCTTTCGATACATGTAAAATACAAGGTTGCCTCCCAAACAGAACTTGAGATGTGAATTAATAAATTTTAGATTTATTTTTCTGACAAAATTATGGAGATACATGTTCTCTACACTAGGGAGCACTGCAAGCTTTTGATTGCCTTTACTTCCAGGTTATTGTTCATGGTGTGATTTGAAAGCTTACAACTTGATCATTGTGTTTTGAGACTTTCTCGAGTAGTATTTTTTGTAGACTGTGCGGCTTTGAGGAGAACTCCTCCAGACTAAAAGTCTGGACTGTCTGCTGCTAAGGTAACAAGTGTTAATTGGTTTACTCTCGCCGATCTATGCCAAGATTAAGACTAAACTGTTCCCCTACACTACAGTGACTTTTCCTCGTAACTATAGTACCCGCCACGACGCGAGACTGATGTCTGGCGGAGTTCTCCTGAAAGCCGCACGCGTGTATTTGTTACCTGATTTATTACAGTACACTCTCGATTATCCGTGCTCATTCCGGAGTCAACAAAAAAGATTTAAAAAATTTGATCCATGAAGTTATAACACTACCAAATTTTTTGAAGCAATATTCGTTATTGGATTTCAGTATATGTAATATCAGCAGCTTGGTCAAAGGTAAAATCGTCTACATTATCACGATCGTGGAGAAAGATCATACCTCTTGTTGAACAATCTTCTTCAGATATTCAAGAAGAATATGATAATAGTATTCTTGAACAAGCAAAAGAAATCGAAGGTTTCGAAATTCTTGATGAAGAAAATTTAGAAGATTGGCTTCTAAGTGATGAATATGAGACTGGCTTTTAGTATTTGACAGATGACCTACTGATAAATGTGTACATAGCATGATTGTTATTTTAGAGGTTTTTTTCTTAATTGCTACCCCAAAAATGTCAAGAATTTTTGCGTTGTAAGATTTAAAAGCTTATAACTTTCTACATTTTTAAAATGTTTCTTAGTTTTTGGGTCATTGCCTTTTCCTATGTCATAAAATGATACATGTTAAAGGAAAACTAATTGTATATTAAATTCATTTTGTGTTAGAGCGTTTTGCATTATTAAATTTTTTTGATGACTTTTTACCAAAAATGAACCTTTTTTAATATTTTTTATGCTTGTATCGTTGTTTTATTACTTTACTAGCAAGTTTTAAGCTATGATGTTTCAAAAAATGTACAAATAATATTATATAACAAAAAATTTTAAAAAAAGCCTCCGCAAATAGTGATGATAGTAACTGATGCAGAAGATATAGTAAATCAGGAAAATACAATTTCTCATTTTGCTGCTCTGTGGAAACTTTATTATTAGATTATATGGGAGGATTTGATTCGGGTGACATTACTGCGGTTCGTAAAATATGTCACAATATATGGCGCATTACACATTTTTTTCAAAGGAAAATTCCTAGTTTGATGTTATACAGAATGCAAATGTCAGAAATTTTTATGTTTTTTGTATTGATATTGATTTTTTCTTTAATAAAAGGAGTTTTCGGATTATCTGTGTTTTTCGATTGTCCCCGGTGATTAACCCGGATAATCGGGAGTGCACTGTATTTGTGTTTAAAAGAAGAATCTTTTTATAAGAATTATCATTTGAAGATCTGTCATTTCAAAAAGGAAGAGTTGTCATTTGAAGAAAGAATTGTCATTTGAAAAAAGAATCATTATAAGACATTTCTTAACTTGTTAAAAATACCCGAAGTACGAAATTTAAACCTAAATGATAATTTGAAAAATGAACTTAATCTCGCAGCTCGAACAATATGCTAACACTATTGTATAACAGTGCACGGCTTGCACCAAGAACAAACAGTAATAAACAAGTAAGAAGAGGTCAAATCAGAACTGCCAAAAAATGCGAGTTCTTTTAAAATCTAGTAAAAACCTTTTTAAATAATACATCTATAAATAACTAAAACAAATTTTCACTTCAAACTCACCAGAGTTATTGATATCATTAATATCTTATGAAGTACAGAGGATTTGAGATCAGAAATTATATAATTTATTTAATTAAAAACAAAATTATCTGTTTGAAAATATCATCTCGCAGAATATGCTGTAGTAAACATCTATAACGGAAAAAGAGCTGGAGATTGTTGTTTTATAATCGTCGTTGAACAGCCGACATAATTTTTTGGATTTACAACTATTAATGTTTAACTCTGCAGCCTTGTAATTTCGAACCCAAAATCCATATGACAAAGGAATTGAGTATTGGGAGAAATTTGCCTTCGTGGAGGACTTTCTGATGGAACTAACCCGCATTTGCGTTACATGGAGAGGAAAACCTCGAAACCTCCCATGGTTAGCTTGATGGCAAGGGGGCTCTAACCCATGATCCGTCTATTACTGAGGATATTTGTCAGCACTGAGGTCGGTGCGCGCCGAGTGCGGAATTCGTATCCACCCGTTATCACTGGGATTCGAACCCGCGTCACCTCATGGGAAGGTGAACGCTCTAACCCCTGACCCTCCACGGCTGTAATATTAAATTTGTTAAATACAAAAAATATCAAGAAAACACAAATTAAAAATCTTACCTAAAATCTAAGAAGACGAGGGAAAGGGGCCTCTCGGACTTTTTGCTCTCTTGGAGTTTTGGTTAGATTTTTAATTTGCGCTTTCTTGATATTTTTGGTACCAAACAAACTCTTAGTTATATAGTATTATTAGACAGTACAATACCTTTCAAAAAAGATAGTAAACAAAGGTGCCGGCTTATTAGATTATTTGAAATAGCCCTTGATAATTTTTCCTCAGAACTTAAAAGCAATTAAATGATGCGATTTGTGGTTTTTAGTAAGTAATTTAAAATTACACTTTACTCAGTTTTTAGATTTTTTTTTTTTTTTCTATGTTTAATTTTATACCAGTTTAAACTGAGGAAAACCGATATGGATGACTCGAAAAAATTCTTTTAGCGTTAATTGAATGAAAAAAAAAAAAAAAAAGATATCAAAAACCTGGAAACAAATAACTGTATATTATTTTACAACCTAACAAAAACTGTTGATTGTTTTACAACCTTAAAAACGGGTGTAACTCGACTTCGCATGCAGCATGCAGGTCGTTGGGCTACCGAAGCGGGGGTGCCATCTCCTCTGCAGAGGATTAAAATTGTGATGGCATGTCTTCGGATCATCCTCAGGGATGTTTCCTTGACCGTCGCCAATAGCCCATTGTGAAGCTCTAGTGCGACGTAAATGAACGATAACAACATAATTGTATTTGCATTACATTGTCACAATAAAACGAATAGAGAATCAATCTAAAATACCGCACTTTTATTATTTCAAATTCTGATTGGATGTCTACCTTATATTTCACGTGTCTCGGTAGATAATGACAAAGGAAGTAACTATTCATCATCAGTTTATTCGCGAAAATTAAATAAAAAGGATTAAAAACATAATTAGAATTTTTCCTCCTCGTCTCCACCTCTTCGACAGTTGAATTCGGTCGAGAAACGAGAAGGGCCTCTTAAAATTCATCATACTGAATGTAATGGTTTTAATTTACTATATTAAATTAATTTACAATATAATTATCTTTAGGCATTTAGTTCTTGAACACATAGGTTCATTGTCATCGTTAACTCAATATTGCAATGCATTCAGACAGTGTAATTAGTCTTCAAAGAGCTTTCTTGTTTTTATTAAGGTAAAGCTTAGAGAGTTAAGAGTTTCGCACATAGATGATAGGGAGTAGAGTATGTTCGCTGTGTTTCAGGGTATATTTTATTTCTTAACCGTCGTTGAACAGACGACCCAGTTTTTTGGGTTTACAACAACTTCGTTTACAACAACTTGGGTTTACAACAACTTGGGTTTACAACAATGTTCGTCTCCGTAGCCTTGTAATTTTGAACACAATTCAGAAGACAAGGAAACTCTTGGATCAAGTAGTGGGCGGAATTTGCCTTCGTGGTGAACTTTTTGATGGAACTAACACGTATTTGCGTTAGATGGAGAGGAAAACCACAAATATCTCCCATGGTTAGCCTGATTACAAGGGGACTATAACCCATGATTCATATACCACTGAAAATACTTTATGTCAGCAAACAACCGATACACAGCTATGCGGAATTCGTATCAACGAGTTATCACTGGGGTTCGAACCCGGCCCACCCCATTGGGAGGCGAATTCTCTATCCCTTGAGCCGAAACGGTTCTCACTTACATTTACATTTTCACCAGTCCGAAACCAGTACCATTTATGTTATTATTATTATTATTTTTACCATTACGAATGTAGGTAAAAAAAAAGTCCTGTTAAAAAAAAATAGAAGTATCTGTGTAGAGAAAATATTTGAAATGAGAAGATGAGATTGAAGTACCTTTTTGCTGTTAATTCAAGGTCGAGTTTCTGTTGTTGCACTAATTCCCCCCCCCTATTTCTTTTGTTTCCTATTTATTACATTTATTCATTAAAAATTTATTTAAATTGAATGCGAAAAAATATTTTAAAATCTATTTTCAAATAAATTAAATTAATAAATTAAATTTTAATAAAAAGAACATAGCTTTCTTTCGGAAGAAATTAAAATAATTCTTCTCCTTCAAAAAAATTACAGAATGGTTTTTTTAAAAAAATATTTTAATAACATTCTTTCCATTCAGAAAAAAAAAAAAAAAAAATTAAATAATTCTTCCCTTTTTAAGAAAATTAAAAAAAAAGTTTTTTGAAGTTAAAATTATCATATCTTCCATTCAAAAAATAAACTAATTCTCCTCAATAGAAAAAAAAAAAAAAAAAAACGAATAATACGTTGGATGACCAACCAAGTATCTCTTCCAACTTCCAACTCTCTTCCAAGTATTTCTTATTCTTCTTTCTTACTGCAAATTCTATAGCTATAGAATAATGTATTGTAGTCATAATTCAGCATATTTTAAAAATGAAGTAATTTGATGGTATATTGACAAGTGACTGCTAGACATAAACAATGAATTTCCTCTAAGCTTGCAATTCTTGTGAATGAAATAGTAAAACCTATGCTTACTATTATTTCATTCTTAGAAATCAGCTTTGTTATAGTAGTTGCAACCAGCTGATCTATTCAAGGAAAAGTAAATAGGTGTTGGTTGTAGGAACTCAAGATAGATGACATAGCAGTCACCAAGTGAAGAAAATTGACAATGGGGTACTTCCATGAACTGATAAGTATAGTTTACAGTCACCTTTGAAGTTCCCGAAACGAAATTTTTTACTTCGGCAATTTTTTTAACGAATTTCATCGATTTTATTTTAAAAATTTTAAAACTCAACAAATTATATGCCATATTAGAATTTGTGATATTTGATGAAGTAGAGGTCACAGGCAGCTGATCCTTTCAGTCAAAAAAAAAGTAAATAGGTGTTGGTTGTAGGAACTCAAGATAGATGACATAAGTGAAGAAAATTAACGATGGGGGTAATTTCTTGAACTGATAAGTATGGTAATTTGTAGTTAACTTTGAAGTTGCCAAAAAGTAAATTTTTTAAACATTTTATTTTATTATTCTAAAAACTTTAAAATTCAACCAAATAGTGCACATTATTTTACTGTTTTTGAAACCTTGGTCTTTTATGTAAGACAATGTTCAAAAATAAAAATTTTCGTATTGCTCTTTACTAGTGAAGAAAATTAATAATGGTGTAGTCGCATGAATTGATAAGTGTGGTAGTTAATTTTAAAGTTGCCAAAAAGTAAATTTTTTAAACATTTTATTTTATTATTCTAAAAACTTTAAAATTCAACCAAATAGTGCACATCATTTTGCTGTTTCTGAAACCTTAGTCTTTTATATAAGACAATGTTCAAAAATAAAAATTTTCGTATTTCTCTTTACTAGTGAAGAAAATTAGTAATGGTGTAGTCGCATGAATTGATAAGTGTGGTAGTTAATTTTAAAGTTGCCAAAAAGTAAATTTTTTAAACATTTTATTTTATTATTCTAAAAAATTTAAAATTCAACCAAATAGTGCACATCATTTTACTGTTTTTGAAACCTTGGTCTTTTATATAAGACAATGTTCAAAAATAAAAATTTTCGTATTTCTCTTTACTAGTGAAGAAAATTAATAATGGTGTAGTCGCATGAATTGATAATTGTGGTAATTAATTTTAAAGTTGCCAAAAAGTAAATTTTTTAAACATTTTATTTTATTATTCTAAAAACTTTAAAATTCAACCAAATAGTGCACATCATTTTACTGTTTCTGAAACCTTGGTCTTTTATATAAGACAATGTTCAAAAATAAAAATTTTCGTATTTCTCTTTACTAGTGAAGAAAATTAATAATGGTGTAGTCGCATGAAGTGTGGTAGTTAATTTTAAAGTTGACGAAACATAAATTTTTAAACTGTATTTTAAATATTTTACTTTATTATCCTAAAAACGTTCAAATTCAACAAAATACACGTTATTTTGCAGTTTTTGAATCTTTAGCCTTCTATATACCAATGTCCAGATATAAAAATTTCCTTATTTCGGCTGAATACTTGAATAAGGTATTTATTATGTCTTAGGGAGAAAAAAAAAATAACGTTATATTACTACGATTGAAAAAAACAACAGATTATAAACATTTTTAAAAAATTTAAATAGCACTATTGAGTTGACATAAATAATAATAAAGTGACAAAAGGTTGAAAAATATCGGAAAAATTATTTCCATTTAAAATAAATAAATAAAAAATAAAAAAACAATTAGCACATATACATTTTTAATGTTTTTTCCCCCAATGACTTTCTTAAGAAATTTACAAAAATAGCTTGAAAAATCTCTAAAAATGACTTTAAAAACATAAACAAATGCACACGAAAATAAAAATTTCAGTTTTAAACTTTAACTTTTCCCATTTAAATGCAACATTTAGAAAATAGAGAAGTTAAGATGCAGTTTTTATTAAAGTTTACTTTACGCATGTAAACAAAAATGTAGCATAAAAACACAAATATTAGAGATACTATTTCAGAATTTAATGAATAAAGTCAATCAAGGAAATATTTCTTAAAAAAGAAAAAGAATTTTCTTAATAAAATTAACATTCAATTTTTATTGTTTTTCGCGTGAAATTTTAAGAAATTCGTTAAAATCTAAGTATTTCAGTTTAATTTAAACTTGAAAAAGTACTGCATAAGACAATAATCCCATCAAAAGGAAGAAAAAGAAAAGGTAAATTTAATGAAGGTATTGTGTCCAGGAAAAAACATTGTAATAATTTTATCCACTTTTGTAATTCCTCTTATGCTATAATGAAAAAGAATAGATCTATAAAATTTTGTCCGCTTTACATTTATAATCAAATTTTAATTTAGTTAGTTAAAGAACGCTTTAATAAAAAATAAGTATGTTAAAAAATTCATAATTATATTCTAAAGTGTTGATTAGATTATTTTTTATAAACAAAATTATTGTTTAAAAAAATTAATATTTTTTACAAAATTACTATTATACCATTATTAAAATATCTTTACTGTTTGTCAAAAACATCAAAGCCCCGTTTTACTCGTCAACTCAACAGGTTAAATAGGTTTTGGAGCTCAAAATGAGATGGTATATTAGCAATGTCAACTTAGTATTCAATTAGTTTTTAGGAATAATTGAATAAAATAGATTTACTCTTATATATTTTAGTTTTGTACTTTTTTTCTACATGACTAAAAAATTTAACGAAATAAGATAATTTTATTCAACACGCATACAAAATTTTTTTTTTAATAAACTTTTGGAAGATTTTTCAAAAATGATATGAGACACAATGATTATATAATAACGACAAGGAATTTAGCTTGCCTTACTTGTAAACTAATGTAAGAAATGCCATGAAACTATAACCAAATGAACCAGACCATTAAAAAAAAAAAAAAAAAAAAAAAATACTGCAAGCTGGTGTAATTAAGAGACTAAAGACCTGGACTGTGATGATAGAAACATTACAGGTTCATAACCCCCTCAAAATCACTAGAAAGCTTTCTTATTTACTGGAGTCCCAATATCTAACTAAATTTTAGTTAACAACAAGCAAATTCAAGTTTGTCCGAATTAAGTTTACGAAAGAGAATGATAGCGGTATCAGTTACCAAAATTGACTTTTTATTTATTTAGCCATCCTTTATATCTAAATTTTTTTTATAAACGTTAAAATCATGTTTGCTATATCGAGCTATGATTCGATTTCCTTTTCATTAGCCAAGAAGCACATAATAACATTAAAATTGTTCCAAGTATTTATTAACTGATTCAGCTCTCGCTTTTTCGCCAAATAAATAACAAATCCATAGTTCAAGTGCCTTACATTTGAAGCAAAATCTGCTTATAGATTAAACCTTAACCTATAGCTACCATCTTGGCGTGAAGAACGGACAAATAATTTAAATAGTTGAGCAAGTTATACAACTTTTTTAAAAATTGCCAATCTGGCAACATTTTCCTACTAAGATGAAAACTATCAAAATCAATGCTTTATTCTAATTTTTTGGAAATTTTTATGAGTAGAGATAACGCAGCATTGGAGTAAGTTTTTAAATATTAAAAAATTAAATCACTGACACTTTTCTTTTTCACAAAACTGTGACTTCTCTTCCTTTTGATGTTTTGCGCCATTTTCAGACTAAGCATGAAGGGCACTGGCTTTAGATAGGCTAAATTTGTTAACAGTCATGAGTAACTGTTGCAAACTAACAGCAGTCATGAAAATAGCATATTATTTGCAAAAATGTATAATTTTATATGACGACGAAGCCTTCGAAAAAGAGCCTGAAATATAAAAATATAGCTTTTATTTAAAGTTAAATTACGAAATTTTCTAGAATCTTTACCTTTCTACTTACGAAAAAAAAAAAATTTTTTTTTAAACGTGAAAGTTATATTTGAAACTGATGCCAACTAATTAAAACAACTTGCAAATACTAGAGAGAAAAGTGTATTGCGTTAATAAAATTTATGAGATCATTTTTTACCCTTTTTTAAATGCAAAATATTCATTTCCCTGAATTTTGAGAATTTTTTTTGTCGTTAACTCATATCATTTGCAAAGATACATCGGGTGATTTTTGCATCGCGTGAGCTCGGCTAGCTGTGACCGCAAAAGTTTACCGTCACACGACACATCTTACCCTCCGATCTTATTTGGCAATAATATCGTTTTGCTCTCTCCTTGTTTACTTTGTAAACAATGCGATTAATGGTTACGTTTTGTTTATTTTCAGTAATGAGTGGAAAGAAGATCATTAGGAAGTTTAATTCGTAACTTAGACACTTAAGGTCGGAAAACTATTTTGAAGTTGAATATTCTATTTATGAACCACGAATATAGAATATCAATAATGTTCTTTTTACTTTTTTACGAAAACGTCGTGTTTTTGTTAAAGTATGTATATTTAACTTAGTAACATTAGAGTCATTAAATGCCGATGGAAATGGGAAATATTAATAGTTTTTAGAAAAGAACGTTTGCTTTTAAAATCTGTTTTTATCAAAGATAAATAAATGTTATAAAAATGAACTCTGATTCTAAGAAATTATTTTTAAAATTTATGATAGTTTTTAGTTAGTTTATGCCCTTTGAATATTTTAAAGAGATTTTTAAGAACATTAAATAATGATGCCTTCAATTTTTTAGTAAAGTATTACTGGAATTTGTTTCATAAGAAATTCCTGATGTATTCATTTTTGATCGAATTGCAATTAAAAAGTAAATAACTATTTCGCAGTTGTTTAGTAAATTCAAAGTAACCCATGTAAATAAATTTTTAAAATACCATTTTCTAGCAATATTTAAAAAAAAAAATTTTTTTTTTATTCATTTAAATTATCGTTTGATAATTTATGGGGTTGATGGTACTGCAAGCGATAAAAAAGTTTAATTATTTATATAATTATTTATGAATATTATCTATTTACTTATTTATTTATGATTATTATCTATTTACTTATTTTTTATTATTTATTTATTGATTTATATATAATATTTTATGTTTGTATAGGTAGTAGAATCAATGAAACTTTCTGCCAAAATTATTTTTTTTCAAGTTTTCGGTAATTGATTCGCATTTTAACCTTTTAATGGTTTTTTCTTTCTTTTTTTTTTTTTTTTTTTTGTAGAGATAATTTCCGTTTTATTTAGTCAAGCCAACATATATATAATTGATTTCAGAATTTTTACTTTTCTTCCAATTTAATGGAAAAGGTAATCTTCTTTGGATTAAATTTAAATCTTGACACTCAGTTCAGTTGAATATTTTTTACATATAATTCGAGTCTTGTAAGAACTAATTCTTTAAAAAATAAATATCAATAATAAATTAAAGTAAAAATCACGATTTCTGTAAATAAATATGCAAAACTTATGCTTATTTGTTAAAATTGTATCTTTCAATTGCATTTCCATGCAATTCTCAGATGTAAGAAAATCGCTTCACGAAAAACAAATATCCGACTGATATAAAAATTGCATTTGATTTAAAGTGATTTTCAAAGTGCTAACTTTGCTTTCTGATTGATTAAGAATGTTTAGGAATAAAATTATACATTATTTATTAAATTTTCAATCACTCATCTATAATATTGAATTAGTGTATGTATAACAATGCATAACAAATGTATATGTAACGATATATAAGTATATATAACGACCAATTTACTATATTTCTTGTAAGAATTAAGGAATATATGTGATTGATGGATGACACCTCTTGATCCATATTCCATTATTTTGATTTTAAAATAACATTTTACCTAAATCATTATTTTTAATGTCGATTTTAACATTTTAATTTCAGAGTGTAATTTATTGGATTTTTTTATTCTATATAGTGTAGCAATCCATCTAAATGTTGTAAAAACTATAAGATATCAGTTAAAATGGCTTGGACATATCTACACACACAATGATTTAAACCCAACAAAAAAAAAAAAAGTGATATTTCAAAAATGTGATGGCTTGATATAGTTGAGAAAACGTTACATGAAATTGGGGTCAACCTTTGGAAAACTGAAACAGCGGATAATTCTCGATGAAAGAAACTTTTGGAGAGAGCCTTGGACTGATACAGGATGTAGAGCTACAGACGAAGAAGTACAGCAAGCGATTAAACGAAGTTTATCTTTATTTTTCTTCAAAAATTTATTTAAAAAAAATGCCGATAACTTAACCGTTCCTGTAAAATAAATAAATAAATAATGAAATAAAATAAAACAAAATAAATAAATAAATAATGAAATAAAATAAAACAAAATAAATAAATAATGAAATAAAATAAAACAAAATAAATAAATAATGAAATAAAATAAAATAAATAAATAAGTAAATAACGATAATATGTAAAACTTATTTATTTGATTTTTGCTGAAAATTTTACAAATGATTCATTATATTTATCTTATGATTCTGTTGCTATAATAGATGATAGATGACGATTCTTGTGCCATATTGATTCACGTGCCTTACATACACGTGCCATGCTGTGGATGTCTTTCAACAGTATTTTAAAATTTGTGTTTGTTTGATTATTATCGTTTAAGTATTTACTACTTTTTATATTTGTATGATACAAGTATATAAATACGTACTTGTTAAATTTGTTATCGTATTAATAAAACTTCGATTGATATGTTTTTAATTAGTTTTATAGACAAAGCGAAATGAATAATTTCGTTATAAATTATTTAAATGAGAAATAAACAAATAGGTTTTTTTTTAAAAAAATTGAACAGCTTTATCGTTTTACGTAGCTCAATATTTCGTGTTTTATATTTAACTCTAAATCTTGTCCCATTAGATTTATAATAATGAATAAAAAATTATTTTTAACTGTATTAGTTTAAATGGTTATTTCCTTTTAGTCTAAAAAGTTATGGAGAAAAAAAAAAATTTTTTTTTTTTTTGAAAAATTATTTGTTGACAAAAAGCCTTGTAATGTTATTATTATTGTTTTGCTATTTATATCCTTATTTATTGTAAACCATGTTATGGTATTTATATATTGTTTTTAGGGCATCACACACGCTCTAAAAACTCTACATATCTTCTCCTGTACGTTTCCCCCTTTTTCGGAGCGAAAGTGATTTAAAGTATGAGATTTTTATTTATTTATTTATTTTTTTTATTATTTCTTTTTAATACAGACAAGTAAGATATTGTTTTGGATGTATTTTTTCAAGCTGAATTCATACACGTATCTGCTATTGCTATCTAAACAAGTAAGACATTGTTTTCGATGATTTTTTTTAACTCTCGCTTGTTTAAATAGCAATACCAGATGGTAAAATACAAGCACAATTTGATCTTTTTGTACAGTTATGTATTTATATGTTTTGTATTTTTTTTACTCTACTGCGTAATTTTATACTACTAAATTATACTATGTAATTTTTATTACGTAGTATAATTTAAGTTTCGATCCAAACATTCTCAGAAAAATTAGTTCAATTTAGAAACATTATATGACCATCTTGAACTTCAATACTGTTCGAATTTCCTATAAATTTAATATGGTGTTAATCAGAGTTTCCATTCAATATTAATCATAATATGGTGAAATCAAGTTTAAGAAGTAAGATAATATTATTTAAGTCAGCACAATATTAATACAGCAAATTACGGTTCAATAAAATTACGGCAAATTACGGCCTTTCAATAATTCTAACAGTGTATTTAGCGCCATTTAACACTGCATACTAGAATTTGTAAAAAGGAAAAATCGTGCCTGCCATCAATCAATCATTGTATTATTGAAACCATTTAATCTTTTTAAACATTTTTCCAATTTGGCACCAAATTTAAGAACATGAGAAGAGAGCCACCCAGAAAGTTCTTATTCTTCCTATTCAGCTTTTTACAATTTAATCCTTCGCTTTCACGTAAATTTTCTATCTGTTCAAATTGGAAAGCGCCATTTAACTTTGAATATTTTTCCCATGGATTCAACAGATTTCCCATTTTGTGTTTATCATGGCTCATTACCGAATTTCTTAAATAGTTTGTTAAGTTGCTAAAACGCCGGATTTAGCAACACGAATTCCATTGAAATTGTGAAGATCAAGAGTGTTCCAATTTCTCATTAGGTCATTAAGACATCATCGATCACGTGTGTACTGACAGCCAATCCTATTCATGGTCAAATCACGATGACAGTTTTAATCCTCTTTAAGGCTTTGCTGTAGACATGGGCGGTAATAAGAAGGGTTTTAGTGAACGTTTTTGTTCCTAAAGTCAGTATTTTTTTTTTCTTTTAATCTTTTCAATCTTCTTCTATTTTTTACTGTCAGTTATCTTAAATATTAGTCTGGAAAAATTTTCAAATTTAAAAATCAATATTAAAAAATCATTGTTTCTTGGCGGATCAAGGTGTTAACACATAAATCAACAAAATCAACAAAATTTTAAAGCAGTTTCATTATTCTACATCAATACATATAATTCTAATGAAATGAAAACGAATTGCAGAATTAATTTCTTAATTCTTAGTGTCTCTTTTCCTGGTCGGCTCTAAGCATACAAAAGAATCTCATAGGAATAAATTTTGGAAATAAATTTGATATAAATCACTTTTAAGGATAACATTTAAAAATCAATTTAATAGTACGTTCAGTTCAATGCAAACCTCAAATGCCATAAAAGGGCTCATACTTTTTCGTCAAGGCATTCTAATCAGGGGTGTTCAAATCCTTTTTGTGTTGCCAATTTCAGTCAATATTTCGGGAGAAATATTTCAAGTTTAATTAGATATTTAATAAATAAATAAATTCACGGTGTCTAAATTTTGTATATTAGATTCTTATTGTTTCAGTCTATGTTGTTTTAAGTTATACACTCTCTCAATATCAATTTAATAGTACTTTCAGTTTAATGTAAACTTCAAATGCGACAAAAAAGCTCTTGCTTTTTCATCAAGCTTTCGTCAAGGTATTATTTAACTAGATATTTGATAAATAAATAGATTAATAAATAAATTCATAGTGACTAAATTTTGTAAATCAGATTCTCATTGTTTCAGTCTAAGTTTACTATTTAAATATATAACAAATAAATAAAACTAAAAATCAATTGAGAAATAATACATGTTTGGCATTTTTCAAAATGTTAAATAAAATGTGTTTTTCGATTTTTCCGTTCAATTTTTTGTTTTCTTTCGATACGATTCGAAAAATTTCCTATCGGCTCAGGAGATATGAAACAGACATGAAACCCTTAATATTTCTTTCGAAAAGTTAGTCCACTAAGTTAGTTAAAAACAAAATGCACCACGTGACAACAAGTTAACTTATTGCGTGTGAGCTTGTAGCTTGTTTTTGAAATCAAAAACTCTTCAATTTCACCTCAAACTAATTTAGGCGATTTGGATCAACTATTATTTATTGTCACACTAAGGGAATAAATAAATTGTTGACTAACGGCACACTCCCATGAAATATTTTGGGTAAAATACTTTGAATCTATTCCACCTAGACATACCTATTTTACAAGAAACGAAAATAAATAAATAAATAAAATGCTTTGTTCATCAGGCTATTGCTGTTTCATTCTAAGCTAACAAAATAAAACGCGGGAAATCTGAAAAGAAAAAATAGACTTTTTCCAATTTTAGAAATTCTAAGCAAATTTTCTTACGTAATTAATCAATTTCAGTTCTTTTCTAAAAGCGTTAAAAAATTTTCATTCGCGCTCAACAAACATGAAATCTAAAATATTTCTGTCTTGAAGTTTGACAACAATGTCATTTATCGAAAATATATTATTCTGAAACAAAATGTTCCGTAGCAACTAGTCTGCTTGTTGCGTGAGAGCTTGTATTTGAATTCAAACAATGTCCAATTTCACCTCAAGCTAATTTAGGCTGTTTGTACCAACGATTATCCATTGTGGCACTTAGGGAATATAGAAAATTGTTGACAAACGGCAAACGGTCCAACAGACAGGAGAAACAACTTGATCATAATTTCACGTGACTAGATGTAATCAAAAAGTTACACGAGCCATACGTTTTCTTCTATTAGGGTTATAAATTTTGGTAATACACGTTACAACTTTATTATGGCAAATTAGTATGCGAACCCTCTCATGTTAATACCGGTTGTTATCTAATGACAAATATTTATTTTGTGTGTTAAATTTTCTGAGGGAACAGCTTTTAAAATTGGAGATAGGCAAACAAACTTTACTTTTTATTCGGGGGGAGTTTAAGGTCGTATTCGTTGTTATTTTTAAAAGAACGGTCTTTTTGAAACAATTTGAGGAGTAAATTGAACCTTTCATGATTGATTTACATGTATAAAGTTGAAAGCAAATTACTTTTTTAGAGTACTATTTGAAACTTATTTCTCTAATGGCTTAAAACAAAATGATGTTTATGATAATGTCATTAGATGTTAAACAAAATTATCCCTTTATTTGTAATACTTACACATTTTTTCTTTCTCTCTTTGCTAATAATAAGCTAAAAATGTTTTGGTTTAGTTGTTTTTACTTTATATATATATATATATCAAAAATAAATCTAAATGATTACTCTAAGTTTTTTATTTCAATAAAAATACAAAATCATTCCAAATAATTAACGTATATATTCAACACTACCTAAATTCCTACTTACGGCGGCAACCTAATAAAAGGTATCTAAATAAATACTACTTAACGAACAGCTAGTTTTTAAACACTTCTAACAAAATTGATAACTATAGTTTTGTCAATAGATAGAGGAATACCTGAATTTATAGTGCCTTAATATGAGAAATATATATTTAGAGCAAATTTTAATAATGAAATTATTTCAATACAAAACAATCCATGCGTAATTTCCATGTGTGACAATTCTCTACATCCAATACAGTGAATATTGAAAAAAAAAACAACAACATATAAAGCATTGCATTCGTTTTACAATTTACTTTAACTTCCATTCGCAATTCCATTAACAACTTGTGGACAAACATGGCTGATACTCTATACGACCCAGCATTTAGTCACCCCGTTAACCAATCGGCCGCCAATTAGATACTCGGCTTCCAATCTTATCCCTCACTAACTAATAAAAGAGACTTTGCCCGAAGACGAAGAGGGAGAAAAAAAAAAAAAAAAAAAAAGAGATTACTGGTATCTCTTAATTCTCTCCCCACTTCTCTATTGGTCGACCCCTATAGAACCCAAACCCGATAAAAAGTACTGGTCTTATCATTTTGCCTGACGGTCAACTCACTGTGATTCATATGTCCGGGTACGCTTGACCGGCGAAAGGCATAGGAGAGAGGAGAGCACCAAGAGCATGCCCGGACGTTTGGGTGCCCGGATAGGGGGATGCTGGACGATAAGGCTCTCTGAGTTTCCGGAATCAGAAGAAAAGACGCCATCTCTTATCAAGCTTTGAAGGTAGCATTAATTCATGAGTTGACTATGACTTTGTCAATAGCAAGCGATAACGGGAATCAATGGGGGGAGTTAACTTGTCTTTTCATCTGGGTACTGCGTCACCCCTTCATGCGTGTGTCACCCTTACTTTTTTATATATTTTTTTTTTCAATTTTACCAGTTAATTTTTTTTTTTTTTAACAGTGATTGAAGGGTATTTGTAATAGCTGATACGTTTCCAGAAAAAGTAATTTAGACTGCTTAGATGATATTTTTTCTCTCTCCTTCTTTTTATTGATTGATATTGAGTTCCTTTATTGATCTTGTCTAAAAGAATTTGTGAGGATTTAATTGTTTTACGCTTTTATTGGAAAATCATGGATTGTGTGAGAATCTGATATTTTGTTTTAAATCATTGGAGTTAGAGAGAAGGATCTAAGGAAGAATCAATGCGTTAAATTGTGTTCTTTCTTTCTTATCATTATTCTTTTGTAAGTTGAATTAATTTTCGCCATTGTTCGGATACAATAAATTCATTGGTCTTAATTTTTTTCATTAAAAGAACACCACTGTAGTTTTTTTAAAAAAAAAATATTTTTCCTTAATTTGGCACAATAGAAGTTTGAAAACCTTTTCCTACTAACTAAAAAAACTACTAAATAAATAATAACATGTATGCGTCTAAATATTAAAATTTCATTCTCCTTTAGATCATATGCTTGAAGTCAACTAAAAGGAAATAGGTTTAAAATAACATACGAGTACACATTTGAAATTCTTGTGAAACATTATTTTTAAAAAAGATTTTGAATATTACTATATATCCAACTATATTTTGTTGAGTATGATTTTATTTTGTTTTATAACCAGCGTTGAACAATGGATCCAATTCTGAATTTACGACTATCAATCTTCAACTTGTACTTTTGAACAAAACCCAAAAGACATATGATCTGTCAAGACCTGGATCAAGCATTAAGACGAACTACACTTCGTGGAAGGAATTTTTGATGGAACTAATCAGTATTAGCGTAACAAGGAGGTGAAAACCACGAAAAACTTCCACGGATTGCCCGATGGCTAGGGTATTCTATCCATTTTGCGATCCGTCTACCACTGAGAATATTTTACGCCAGCACCGTGGTAGTTGCGAACCGGAAGCTGAATTCGTATCAACCAGCCACCGCTGAGAATTGAACCTGGTGTTCAGTACAATGATAAAATCCTCACATCTATAATTGTTTTAAAATTTAAAATAAATGGAAATATATTCGCCATCATTATCAACACTTTTGCCTTACCATTTTGCATGTAAACTTTCTATTTTAGCACAAATTATAAGGAGACAATTACTTTTCTTGTTTAGTTATGAGTTGTTTTAAAGAGGTAAAGTGTAATAAACAATCAAATATGAAAAAGATCTTGAGTGAAATTATTTAAGTTTTAACGGCCTGACATGCGGCAGGAAGTATTGCTTTATATTTTTCATCAGTTAACAGTGTCATTAGAACATGAAATCTGTAACTATTTTTGAAACTTGTTGTGGATAAATATCTCGCTTACTAAGCAGTACGCAGCTAGCCGCAGAATTCGACATCCGTAAGTTTTCCATTCGCTTCAAAAATATACAGATTAGAAATGACATTTGACGTCTTTTATGCGCTTAAAAATGGCAACTTTAAGTTTTATATTTCAAATCACTTTTGTTTTTTCTTATTCACGTTTGGCAAGTCTTGAAAATGGGTGCCTATTTTTGAGCGCTTGAAACACCTAGATTGCTATTTCCAATCTGTTTAGTTTTGAAGCGAATAAAGTTTTTTTAATCAAGTAATATTGCGTTGTTATTAGTTTCTTGAGAGTCGGCGTTTCATAATTCCAAATCCACAATATTCCCCAATTAGCAACAAAACACTTTTATTTTTAAAGAAAATGGGTAAAGTTGTTATTATTTTCCTAGTTTAAATTTTTTTTTTTTTTATGAAGTATATTCTATTAAGTTCTTACATTGGTATTGAAATAGAGTATAAACTAAAAAAGAACAAAAATTTTTTTATGAATGTTGCGGGGGTACGTAAGGGACAAAGTTCCATCATTTTGTGTTTATAAGATACATTTTATGTCGCTTAAATTCCATTAAGAGAAACTATGAAAATATCATTAAGTTAGAATTCAGAGGGGAAGCTCTTCACATAGCTTATAAACACCATCTCGAATATTAAGTCCAGTTAATGTACTTGTTAATATGTTTACTTTACGTACACGAATTAAATAATTGCTTTCGGTTGTCAAGTTCTCAGGTCTGCTACTTAGTTAAAATATATATATACTTGAATATAATATATTTCGAAAAAGTAAATGCACGCCAGAATCGTTAAAAATATGTGGCTATTTCTGTTGTTGTCTTATGCCACTTGTCAATACTGACAAGTCTATTTTACGGCAGAGGGATGCTCTTCTCCTTGTTTTTCTAGTGGCTCGATCTGTGGCGAAGAATTCGACTTCTGCCCTACACATACGTCACATCCCGTTTCACAAGGAGGACATATTCACACAACATCCATCCTCAGATCGTAATTTTGACCTAAACCAGAGCATGATCAATCTCCGATACAGAGGTATTGATTTGTTATGGGAATTCGGAGGATTTTGTGACCCAAACAGATTTAGCTTGCACCAGTCACCATTTTGTACACAAGGAGTCTTCGGCTGGCGGGGAATGAACTCACAGCTTCTTGACCATGGGCCCAACGACCTACCAACCAGGCTACCCCGGCCCTGCTATTTCTGTTAGTTTGTTTCTTTATTAAATTAGATTTGGATTATTTTCTTCAGAAATTCAGAAGCATGCTTTTTTTTATATGCTATGCTAATTTATTGGCAAGCGAGGATACTTACATTAGTGTGCGTTATTAAACCTTAGGCATTTATTTAACGAGCCATCAAACAGTTTCTGTTACTATGATGACTGTACTTTTTTCTAGTTTGTTTACTAAATTATATCTTATAATTATTATTGATATTGCGATCAAATAAGTAAATGATTGGAAGTGAGAAAAATGAGTAGTTTAATCATACGTAATTAACTCATTCCTATCTAATTTTTTTTGGTTCGAATTTCCGATCCGAAAAAGCATTTTTTTATTGCTGAAAATTAATATATGTTCTATCCTAAATTCGAAAATACAAAATATTTTTATCAGTAAGCAGTTTTTGTCTTGACCTATTGGTGGTGAAATATGTGATGTCCCGTCCACTAACCTTCAGTTTTCCCTGCAATGCAGCCAAGTCCTATCTTAAAAAAAATAAATACACAATCTATTGCTTTAAGGTGTTTAAGATATATATATCTGCATAAAATAATCATTAAAATTAGGTCAAAAAATATTTTGGAAAATAATCTTTCAACCTTACCGTTAAAACAGCTTTACAATCAGTATTGGGCATCAGAGCGTAAAAATCACATTTATCACAAAACTATCATAACTATTTTGACACGCAACGGTAAAAATAATGAAAGCGAAATTACAGAAAGTACGAAATGATATTGATTTCAATACGCGGCGGGAAATCTCTCTGCGAAAATTAGGAAGAAAGTTTCTAAATTGGGACTAGTTGCGCCATCTCTGAGCAATATTCAGAAACACAATAATAATGGCGGGATTTAAAGAAACGTGTAAGTAGCGCCGAATTTTAATTTCAATGATTCAATTTTTCTCTTCGTCGTCTTCGGCATGCGACGTCGACAGAGAAGAGGTTAATTAATTGTTTTCGGTTGTTTTTTCTTCATTGATTTCAAGATTTATTAAAGTTGCTTCTTTTGCACTTTTTTAAATTATTGGTACAATTTGTAGTATTTTTTTTTTTTTTTTTTTTTTTTTTTTTTTGTAGTTTATTCATCTTTATGTAGATAAAAATCATATTATATTCATTATTTTTTTATTTATTAGATATGTTTCAGAAGTGTTTTTTTCTTTTCTTTTAAGGGTTTTTTAAAAGTAAAAGAGGATGACTTAGAACAAGATGGTTTGATAGTATAGATAAATGGTTAAAGGACTTGGGAGTTAATAGATGGAGATATGCAGCATTGAATAGATCTAGATAGGCTAAACTGACTGAGACGACATAGGCCGGTAACTGGCTGTAGTGCTTAAGAAGAAGAAGAGTTTATAAACTTATGTTAGAATATTATGATAACGTTAGTATATTAACTTTAGTGATCGTGTGCTTATTATAAGGTATTCAACAAGCAAGAGTCATTTAACACTTTCGTTATTTTGATGACCGTTCTTTTTTAAAATTTCGGTTACCATACTAGGTTAACTTTGCAGGTCTTTACTCATTCGCGCTATTTTTGTTTCCATAACAGCAGACTACCTCATACTTTGTGGCGGGGGGAGTTCTTACAGTAGAAAAACTGCATAATGTTGTGAATTCCTTTTCTCTGACAACCGAACTCAAAAATCAAGAGGGCGGAGACGGGGTAGAAAAATTCAAAATATGCTTTTAATCTCTTTTTATTTAATTTTCCCATATTAACTGATGGGGGATATTTATTCTTTTTTGCAGTAATACATGTAAAATACATGACTGCCACTCAAACAGAATTTGAGATAAAAAGCATACTGTATTTCAGACTCTTGATGAATTTTTTTTATGACTAAATTATGCCAATATAATTATGCAATCAACAATTTTTGAAAGGTCGTAAAAGAATGTGCAGTTACCTGTTTTTAGATTTTTGTATCTTTGTATATCAAGTATTTATGTTTTTATAAAATTAACGTTGAAATAATTTTTTTGCGTTATCCAAATCAGTTTTTGTTAGTTTAAACTGTAAAAAGGTATATATTTTAAACAGTTAAAAAATTTGAGAAATGAAATTTGTTTTGAAATCAGTTTTAAATTACATGCTTAAAACCAAAAATCGAATGATTTCATTGCTTTAAAGTTTCCAGGAAGAATTCATAGAAGTTCTAAAAATTATCAAGCGCCATTTCTAATTATTAAGCGACTCTTCTATTTCCTTCCTTTTTTTGAAAGCTATTGTGCTGTCTAATAATACAATAATACTATATCTTCAAAAGTTAAATAAAAAAATCCCCTCCAAAAAAATCAAGAAAACACAAATCAAAAATTTCAATCTTACCAAAAATTCAAGTCTGTAAAAATCATAATAAACCTAAAATTCAAGTTGGCGAGGGCTCGTAATAAGCATTCCTTAATTTCCAAAACAAAACAGATTCTTATTATAGTGTTTCGTCACATGACTAAGAACACAACAAATTCTTAATAATGAACGAAAAAATAAATAAATTAGAGAAACAATAAATAAATAAATTAATGAGTGAATGAATGGATGAGTGAATGAAAAGTCATAATCAGTCAGACAGCCCAATGTGGGCAGATGTCTTCCTTTGAGGATTTCTCCATAACGACTTCCGATTTATCTTTGATGTCCAATTTTTTTCATTAATTGCAAGAAAATCAGACTCCACCGAATCAACATATCCCAACCGCGGTCTTCCTCCCTTTCTTGCTCTAGTGGGTCTAAATTTTTTTTTATGTATATCTTTCTTTCTTTTATATATATATATATATATATATATATATATATATATATATATATATATATATATATATATATATATATATATATATATATATATATATATATATATATATATATATATATATATATATATGTATATATATATATATATATTCTTATATATATATATATATATATATATATATATATATATATATATATATATATATATATATATATATATATATATATATATAATCTTTCTTTTATAATATCTTTCTTATTGTATTGTCATCACTCATTAAAATCACATGGGCCATCTAATTCATTCTATTTATTTTCATGTATTTAATAATATCAGATTGTTTATAAATCTTGTACTGTTCAAAGTTAAATCTCCTTCTCCAGTTATTGTTTTCATTTAAACCACCAAGTATACAACATTTTTCTTTCAAATATTGCGATACAATTTTTGAATGTAAGAGTACGTGAATGAAAATAGAGAAAAATGAAGAAAATATATGAATGAGCCAATCAGTGAATAGGCAAAGAAGTTAAAACTGAAACTGCATATATAAAAAAGTGTTGTTATTAATGATACACGAATAAGCCAAGTTCGCCAGCCATTGGGTTTTAGCGAATTAAGTCAGGATGGTGAGTCTTCCGTTTTCAGGAAAATCCGCCTTTCTTTTCGCACTGCCAGCACGTCTTATTTCAGAGCCCCACGGACAGATGGCAGCACCACTCCTATCGTGTAGTTTCTTTCTTAATTTAGATATATATCTGAAGGGGAAGAAAATTTTCTCCAGATCCCGGAACCTATGGTATTGCTTAACGATCGACAACTTTCAACTCGAGAACTGAAGAACTTCCAACTCTTCAGATTTTAATAGCACGTATAACGCATGTACTCGTCTGGGTCTTACGCATGTACTGGGTCTTAGTAAAGTCGTGGATCAAACCCAGGCCCCTTCGGACAGGAGTCCGATTTTTTAACCACTGAGCTACAACGACCCCATGAAGAGTTAAAAACATAAAATTTTCTGTATAGCACTCAACATCTACAATTATTTATTTATTTATTTAATTTACGTTTTTCTCCTCAAAGCCACGCATTATGCCAAAAAATACTATTCAAGAGAGTCTCAAAACGCAGTGATCACGTTGTGAGCTAAATAGCTCCAAAACACACCAAAAACAAAAACCTGGAAGTACAGGTAGTGAAAAACCTTGCTGCGTTCCTTCGTTTAGAACACACCATTCATACTTTATCTGACTTGCTGTTGGTTTTTTTTCTTAGGGCAGTATAGTAGGGGATTTCATAATTTACCATAATATACAGCCAATCTTTGAAACTACTCCCTCGCTGGCTGGATGTTAATACGCCCCTGACAACGCTACCATGTAAAGCTTTAATTTCAATTTCTTTTAAATATATTTCCTCTTGACATATACTATATATATATATATATATATAGGGGAGAGTCGGGTAGCCCCACCCACTTAAGGATTATTGCTTATATTTCTGTATAAGATTGAGTAATAATCGATATTTTTGTATGTTTCTATTGTTTTATCATCTAATTAAATAATGCAAAAAGAATAAACCAAAAAGAGAATAGTTTAACTTAAAAAAATAGAAATCTAAAAAATTTGACTACTGTATTCAACATATTTTCAAAACTATTGTTTACCATGTTACCAGCTGCATAAATACTTGAAACTTTGAAAATAATCTTATTTTAATATAACAATTAATGTTTAATATAACAATTAATATAACAATTAATATATATATATATATATGACAGTGGGACAGTATATATACATATATATATATATATATATATATATATATATATATATATATATATATATATATATATATATGGGTGATTCTCACGAAATATGACAATTCACTGTCCCTTGCTCCAAGATCTAATACTATAATACTAAAAGAACTTTTTTTTTTTAAAAAAAAATTAATAAATAGCATTGCTGTTAGCATTTTAAAATAACTTTGCACTAGCATTGACAGTTTTGCATAGTTGCATGAACTTCAAAATGTCATTTTCCTGACATGTCCCAAACAATGTTTCTAATAATAACTAGCTCCAAAACTTCCCATAAATTTTTCAATATCTAATTTTTTTTTATCTCAACCGGTGTAAGCATTTCTAGAATATGCGCAGAGGGTATTATTTACAAAAACTTCGTTTAAATAATTTTTTCCGTCAATAATTTGTCTGTCCCATGAAAATCTGTCATTTTCCTGGCTACTTTTATTTAGTGGTTTATAACAAAATAGATAGAGCCAGCGATCAATAGATTGATTAGATACCCTCCTATATGAACACGTCTTGTTGCATGAATAAAGAACCAGTTTTCTGGTTCAAAACTTATTTCAAAAATTTTTTCAAGATGAGTAGGTTTTTGTATTGTCATTTTCCTGGCTTCTTGAAATCATTAATAACATAAACTATATAGATTTATCTGAGTTATTTCAATTAATCCTGTTGTTTTCTGAAGAATATAAACATCTTAGGCCAAAATATAAAATTATACTAAAGTTATATGCTTTAAAATGGCGAATTTGTCATTAACCTGGCTGTCATTTTCCTGGCTTATGAATGCCAGAACATTGAAGTGTTACCAGAATTTTTTTTAACTGCTAATACTGTAAGGAGGGAAAGCAAATATTAACCTAATACCAAGTTAATGTATGATTGTAATATGCTTGGATCTAATCAAAGTTATTTATTTGTTTAATGATTGATTTATACACAATTTTATTCTGTACATATCAGCAACAAGATTTTTTTTTCTTTCTACAGTGGATAAAAAGAATTAATTTAAGCAATTTATGGTCCATCTAACATAAAGGCTTAAGTTGAGTTACTTACTATTAACTTAAAATGACTGTTTTTTAAACTTCTAAGCTAATATGTCATTTTCCTGGCATTTAAGATTTGATGTATTTCTATTTAATTTTTTTTTTTCTCGAGCAAATGTCAATGAACAACACTGCTGTCTGTAAGATATTAATAAGAGTAACTAAAAAGTATAAAAAAAATTTTTTAGATTATTTTGAAGACTTTAAATTTGAAGAAATTTTTTCGTCCGAATTGTCATATTTAAAAAGAATCACCCATATAATATATATATATACAGAGAGAGAGAGAGAGAGAGGGAGAGAGAGAGAGAGAGAGAGAGAGAGAGAGAGAGAGAGAGAGAGAGAGATTTGTATATACATATATGTTTTCAGTTTTGCGAGAAAAGTTTACGCTCGTTAGTTGATGTAAAAACAAAGAAAGATAAAAAAGAATGAATTTAAAATGCATAATAGTTACTTAGTTTTTCAATATTTTGTATTTCTAAACAAAATAAATTCTCTACCAACTTTAAAATTTCGCGTTGGTTTATTTTCCCAATGGAAGAATTTGTTAAATTTTATTTTGATATATTTATTCTCATTAGTCGAAACCTAATGAGTTTTAAAAATAGCTCGCAAACATTCGGGAATTAAAATCCTTTTAATAAAACCAATATTAAACCAATAAGTCTTAAAAGTAAAATTTTCATATTAGCATCTATTGTAGAATGGTTCAGTGTATGATGCGCAGAAAAAAAGAGTTCATATTTAATAACAATCGAATTTAATAATTGTAAGCATTAAAAGCAAACGATATGATGGTGTGATATTTCTTAAACTTCATAATTTTTATGCGCGATTACAGCACCCTCTGTTGGTCAGGCGGAAATTCGTAACAGTATCTTAGCGATAAAGATCAAAAAGTTATAATTTTATTTTCGAGCGATCTAATACGAAAACAAGAGCCGCTGAAGGCTCATTACGAGATTGATACTCCTAATTTATTACAAATTTCTGTCAAGCTGTCAAAGGTGTAACGCGTACCATCCTAAAAATAACGTGGTCATTAAAATGAATTGACGAGCGTTAATCAATTGATGAGAGACTTGGTTATTTAACGACTGATTTGAATATCCGAAACGACTATTAAAGAAACGATAACTGAGAAAATATTTAAAATAAAAAAATAAAGCACGATTTAAGAACGCAACAGCCAAATTGCACTTTTTTGTTATAATTATTAAAATTTTATTTGCAGTATGAATATTTAATATAAGATGCTAAAAATCAGATTAAAGTACAAGAAAAGTTAGCCGTGTTTAAGACAACTTACATAATTTTGAATTTGCATGCTATTAAAGATAAAAATCAATTAAGAATTACTTATTGGGAGTTATGGTTCAATAAAAATTTAAAATAAGAAAAGAAATGTAGCTTGATAAAAAAATGCATCGGTTTTTCATTGCTTTATTTTTTAGTTTATTCCTTGTTTTATTTTTTGTTTCTAGAATAGTTTTTTTTAAACAGAATTTATTTATTCAGAATAATTATTACGTGTTAATAATTAATAAAGACTTGCAAACTTGTTTCACTTGCAATTTCGTCAAAAATAATCCAAAAAATTTTATCAAAAAAAAAAAAAAAAAAAAAAAAACATGGTATTGAAGCGAGTATTGAACGTTCGCCTGTAAGATATTATTCGAAATTATAACAGACTTCAACGACCACTCACTATCAAATAAAAAATTTAATAAAACGTTGTAAATTGAAATCACGTGTGATCATGGCTGTTGTAGAGTCGAAAGTGCTCATCTCATACATGAATGTATCGTCTATATCATCATAATGTATCATCCTAATGTATCGTCTCATACATGTACGTATCACTGTCTTCAAGGGGCTCACTGAATTACATTTTGCAATTTTTTTGGTTGCTTAATAAATAAAATTTTCATTAATTTAACCTGTCTATTAAATTTTCAATTATCGGCAAAACAATTGTTCAATTCTACTAATTAATAGTAATCTTTCAATCATTTTCCATCAATCATAATTTTCATTTATTGACTACTAATACTAATGGTAAATTTAATGATTATAAGTTGTTTTTCAATAATTTTCTAATTTAATTGTCTTATTCACTCTATTTACTTTCAATTAATTTACTTTTTATCCGTATTCCTTCACATATTTATTATTTTTATGGCAGAAGGGGTTTGTATTAAACAATTAAAAAGATGGAACCAGAGTCGTGGTGTCACAGAAAATAGATTTCGTCTTTCAATGAGATGATCCAGGTTTGAATCTCAGCGGTGACTGGTTGATACGATTCGTGCTCCGGACTCACGTGACCACAATGAATCATGGCCTAGTATCCCCATGGCGTCGGTGGGAAGTTTTCGTGGTTTTCTCCTCCTTGTAACTCAAATGCGGGTTAGTTCCTCCACAAAGACAAGTTTGCTTTAATAATAGATTTAGGAGTTCCTTTGTCTTCTAGGTTGGGTTCAAAATTGCAAGGTTACGGAGCTAAACATTGATAGTCCTAAACTCAGAATTGGGTGAGCGCGAATGAATTCAAAGCCGGTTATAAAATAAATTATAAAATTCAACAAATCAGATTAAAAAAATCCGTGATTCACTTCCATGAATCACTTCCGTGATTCATCCGTAATAATCTGTGATTCGCTCTCAAAACTAAATATAAAAAATGATAAAAGTGTATTAACAGAACACATTAAATTGCATTCCGATTAAATGAAATCATTTTCAGAAGATTGACGAAAGGGTATTATACTAGGATAAAAGCTAAACAAAAGTATAATACAATGGTGAATTTAATAAAATATTTTTGCGAAAAATTTATTATATTTTTTTTTGACACATACATTTTGTGCATATTTAAGTACATTCCCTTGCTGATATTTCTTAATGCTTCTGGTAAATTTTAAAACAAATAACAACTAGGGGAAACTCAATTATCATCTTTTATATTAAATTAAACCTAAACATTTTAATGCTTCTGATAAAATTAAAAAAAGAAAAAAAAGAAATAAAAAAGAAATAACGAGGGAAAATTCTATTATCATCTTTTTTATTCAAACAAATCAACAAAAAAAATTTATAACAATTTTAAGTAATTCGGTTGAACTTCTTTGTCTTTTTTAATTTTAATATAAAAAATAGTTTAAGTAAAATAATAAATTATAAAGTGTAATAAATAGTAAAGTGTTGAACCATAGTAAAATGTAGAATAGACTGGTATAAATAAATACAAAATTTATACAAAAGTATGATGCAATGGTGAGTTTAATTAAATAATTTTGTTGAAAGAATTATTATTCTTTCTTCTGACACCTACATTTTATGTTTATTTAAGTACATATACTTGCTGATATTTCCAAATGCTTCTGATTAAAGAAAAGAAGAAAAAAAAACGACAACTAGAGAAAATTCAATTATCATCTTTTATATTTAACTAAACCTAAAAAATTAAAAAAAAATTTAAGTAATTCGGTTGCATTTCTTGTCTCCTTATTTTTAATTTAAAATGGAGTTTAAGTACAACTGCAAATAATAAAGTGCAATAAATGGTGAAGTGCTGAACCTTGGTAAAATATATAAACAAATAAAAAATGTACACATAAGTATGAGACATACGGAAAATTTAGAAAAAGTTATTAATCTTCCAATTACGGTAAAGTTGTTCAATCGAAATTGTTTCTAGACTCTGCAGTACGGAATGTTAATCATTGTTCTCAAATTAAGTAGCAATTTTCCGAAATAAAAATAAAATAATATCCAATAAGGAATGTTGATTAAAAAAAAAAAAAAAAGAAAAGAAAAAAGAAAAACACGCCTGCGTAAAACGAAACTCAATGAAGCAGAAGGTTACAAACAAACGGCTGCAACCATTTACGGCTACGACACTAAACTGTAATTTAATACTCCGTAAACGATGCTCCGATCGTATCAATATTTTATAGCCCCTGGTACCCCCGAAGAAAAAGTGATGATAAGGTTAAATTCAATAACATTTAAGCAGGAAATGTTAACGCCGTTAAGAGCACAACACATAAATTGGAGAGGAGGTGCCGTTCTTAAAAATACCAATAAACAAGTAATACGCTATCCAGTCATTTAGTTTCTTATCATAATATAAGAAGGATACTCACAAATAATTATCTTCCGAAAACGAAATAATTTCAAATTTTTTATATCAGTTTTTTTATTTTTTTATTAGAGTTCGTTTTCACTAAAGGCTCCCTTTGAATTACTTGATAATTTTAGATGATGTACATTCTGTTAAAAAAAAATTTTTTTTTTTATTGTTTATTTGGTGTAAAAGCATTATAAGAAAAGGGATAAATGAGATTTTTATCTAATCATTGAAAAATATTGTGATTTTTATTACTGATTTTAAAACTGAAACAAAATGGCTTTAGAAAGTGGAGGAATGTTTTTTCAAAAAATTGCTTTTGGTTGTTTTTACAATTAGCGACCAAAGTAATTATTTATATATTGTTGAATATGTATTAGCTTTTAAGAAAACATGACTTCGTAAAAATCCATAATATTAATGAATGCATTTTTTTAATTCTCATAAACACCAATTTGTCAAAAAATGAAGAAATATCCTAAAACCTCCGAAAAGGAATTATTTTTAAATAATTGCCTAATTAATTAGATAAAAAGTTTCGTATTATTTCGTTAGTTTTTTTTCTCTGTAATTAAGACCAAAATAATAATTATATTATAAATTTTTTTTAATCTCTCAATATTATAAATTCGTAAATCGTCTGCTGTTTTGGGATTGACCATTAAAAGAAAGAGACTTAAAAATGGTTTGAGGTGCTTGGCTATGATTTGGTAATGATGATAGTTTTAAAATTAGGTTTCACATTTGACAGTTAAATTTTTTAAGCCTCGAGAGGCATCTAGTCTAGTTTTTAGTTAGTTTTAGGCATATACATAAGCTGAAAATGATTAAAATAAGCTGAGTTATAATTTTCGCTGAAGTTGAAACGAAAAAGGACGTTGAAAATGGTCATCAAGAGGACAAATTTCTTTATTTTTGATTTTAGTTTTTTTGCATTTTGAACTGAAAAGCTGAATGGGGAATGCTATTGCAACTTCTTATAAATACTTATATTTTTCAAAATGTATTCTCTATGTTATTAGGAAAATTAATTATGTGTTTTTTTTATTTAAAAAAAGGAAAAAAAAAAAACTTTGCTAGTTCGTTCTTTTACTAGCATTTTAACTTAGAAAATTCTAAATTCTAAATAAATCATTTATTACTCAGGGGGAAATTTTTTTGTATTTATTTTCTGTTGCATAAGTTTTTTGTTTTTGTTTTTTTCAGAAAACAAACTTTGAAGAAAAAACAAAATTTGCTAGTTCGTTCTTTTACTAGCATTTTATTTAAAATTTTTTTAAAAAAATTCTAAATACTAAATAAATAATTTATTACTCAGGGAAAATTTTTTTTTGTTTTTATTTTCTGTTGCATAAGTTTTTTTTCTTTTTTTAAAATTTTTTTATTTATTTATTTATTAATTATTATTTTTTATTTTTTTAAAAACTTTTTTATCGTTGTACCGTTATACCGTTGTTTTCAAATCTGCAATCCGTTTCAATCTTCAAGCTATTTTTTCTTTTTTAATAACATTGTAAGTCTATTTTTTGTATAAATGCATCAAGTACACGAATGCACAAGTTTAAAAACGTTATACATACCAGAGAGTCGCAATAATTGTTGCAAATTTTTTTTAGGGAAATGAGGTTACATCAGCAGGATTAAAACTGCCTTGGAACACCATGCCAGGAATTGTTATCGTACGCGGCTAGGGGAGATTAACTATTATGAACTATTTCCTTGTGTGTCTCGAAACAGGTCATAATAGGGAATCACTCCTAGCCGCATACGAATACATTTCTAGACATGGATTACTATGCAATTTCAATTCCGATGGTGTGCCCTGACTTCCCTAGAAATTTGCTGCAACATTCATTCGATACTCTGTTATAAATAACGTTTTCAAACTTGTAAATTTCGGATAAAACTCGACTAAAACTAGACTATTTGCCTAAATGCGACGACAAATTCTTATCCCAGTGTAACTGATATTATCTAAATAACAGACAAAATCATCACTGGTTTAAAAAATGGAAGTTCCGTGGAACCCTTGTGTTCCTCAGAACACAATTTCGGAACCATTGACCTAGTATGTATGTCGCAGTTTTCCATTGATGTTGGTGCATTATTATTGGTCGGAAAATTACATGGTAGGAACCAGTTTTCCAACATTAATTTTCATATTGGTTTGGCGGTCGTCAGCATAAAATAGATATTAATCATAGGGGTATTGTTTTCCTATAAATATTTTTGTATCCCTAATTTAAAGGTACTGATATTAATACTTTTTTAATTTTGTTTGTTTTTTAAATTAAGAGTTTAAGAGGATTGTTATTATTATTATTAGAAAATTCTACGTTAAATTTTAAGATAAAGTTATTTAAATCGGTGTCCGATTTTATTAAGCATTTTGTAATTATTATTTCTTGGTGCAAATTAAACTAATATACTAATATGAATTACGGTTAACGAAATACGTTTAATGATTTAGAGCTTAACTTTACACAAAGTCATGTCCGTCCGTCTTGGTAAGCAAAAACATTAGATTACAGTAGTGAACTTAGAAATTTGTTACAACAATATACTTTTAATCATAAATGTTTTTTCAAAAAATGATTTACATCCACTAATAGATCTTAAAAGTACCATAAGGGAAATATTTAGGCGTGGGATGTGGTGGCGAAAGTGTTCTTTTTAGTACATATATGTTCAATTGAATAATTTCAACTGTTTTGTGCCAATAAAGAACAATTATTGTGAATTAATTATCGGGGTTGGTGAGCGTCAAAGAACAGGGGGCTTAGTCCCTTAGTATATTATGAAAAAAAGAAAATATCATAAAAGGCATTTAAATTGAGGAACAAGTCTACATTTAATAATGCTATTTCTCAAACAGTAAATAAAAATCAGTTCATTGTTATTTGTTGAGAACCGAAACACATTTATCCGAACTATAAAACTCTCTTTTCAATCTGGAAAATTTATTTTCCAATTCTTTTGAGGTGAGGATAAAAATAAAGCTGTAAAAATATTTCAGATCAGGAATCATGTAAATCCTACATTTTCTTACAAAAGACACCAAAAGCCGAGATATATATTTCTCGCTTTTTCGAACAAAATCTCTCGCTTCCCAGTTTAGGGAAGAAACAATGACCATCGTAAAAAACAAATATTTTCGGCTATTTCGTGACTATTATTTCTCACCGTACTAAAAAAATGTAAAAATGGTTTAAGTCGATTCTCTCTTTTAGGTCTAGAGTTTTATTCCTTTTTTTTTTTTTTTTTTTGAAATCAACAATAACAAATTGATCAGTTTTATAATTGTAATATTTGTATATTATATTTAATTTGATGAAAAAATATTTACAGCATTATTATAAAGAAATTATGCATATACTATATACAGTTGAGTATATTTATAGAGATTAGGGAAAATTTCAACAATAGCTGGAACAATTACAAATTGGTAAATGTGTTGATGACGATGCGTAAAAGAGGCCAGCTTTATGGAAAGTTTTTGAATATGATGTTCTTAACAACAGACAGGGCCTATCGCTCAGTTAGATTATTTTATAAACCCCAACCTTCTTATTCGTAAGTTGCAAAAGCCGCGAACTAAGCAAGTAAGTTTTAAAAAAAAATAGTTTAAGTTGAGGCAAATTTTAAAAAATTCGTTTGTTTAAAATTCGATTTCTCGGGAACTATTGGATCGATTTCGGTCAAATTTAGTATTTTGTCAAGTAAAGTTATATCCTTTAAAATTATATAAAAAATTTTAAAACTTACAATTCAAAATTTCTTCGACTATTATTAAATAAGATAACACAAAATAATATAAAAATAATATAATGTAAATGTACAATATAAATAATGTAAAAAAGTGAATGATCTAAAATATAAGTTATTTCTCGCACAGAATCTTGGGATAAAAGAATTCTATTATTGTGTTCAAAAATATTTCAATTCGCTAAAAAATTTCTCAAGATACGGTGAAATACGCAGAAAGTAAACTTAAGTTTAAGGGGTCCAAAATTTAGAGCACTCTTCTGACCAAACTATTGAGATCCTATTTCCCAGATTGAGCCTGCCCTCTACATTTTGGGAGTCAAAAATCCAAATATGTCGAAAAAAAAAAGGAATATATTCTGAGAAATTCCTTTTTTTTGTCTGATTTTGTAACTTAAAATATCGTTTGCACTTCTTTCGAAGCATATTTGGGGTCACCCCCTCGAGCCATTAAGATTGAGTCCTTGAACGTGAAATTCCGATCATTACAACAAAAATTATTCAGCGTGGTCCGTTTTTTTTTTTTTTTTTTTTTTTTTTTTGCTTTTTTTTTTTTTTTTTTTGCATACTACGCATGTAAAGCATAGTGAACCATAGTTTGTTGATGTGAGGAAGCGACGCTTCACACTGCAGCCTAGTGTATCACCTTTTGCCGAGAGAGAATACTTACCGCTGAGCAGCCCACAAAGCTGGAGGTTTTAACACGATATAACTTTCTCTATTGTTATTCCATTTTATATTATAGTATCTTTTCTAACCGTCGTTGAACAGCCGACCCATTTTTTGAATTTAAGACTGCTAAAGTTCAACTACGTAGCCTTGTAATTTTGAACCCTATCCAGAAGACAAGGGAACTCCTGGATCAAGTAGTGGGAGAAATTTGCCTTCGTGGAGGACTTTTTGATGGAACTAACCCGCATTTGTGTTACATGGAGAGGAAGACCACGTGACCTCCCACATTGACGACAAGGGGACTCTAACCCATGATCCGTCTACCACTGAGGATATTTCACGTCAGCACCGTGGTCGTTGCAGCCGGATGTGGAATTCGTATCGACCAGCCATCGCCGGGATTCGAACCCGGTTCACCTCATTGGAAGACGAACGCTCTATCCCATGATTCATCGCGACTGTCTGTATCGTCATTGCAGATGCTTATCTCAGAATTATATAGTTCAGTTTGGTATGGCATTAAGATGACAGCAAATGTGTTCGATATTCAACGCCCACAAAAACTTCTAACAGCTAAATTCGAAGCTGATGAAGTTATTGTCATACCTGCTGAAATAGTGAGAAGTCTGTTCAACAAGCTGTAAAGTAGAAGTTATTTCAGAAAACAATAAACTTTCGGTCGTTTTACGAAGGATTTTCATTTTTTATCCCCTATAGAAATCAAGACTTATATAGGTCAGGTCAAATACGTGTATAAATTTCGATTGTCATATAACTAAATATCCCGTTTTTTCTATCGTGTATTTTCTTCAAAAGTTGTAGAAATATCCTCTTTTTACATAAAATTCTTTACGCACATTTATTTCATAAGCGCTTAGGATACCAGACAAAATACTTAGTTTTCATAATAGAAAAAGTTCGCAACGTACCAGATTTTGAGGGAATGAGACAATATCGATGTTATTTATGTTTTTTTCTAACTTTCAAGAATATTCGAAAGTATATTTCATCGCTAAAAACATTAAAAAAAAAAAAAAAAAAAAAAAAAAAAAAAAAAAAAAAAAAAAAAAAAAAAAAAAAAACAAGATTTTAATACGCTTTTTTTCCATCACGTATTTCGAAAGAATGTACTGATAATATCTATCTGTCTATCAATTCTTGTATCTATCTACCTGAAACTGTAAAGCTTTACTGTTTTGACGTGAATTTATGTAGACTTTTTGCATAGCAGGTTTATCTGAATATGTAATGTATAGTGCGCCAGAAAAAAGGACCACCCTGAATATTTTTTGATTTAATGATCGAATCTTCACGTTCTAGGACTCATTCTTAAGGGTTCGAAGGGGTGACCGCAAACAATCGAAGTAATTAAGTGCAGATGATATTTTAAGTTATTAAATCAGACGGAAAAACGTACTTTCTCTTAACCTATTTCTCGACGGATTCGATTTTCTGACCCCCAAAATATATAGGAGGTAGCCGAGAACTGGGAAATATTGCCCCAATAGTTTGGTCAAGAGAGAGCTCTAAAAATTAAATCCCTGAATGTTAATTTTACTTCTTATTTTGCTATATATTGAGAACATTGTAAGCGAATTGAAAAATTGGTGCACGCAAATATATGATTGGCTTAATCAAATATAATTCGATGCAAAAAATAACTTTTAGTAATTATTTTTTATTTTTTATAATTTTATTTAATAATAGTGGTAAAAGTTTTGAAATGTAAAGTATGAAATTCTTTGTATCCGTTCAAAGAACATAATTTTGCAAGGCGAAATACGAAATCTGAGCCAAATCGGTCGAATAGTTGCTGAGAAATCAAATTTTAAATTTACGACTTTTTTAAAGGTCAACTTTTCAGGAATTGTTCAACCAATTTGGCTCAAATTTTGCAATGTAAAAGAAGATACATTAAAATGATGTAAAAAATTATCTATCTTAATAAAAAAAAAAAAAATCCGATTATTTTTATAAAAAATAATAAAAAATAATAAATATTTATCAAAATTTATTTCTTGTGTAAAATCATCTTTGGCTAAACTTATTTCATAATTGTGCGTTAAAGTTTTTCGATTCGCTTAAAAAGCTCTCGAATTAAGGGTAAAATATGCAAAAAGTAAAATCAACATTACGAGATCCAAACTTTGAACTGTTCTCCTCACTTAACTATGAGGACCATATTTCCAAGATTGCGGAAGTCAGGAATACGAATCCCTCGAAAAAAAAGGTGTGTTTATTCAGAGAAAGTACGTTTTTTTTGTGCTTGATTTCGTAACTTAAAATATCTTTTGCACTAATCAATTACTAATTAGCGTATTTGAGCTCATCCCTTCGAACCATTAAGAATGAATATACCAGAACGTGTAGATCCGATCATTAGAGCAAAAGTTATTAAGAGTGGTCCGTTTTTTTTTTGGCACACTGTATATTTTCTGATGAAATCTAATGCTGAGATAAATGACATGAAACGTAATTTTCTTCAATAGTTGCATTTTTTTTAAAAATCCACGTAACAGTTATTATTGTTAGCTTTCCAGTGATCAAATTTTAATGATTTTTTTTTAATAAATACAAATTATTTATGTAAACTGTAGAGAGAGGAAATTTTTCCAAGAACTCTTGTTGTTATATTCCAGAACAAACCCACAACTAAAGCTTAGCCCGACTCCTGAGTTTAAAACACATTAAAAATAATTTCACACCCAGTATCCAGCTAATAGCTCACTTTACCCCGCACCTAATATCTAAAAAATTCAAGGAAGCATCTCCTTCCAATAGCAAATGCCCGAAACTTTACGAGGAATATACAACACCCTATCCGTATAAAATAAAATTTGCCCGCCCGTATAAAAACTCTCCCGAAAAAAGGGCATTCTCGCCATTTTGAACCGTCACTCAATTTTTATTTCCTCCTTTCGCGGGCTATAAAATAAAAATATATTCTCATAGGAGACGTTTTCGACCCCCATCCCCTTGATAAATGTGCCCGATTTCTTACCCCCCGACACACTTTCGACAAGTAAATATAACTTATTTATCCGTACATTCCGCAGTTGGGGATTGCTTGAGACAACTCCTGTAGCAATGCGGGGTTGTGTCGTAATATATTCTTATAGCGGCGTATAAATATAGAGAGCGAAATATATATAAAGATGGGTATATATATATATATATTTATTTATATAGGTATGGGCAAAATGTCACGATTCGGTTGGATGGCTGGTATGGGAAGTGGAAGCAGCCAAGTCGATTTTTAGCGCATTGTGGAAATTTCAATTTTCAATGAAGTCGCTCTGGCGCCGTTAGGGTGTCGCGTTTCCTATTTTATTCCAGATTTTTTTTCGTTTTACACTTTTTTTTCCTTTTTCAATCTTCAATTCGATTCGCCCACCTCCACTGAGTTTTTATGAGTTTTATTTATTCCCCGCCCCCCTCCGTGAAGAGAGAATTTAGACCACTTGCCAGTGATTAAATTGTTACGGGGGCGTTGTTAAATTCGCGAACTACGGCGGAGACCTTTTTAGAAGGGTTGAAATCTATGGTGTAATTTCAGTGTAGGAAACTAAATTAAGTAATTAAATTAAAGTGTTAAAGGCTTTATTTCCACTAGTTAAATTAAAACGTTCGATTGATGAAACCCATAGCGCATAGCAGTCAATATGAATTGCATTGCAAAAAGAAAATAAAAAAATACATTGGATCATTCGAGTAGTAGTTTCGTTACATTAATTAAATACACACAATAGCATGATTTCACAAGCATAAAATATTTGTTCTTTGGTGGCTAAAATCTGAACCTGGCGATTTTTGACTTCCATATTTGAAGTAAAGGTTGTTATTGTTGTTACTTATGCCACTTGCCAATTACCAAGCCTGCTATGGGAACCCAAGCGAATATTTAAGGCAGAGGGGGAGTTTATTGTATTTCAGTGGCGCTATTTATAACCAAGAGTATTACTTCAGCCCCACACACGTCACAGCCCATTTTAAAGTCTCCCAGTTTTCCAGTTTGTAATTCTTAGGATTTTGAAATTGACTCTTCCACACAGTCAATTCATCTGATCTTATGCCTACCTTTAACTGTAGTTCTCATTGGTTTGTAATTGAAGATCTTAAATATCTAGGAAGAAGGGTCCATGCGACAGATGTGACTCGCAAGTTTTAAGCAACTTATTTTTATGTATTTGTTGATATCAGCTTCCTTGAATAGCCTATATAATTCAAAATTATCTCTATATACCATCCACATTTAGAGCACCAAAAATTTTTCTGTTGGCTTTTCTCTCAAAAACAGCAAGCAGGTCTGCTTGCGCGTTTGTTTGTTACTCATATAAATTTATATTCATTTTTATTTATTTATTTATTTATTTTAATTTTGAAGATTCATGAATAGGTTTATTGTGGCTACATGTTATTAAAACTGAAAATGTCCCTTTTAAATACTTTTAAAAGTGACATTTTCAGTCCACTGTCACTTTTAAATACTTTTAAAAGTGACAGTGGACCTTCGTTGGACCAAGCCAGTATTAGGTTGTCATGAGAACTGTGCTATTCAAATAAAAGATCGAAAAAGGACCAATCAAAGGCACGGAATAATCTGAGCAAAATATCCATTTTTGTCTTAACGTGTTAAAACGTCTTAAGCGACCTTAACTTTGCATAGAGTGTCTTAATGTTAAGAACCCCAAACAGTTTTTCTTTTCTTAAAAAAAAAAAAAAAAAAAAAAAAAAAAATTCTAATTTTATAACAATTTAATAGTTTTATGAGATTTATCAGATCCTATGGAATAAATAACAATGTACAGTGATAAAGAAAAAAGGATCACCCTGAATAACTTTTGATCTAATGATCGGATCTTCATGTTCTGTGTCTCAATCTTAAATGGTTTAAAGGGTTAACCTCAAGTATGTTAATTAATTATTGCAGACGATATTTTAAGTTTCGAAATCTGACATAAAAACGTACTTTCTCTGAATAAACATACCTTAACTGTACCTTAACCTTACCTTAACTTAACTTAATACCTTAACTTAACTTAATACCTTAACTTAAATATACCTTTGTAACTTAAAATATCTTCTGCACTAATTAATTTGCGTATTTGAGGTCACCCCCTCGAAAAATTAAGAAAGAGTCTAAGAACGTAAAGATTTAAAATTATTCAAGGTGATTTTTTTTTTATTTTTTTTTTTGTGAGCTGTACAAATCTTGTGGTCTTAATTTTTTCGATATTTTTTTTGCAGTTTGTCCGATAAACTCCACCAGAGTAGGGATATCATAGCTATTAAAAACTTTTGCAGTAACCAAGAGCAAAACAGTCAATGTGCTGAGAGATACAGCATAAAAAGGAATATACTGCCACCTTCTCTTTAAACGGAATAAAAATCAAATAGAGACCAAAAAACTAAAACGCATTTAAAAAAAAAATCAAAATTCTTTCTTTTGATATCTCCTATCCTACGCTTCATGTTTTTACAATGGGATATGAACCCTGAACATCGGAACATATTCATCTATCACCTCACAACTTGTTCCAGGCCCAAGCTGTCGATCCAAGTCTTATCAACATTTCTTGATCTGATATAATGGCCATTCATGAACTAACGTAGCTTCAATACTTTTTCGTTTGCTTATAGTTTGTCTACGGTAAGAACTCTCCCCGCCACAAAGTCTGTGGCTGTGTGCTACTATAGAAACAAGAATAGCGCATTTCAGGGAGGGTATCTTCTCTTCACTCTAGGGCTAACACAACAGAACGAAGAAAAAGATTCCCTTTCTGTCAGCGTCCGGAGCCAAAACTTGTTCTTAACTTCTATACTAGAAATAGTTATACCTCGTTAACATAGTCACCGCCACGGGTTCAGACGAATGGGTCTTACTTTAGACAGACTATAGTCAAGCCATCAATTTGGGGTAAGACAGGTTATTTTGCTGTCATTGATCTATCTTCAAACAATCTGTAACTTAGTTTAATAGCATTATCTGTAGCTTAGCTTTAGTTTAGTTACTGGCATTCATATAGACTGTAAGTTAAATGCTGCTTAAAGAAATATTGCAGTATTTGACATGCTGATCTTAGATAGCGATCAAACCATTAAAATATTCGAATCATCTGAAATTCGCATCAACGAAAAATGATTCTATTTATTTATTTCTTGATGCAAATTGAAAAGATATCATGAAATATCTCAAATTCTTAAACTTCATCAGTTTCCTTTTTCTCATGATTATCTTCTTCCAAGAAAATTCGACTTATTTATCCGGGAGATATTATGTTCTGTTCTCTATTTTAGGCTTCTCGTTTCAATCATGAGGTGATACAGATTTAAACATTTGTCTTTTTTGACAACACTTTTAGAGACTTTTGAGATAAATATTTTTGGGAAATGTTACTATATGTATCTTTCTAACGGCAGGCACTGAATTTCTCGTTTCTCGCCACGGAAGATGATGGAACCATAGACTTATAGATGGACTGTTCGCGACGCATTACATTCGGAAGCCAGCAACCCCATCATGTGACTATACCATCATAGGACTTGTGTTGTCCTATTCGCGATTATCCAATCAAAGCTATTTTTTATCGAAGCGTTTCAAGACCCGCTCTCCTGTTTGGCGATTTTTTCTCTAAGAGCGGGCGTAACTTTGTCGCCGAGAAAAGGAGTAGACGGGAAGATGCTCTTTCTTTTTAGAAGATAAAGATTTTGCTTTTTCTTTCTCTTAAAAAAAAAAGGACTTGATTTTTTTTTTTTTTTTTTTTTTTTTTTTTTTTTTGTATGTTATGTTGTAAGTCGATATTTTTTCATCCTTCCAATTATAATTATCTTTTGTTTTTCGTATTACATGGCACAATAACAATATTAAGGTTTTATGAATAACTATACAAAACTTAGTATTTTTTGGTTCACAACAGTAAAGTTTATTTAGGGATTTGAAAGGTATATAAAAGATTTGACTCATAAATTAAGTTCTGAAAATTAAAATGTCCCTAAACGCATGAAATATTCCTTTATGGTCTTAATTTAATTAGATTTGTACTTTATAAACTGTTTAGAAAAATCTTTATCTGAATTTATATTATTAAATAACTAAACATATTTCGTGCGTACATATTTGTAAATAACAAATTTCTTGAACTATGATATGCAAAACAATTTCACAAGGAGAAAATTGTGGCTGAATTAAAAGATGTGAAATAAAATATAAATATATTTATTTACCCAATAAAATGTACTTCAAAGTTAAGTTATCAATTGTTTATTGATTAGTATATTTAGTTATGAATTGTTTATTACAAATTATTAAACTTTGCTCAAAATATTCTATAATTGTTTCCAACTTGTAAAAAATAATAATTTCGTCATTAATGGTGGTTAACGTTTCTCTTAAATTTCGCCGCTTTGAGGAAAATTGAAATTCCAGGTGCCTTCTCAGAAAACATTTTATGCCAACGAGAAAATTTGTTTTTCTACCGACTATTATCGCCAAATATAGGAATAAGCAGCCATCATTCCTTTTTTTTTCCACACGTGCTGAGGGACTAAATAAGACAGGTGTTGGTTTCAAAGTGAGGCTGATTTTTACCATTGCGGGAGCAGTCTACTTATATTATTAGTCTATGGCTGGAGCTGTTACTCATTTAACGTTACTTGCTGGGCACCTGTTAGCCTAAGTCACGGAAACGAGCAACACTGCCACAGACCCATTCATAGGGTGAGTCACAACACACCACACGACATAGGACAACATAGAGCAAAACATCTATGCCTTGATTAGGATTCGAACTCACAGCGATTGGTTTCGCAGTCAGGCACGATGACCACTCGGCCTCCGAGCCGTCGTTTTAGTGTTATTTCTCTAATTGTTATTGTGCATCTACATTATTATTGTGCTCTACACTACTACTCAACTTCAGTAACGGGAAAAATAGCATAGATTAAAGATAATAGAAGGCCATGTGGTAGTTTCTTTTTTATACACTCTGACAAGACAAGTTCTTTTTAAACATATTTGTTTTTGAAACTGTTTGCAGTGCCTGTTGAAATGGCACAAGAGCCAGTGCGTGGGCTTATTAAATAAGTTCCTCAGGTTCGATTACTGACTATATTGACTGAGCAGCCCTTCACTTATACTTTATTTTTCAACAATAATCGTCACTGAAAACGTTGAAATTACAGTAAAAAGTACTAAAGTGCCGATACTTTAAAATGTAAATTTTTTTAATCATTTTTAAGCAATAACTGTCACAGTAAACATTGAAATTACAGTAGAAAGTACTAAAGAGCCGGTATTTTTCATTGGCAATTTTTTAAATTTATTTTACCGTGTACTAAATTTAAAGCCATTTAAACTGCTTCTATGCAGAAGCGTGTAAGCAGAAACGAGTATTGCAACTATAAAGGGGAAAAATTGCAAAATATTGCATCTGTAATTAAATGAGTCTCTGAAAATAAACAGGCAATAAATAGAGAAAATGAAAGAAATTTAATGGAGAAAAGGTTCCATTTGAGTAATAATATTACTGAGAACATTCATTTTCATCAGTTCTACTGAGAATGAATTCTCGTCTAATCTCTTTTTTAAAATTTGGTTTTATTGGATATATTTCTTCTAAGTATTGTATCCTAGATATCGGAAAATTTTTCCGATTTGTACAGTTACAACAAACTCAGAATTAACTGAAGAATTTAAAATCAATGAACTAATTTCTACTATGTGATCAATGAGAATTTTAGGAGTATCATTATTAATTTGAATTACACCAGATTTTTAATTATCCTCATTCGAATTAAAAATATTTCACTGTCAAAATATTGAAAAGTTTTAGCGGAGAAGAATATCTTTGTAGTTTTATATCAGATTTTGACTTTATGAAGTGTAATATTATTTAAAGTAAAGTTAAAAAATATTTCCTTCAAAACATGATGTAAATTATTATTCTACAGTTTTTTTTTTAAATTCAGATGTAATACAATTATTCTCATTTTATAATTTTATAACCGGCATAATTGTAATTTTAAGCCCAACCCTGAAGACAAGAGAGCTTCAGGATCAAGCAACGAGGCAAACTAGCTTTCGTGGAGGACATTTTTAAAGGTACAAACCCGCATTTGCGTTACATGGATAGAAAAACTAAGAAAATTTTCCATGGTAGGCCTGATGGTAAGAGGACTCTAACCCATAATCCGTCTAATACTGAGGATATTTTTTCGTCAACACAATGGCTTGTGCGAGCCAGTTGCAGAATTCGTATCGATCAGCCATTATCCCCTGAGCCATCACTGTTCATACTACTGGTATTGCCGCTATAGGTGCTGTGGTAGTAGGAACCTTTTATACTAATATAGATACCTAATACGTGTAATATCTTCAGTGGTAATAGTATTTTTTTTATCAACCTCCGAAATGGATAAGTACATTAAAATAACTTTACCACACATTCATTACACCTGATGTACAACCTTTATTTATTTTTTTTTCTCATTTGTTGCACATTCGAATGCGGCTTCATACTATTAGACTTACAATATGAGTTAAAAGTTCAACTCCCCGAAAGAAAGAGTAGCTATACATATAGTGTAATTTAAAATGTGATGTTCAGAATTTGTAAAATTTTTCCTAGATTTTATGGATAAATTGAATTTTATTTTATTGCTGGCGTTACCTGAGAGGAAAAACAAGGGGAAACATCTTACGTTTAGCCCGACGGCAAGGAGAACTAACCCATGATCCATCTGCCACTGAGGATATTTTGTGTCAGCACTGCAGTCGGTGCAAGCCAGCAGCAGAATTCGTTTCACCCAACCACCACTGGAAATTAAATCTGCGTCACCTCATTGGAAGACGAGTTCTATATCCCCATAGCCACCTCGACTTATTATAATTTTTAAATAAATGCAATTTTTAAGAATAATTTAATACAATTAATAAAATTTTTAAAAACGAACGGTGGTGGATCAGAGAATAGAGCTTTCGCCTTCTAGTGAAGTGAACCTGGTTAGAACCCCAGAGATGGCTGTTCGATATGAATTCCTCACTCGGCTCGCACCGACCATAGTGCTGATGTAAAATATCCTCAGTGGTAGACGAATCATGTGTCAGACTCCCCTTACAGTTAGGCTAACCGAAATAGGTTTTTGGGGTTTTTCTCTCCATGTAAAGCAAATGCGGGTTATTCTATCAAAAATTCCTCAACGAAGACAAATTTCTCCCAAAACTTAATCTAGGGGTTCCCTTCTCTTCTAGATATGGTTCAAAATTACAAGGCTACGGAGTTGAACATTAGTTGTCGTAAATCCAAAAAATTGGGTCTGCTGTTTAACGTTGGTTGTTAAGTTTTTAAAAACATTCTTTGTGTAGCAAGTATTTTATACACGTGAGATGGATGTATTAAAAGTTTGGAAATTATGGAACGTTCCCGTTCTCGCCAACCAAAAATTATGACGAAATAATAAAGTGAGTTAAAATCCCCCCACCCCCCTCTTTTCATCGAAATCCCAGTACGCGCCAAATCCTGACAAGGAAGATGATATTTGACATATGTAACGTCGCCAGTCATTACAAATGGAATTCCAATGGAGTCTCTAAATTTTTTGAAACAGTAATACCCTAGCTCACTAAAAATGAAGCCCCGAAAAAGGGATTATAGGGAATTTTCCTTCACTCTATAAATTCCCTTTTTTTGAAGGCCGGAAGTAAACAAATGGCTAGGCAGAAAATCCCTCTCTCTCAGCAAGTGTCCGATTGAGGGATTTTGTTCCCTTTAGTTTTTGTAATGTGTAACAGAAAAGTATGGCAGTTTTATTTAGTTATTTATTTTATGTATCTCCTTTTTTTAGCAGAACATATTTTAGAAATAGGCTCAACGTATTACCTTATTAAAATGCAGTTGCCAGATTCTTTAGAAATCACTATCTTAGAACTAATAGCATCTTACTTCTCGTGATTTACCTTTTCATCTTTTCTTCTTTTGAATTTTATTTTTACAAATAGAAATTTATCGAACAGTAGTTTTTAGTTTATTTATTTATTTTAGTTTATCGTGAAATTATACTTTTGCTGCGTAAAAAAGAAAGAGTAATAATTCTTTTTTCAAATCCTTCACATATTTAATAAATATTGCTAGTTAGAAATTTCAAATGTTTTGCGAAGAATTTTTTTTTACTATGCGATTCATCCCTTTTTTTAATGAATTTTATCAGAAGTTTTGTCGAATAGAAACTTATTAAGTAGTATATTTCTTCCTCTAATCATTTCTTACTCTTAATCGAAATTAAATTACTCTTAATTGAAATAATGAAAATAAAAATAATACATATTTTAATAACTGTCATTAATTGAAATTGCAAATGCTGTGCCATAATAATATGGAGAAGAAGACGGAGCTGAAGCAATAGAACTGAAAAAGGAATAAAAAGAAGAGGAAGTTGAAGTTGAAGAAGAAGGAGAGAGAAAGAGAAAGATGGAAAAAAAAGGTGAAGGAATAGAAGAAACAGAAAAAGAATGAAGAAAAAGAAGGCAGAAAAAAAGGAAGAACAAAAAGAAAAAAAAAGAGAAAGAAGTAGAAGAAGAAGAAGAAGAAGAAGAAGAAGAAGAAGAAGAAGAAGTTGAATAATAAGAAGAAGTTGATTAAGAAAAAGGAAGCGAAAAAAAAGGTAGAAAAGGAAGAAAACTAGGAAAGAGAAAGAAGTAAAATCAAGCATGTACCCTCTTGAGAATTTTTTTCAATCAAATAATTGAAAAATGTTATTTTAGATATAATTTATATGTTCCATGAATATGTAGGCTAATTAATTAATTATGACTATAACTAATATTCTTAATTAAATACACATTTTAATTTTTCTTCATCATGTATTTTTAAACTGCACAGGATAAAATTTTTTAAATACAATATGATTATTGAACCGAAATTTGTAAAGATGCTTGGATGTATTAATAATTAAATCAAAACTTTGATTCCTGTTAAAAAAACTGTCATAATGTTTTCATTTTAATTTATATCGTTTATATTCGATCATGTGTCGATTATATTTTTGCAGGTAAAATCTTAGAAAAATGCTTGAATTGAGGTGTGGCTTTATATTATTATAAGGATAGTGGCACCGAGGCTTTATTCTTATTATTTTATTTATTCTTACAACTTTAACTTGATGGTCAACATTTGAATTTTCAGAAGATGTAGTTAAATTTATTTTCCTATAAAAGACAATAGTATAAATCATTTTTACAAAGATTTTAATACTGAGTGATTAAAACAATAAAGAATTCATTATTTTATTAGTGAGCATTTATTTCAAAACATGTTAAAAAATACTAGAATCAACAATCGTGAACAGAGCCGATTATTCATAGAAATATTTTGTGAGAAACTGTTAATTTTGATCAGATCAGGCAGTGATATTTTCATAGTAGGAAGATGGGTTTTCGATTTCTCCTTGAAATCTATAAATATCAACATTTATCTTAAAAAAAAATTCTATATATCATTATATTTAAAATTTATAGTGGGATTTAATGATATATGTAAAATTTATATATATCATTAAATCCCACTGTCCCGTAACGCACGATAATTACGAGTAGACTTTAATTTCTGGTTCATAAATGTGTTTCGATTTTAAGCGTAACTAATTTATTTTGATTACTACTAGCAAATAAAAAGCATTACTTCAAGTTATAATTAGATATTATAATAGATATAATTAGATATTATATTACAGAAGTCTGTCCTTTTGTTTTTACACAGAAGTGTTTTCTGAAGAGGTCAGTTTTCTCGGAATGGGAATTGTAATTTTTCTATCAGAATTAAAACTGCTTGGTGTCAAGCATTTTTTCCTCCTTTATACTTAAGAACTAATCATAAAATTGGTTTCAGAAAAGGATTGGTGCTTGTTCTCTTAAATTAACTCCGGTATGTACTCTCGGTTGGTCATAGCTTTGGTTGATGCAGTTCTCTTCAAAACTGAGCGAATTTCATACTTTAGGTAATGTTTCGTGATGTCTCATTTCATTCCTGGTGAAATGGAATGAGTCTTAAATTGTACATACATTAACACGTTAAGAGGTGATATGCAACTAGACAAGCAGAACTTCTCATTCAACTAGACATGCTGAATTCACCATACAATCCATGGTCCCAACGCAAGTCGTAATGCGCTAGAGGGCGCGGGCAGTTTTTCTAGGTTTGGACATTTAGTTTTATGTCTGGCCTCATCTACGACGATGGTCCCATAAAAGCCATGGTGGTTCCGTTGATAAAGAGTTCACCTTCCAATTTCCAATGAGGGGAACCGGGTTCGAATCTCAGCGAAGGATGGTCGATACGAATTTCGCATCCGGCTCGCATCGACCACAGTGCTGACGGAAAAAATCCTCAGTGGTACACGGATAGTGGGTTACAGTCCTCTTGCTGTCCGACTAACCGAGGAAGGTTTTCGTGAATTTCCTCTCCATGTAACACAAATGCGAGTTTGTTCCATCAAAAAGTTCCCCTCGAAGGCAAATTTCTCCCAATACTTGATCCCTTGTCTTCTGGATTGCGTTCGAAATTACAAGGCTACGGAGTTGAACGTTAGTAGTCGTAAGTCCAAAAAATTCGGTCTGCTGTTCAACAACGGTAATAAGATGGTGCCATAGATTCTGATGAAGACCTTGTTGTCCGGATATCCGTATCTGCTCACACCATAATAGAGATGCCTGGTGTTTATGCCAAAGTACGGCAGTCACTCCTTCGACGGTGTAAAGCCTGCGTTAATGTAGGCGGCCGCAATTTTTAACAGATCTTGTGATGAGATTTAGTTTTGTTTAATTTCATATTGTTGAATAAACTGTTTTTTTTCCCCTTTCTTCATTTTATCGGCTTCTCTTTCATTTAAACTCTGTCTGTCTTGTTTCCCATCATTTCGTGACACAGCAAGTCTCGTGCTCTAGCGCATTCCAACCATGAATTGTACGGTGATTTAAGCTTATCTAGCTGTCTTCTATGACACTCTAACGTATGTACCATGGGTTTGGGACGTATGTACCATGGGTGATGTTTCGGGGAAAAAACAACATTAAATTTTAAGTAAAATTGTTCGTTTGAATCTTGAATTAACGTGTAAAAACTTTAATATAATATAAAATCTTTCGAATTGAATATGAAAAGTCAATTGGTCTAATTGTAATTAAAATTTTTATTAAAGAATAAAAAGAAGAGCGGCAATATTACGACAAAAAACGGATAAAAAATTCCCATGTTTAAGAAATTTCTTCTCAAGATATAAAATTTGTTCTCTGTTTAAAATTTGTTTTTCTTCCTGCAAGCTCTTACAACACTATCTATGACCCAATTCGTAACTAAAAGGTTGGGTTGTCAAAATAATTATTTCCTGAAAGTTTAACAGTCATTCAACAAAGTTGACAGTTTAAGTTACCACTTTTTCTATTGGAATGCATCATATTCTCCAAAGCATTGTATTTTCCTGCCGTATACGTGATAGCTAATTAAAAGCGAAGCATGGTAACAGCTAATAGATTTCAATATATTTATTAAAATTTAATGCAACTATAATTAATTATTTTAATTATTTTTATCAAAAAAGGCTTGAATGAATCTGAATACTTGAGAGCATTTAAATTGATGAATTGAAAAATGAATGAAGTGAAACGATTAAAATATTTTATTTTAATTTAAAATTCCGACCTGGGTTAATATTTCGTCAAGTCTTACATTCTTGCAGGGGCACCATATTAGGTGAGCCAACAGTGCTCCCCCAGTAGGGACAGATATTACAGAGAAAGAAAGAACATCCCCGACTTGTCCGGGATTCGAACCCAGAACCTTTCTGATGCAAGGCAGACCCCTACACAGTCCGGTTGGCCAAGGTTAAAATATTATAATGGAAATTAACAAACAAAAATTGTTAAACAGATATAATTGATTTGGATTAATGGATAAAGTAAACAGACTAGTTAATCGAAAAAAGAAAGGTAATATTAAATAGAAATGATGCATGAAATGGTAAACAGAAATGTTGAACACAATCTTAAATCGAAAATACGATTACAATTACTCGACAGACTGATATATACAAAAAAACAAACTATTAAACATATTTTTATGTGTATTTTTTTTATTTTTTTTTGAATAAGAAAGTTGAAATTTGTTGAAAAGTTAAAATAGTTTAACTTATTTTATATCCTAAATAAAGCAGATTTGAAACAGTTAACTGGCACCTATGACACTCATTCGTGACAAAGAGTGTGCACAGTCGAAACAATTTGTTCGTGAAAAGTTCAACCTACATCGCCCTTCAGCAAAGTTGACAGTTTCAGGTACCACCTTTGCGACTCAATCGTGTCGCGTTATCCTTAAGCATTCCGTTGTACTTTCCTGTCGTATACGTGATACAGTAGCCCATTAAAAACGAAGCATGGAAACAGCTAATGGACTTCAATGTGTCTCAAATTGTCGCTCACGTGACTTATGTGTCGTGACATTCAATAATTACCATAATTTTATTTTTCACTATTTCATATAAGGCTTCGTATATATCGCCATTTTATTTTTTCGCAGAAATAAAAACACAAAAGAACAGAAAACTTTTTTTTTTAGTGTAGTTTATATGAATGGAACTTTTTCAGATGGTAATTTAGTTTTATAAAAATATAACTGTTTGTTGTTGCCTAAATGATCGCCAAGGCGGAAATGGCATAAATGCAGCCAATTTTTCTTTTCCATTAACAAAGGCGATAAGTTTTGCGTCTTATTTTCAGAAAAGAACGGGTTCTCATCAAAAATAAATTAAGATTATGAAGTGGGGGTATTGAATCCTGCCAAACGGAAGTGTGGATCGCCAAGGTGGTGTTTTGTGCCTTGCGAAGAGGTTGGGAAAAGTTTGATAAATCGTAATTTAGTTGACATCTAAAGGAAGGAATTCAAAAGAATTTAGCACCTTCCATTTCTTTTTCTTCTGTACGCAAATACATTTGCACTTTTTGAGACAATTATTTTAAAAAACCCATTTATCATTCCATTTGTTTGTGATTTTTGAAATTTTTTCGGAGTGTTGTCAGTCTTCTAAATAATATTTATTTATTTATTTTTAATTTTTCACATAATATTCAATTGAAACTCAATGAACACTTTCTAATGATATGACTAAACAATACTAAATTTTTTATACTGTTCTTGATTTCGGGTTCGAATTCTGTATTTGATTTATATATAAGAAAAATATTATTGCTGCGATAATCGATTGATTCATGAGCGGTTTTTCTGAGAATTTACTCGAATTTAACTCTCTCCATTTTTTTTCTCCCTTCAGTGAGCAAACATATATGCACTTTTTGAGACAATTATTTTTAAGAACCCATTCATCTTTCTATTTGCTCATGCTTTTTCAAATTTTTTCGGAGTAGTGTTAGTCATTTGAATATTATTTATTTTTTAAAATTATCACATGATATAGAATTTAAGTTCAATGAAATATTTCGAATGGAATGATGAGGCAATATTGAATTTTTTGAAGTGTTCTGGATTTCGGGTGCGAACTATATACAAGAAATATTTTTTGGCTGGGATCGTTGATTAATTCACCTTCTGTTTTTTAGATATGGGATGATTTACATTGTAGGGTATCTACCACTACAAAATTACGATTACAATTCACTAGTATATAAGATATGTTAACTCGATTCTATGATGGGGTACCTTTTCATAGATGAGGGTTGACATTGTTGACGTCTACTCTCCTCACATTGGTGACCTGGACGTGATGTGAACACACCTACTTCGATGAATGGTTCACATTGAATGGTTGACTTGCTACATGTGACTGCGACATTATTCACCTCCTCGCGCTGTTGCTACTCTCGATTATCAGCCGACATACACTCGACTGCTAAAGGCAACACAGGAGCGACCACTACCGTGAACTTAATACAGTTCTCGCGACCAGCACTCAAAAAGTACGGTGATCTTAATACAGCTCTCCCGGCTTCTCAGAAAACAGCATTAAATCAACTAGTTGTATCCGTGTATAGAATTCTATCACAGATATAATTCTGGTGGAGGAGTACTGTAGGGCATCTACCACTACAAAATTACGATTACAATTCACTAGTATATAAGACATGTTAACTCGATTCTATGATGGGGTACCTTTTCATAGATGAAGGTTGACATTGTTGATATCTACTCTCCCCAGAACATAAAAATATTTGTTACGATGATTTAAGTTTATGTTCTCAGCGTTACTGAAAATATTGGATTGGATGAAATTGATCTTCGCTTCGGTATAATTTTGTGAAAAAAAAAAAAAAAAGAAACAAATAAGTGTCGAATCAGGCATCAGGTTCTAAAGAAAATATCACACATATTGGACACCGGAAAGGGAAAACCTTGAACGATATTTATTTTCTTATATATTGTATAATAAACTGATTTTAGAATGTATTTTCACCAACTATTTTAAGTTGGAATCTTTTTTTTTTTATATTCGGAAAATACTATGCAACCTTAAATAGTTTATTTATGTTCCAGATTCAGATAGAGGTTATTTGTGAAAAATTGAGATCCTCAGCGCATTTTCTTTAAATAACGAAATTTCGAATCGGAACGTTAAATAGCATCCAAAATATGTTCCTTAAAACGAGAAGATTATCTCTCCATAAAGAAATTTTTATATTTTTTATTTCTGTTTTCATTATTTTTGGAAAAAAATAGCAACTATTAAAATTGGAATTATGAAATTAGTTTAGAACATTAGTAGAGAATGGAAGAATAACAAATGATGTAACTCTCTCCGATCTTCTTAAAAAGAAGAAAAAGTTTTTAACTTTTAAATATCTAGAAATGAAGAGATTTTGAATGTGTAATGAACAACGACAGAAAGTGACAGTGATTCCGAAAATCAACACGTGATGCATTTCAAAACACATTGAACTGGAAGGCATTTAGTCTTAGAATGCAGTAATTTTTTATCACTGAAATACATTTCAATCCAATGTGTTTTGGACTGTTTCACGTGTTGATTTTTGGAATAATTTGTATGGAAATAATTTTTATCAGAGTCATAATGGCTCAAGGGATAGTGCATTCGCCGACCAATGTGGCAAAATAAATTTTATCAGAATTAAACATCACGAAATGCAAAGCAATGTAAAACACGGAATTTTTCGAGTAAAATAAGAGAAATACATACGAGCACATATTAATCTCTGAATAGATTAATTGTCTTCTCTTTTGAACATTTAATATATACAATAAAAGTTAGTGGTTTTTAATATATTTAAAATTATTAACTTTATTGTTAAATAAAATTCATAATTATATACTTTTTAACATATAGCACATTATGAATTGGTGTTCCTAAAGGGGAAATAAGAGCTAACTAAGGGGAAAAAAGCGAGAATCTTTTTTCACCAGAAGACCTTAATTGATGCTCGCCAAAATGGCAACAATCTGGCCCAAACGATTTTGGCGCCACGCTTCGGCAAAAAGCTTAACTATTAATTAGATTCGATAAACTGCTGGGTTCATCGTTTTTTTCTTTCTTTTTTATTATTATTATTATTTTTAATTGAATTTATAAATCTCTTTATAATCGTTTGGTCATTTGCTTTTAGTTCTATGAAATGCTTAGACGTTGATTCGTTAAGAATATCGTTTGTTACTAACGATAAAAATATATTTTGTAAATTATGATTTATTTTAAATATTTTTATTTTGCAACATTTTTCTGATTTTTAAATTTATTTCAAAGTTGAAAAATATGTTGAAAAAATATTTATATGAATGAGATGAACCATTGCACCATTTAAACAAAAGAAATAATTGTGAAAAGCGTTAAATTTTTTATTTTCACCGTTTAAAGTAGAACTTATTATATATTTCATATTGCAATTACTTCATAGATTTGAAACTGGTATAAATAAAACTGTAATTCGAATTTATTGTCAAATTGATAAAAAAAATTTTCTTCTAATGGCAGGTACTGAACATTCGTTCTTCACCTCGGAAGATGCCGGAAGTGTTACGTGGGCACCTGTGAACTTATGTCACGGAGGCGAGCAACATTACCCACGCCGTACTGCCACAGATACCCGTTCAAAGGGCGGGCCACATTCATATAATAGAGGACAACACACAGAGAGAGAAACATCCATGCCCGGAGCAGGATTCGAACTCGCAGAGTCAGGCACGCTAACCGCAGTGCCACCTGTCCGGCAATTGATACAATATTGAAGCGACATTCTCACCATCACAATTTCTAAATAATGAAACGCTTCAATCTAGTGGATCAGGGGTCAAAGTGTGCCTCTCAGTGAAGTGATCGATGTTCGAATCCCAGCGATCACTGGTTGATTAAAAATAACGCCGATATAGACGATATAAATATTCACATTTGGTTCGAGTACAGATTTTCTTCGTGACTTTCACAGAGAAAACTACATGCCCCCATTTCATAAGTAGTTGCTAACCCCGACCCATCTCGTTTGGGGCATGCGGAAAATATTACTCACCGCCGCGATAGACCCCTTAGGAAAGGTGGCGCAGATGCGGAAAGTTACCACGCGACCCAGAGACTACCGAAGCGCCTCCCGTGGCGTTTATTTAAAATCAAATAATGGTTACACATTACCGTTTCACGGTTCACAAAATGATGTTTACATGATTGATTCATATAAGGCTTACATCTATCTGCGTCGGTCGTGGTTCAAGTATAACTTTTCATTATAAATATCAAAATGCAATTGTGGCTCGGAGTTTACATCATTATAATTTGTTCAGCTGGTTGGAATCAGTCAAGAAATAACAGAGTCAAGAAATAAGAGTTATGAAATAAAAAGAAGTTTTTTTCCTTCATATATATATATATATATATATATATATATATATATATATATATATATATATATATATATATATATATATATGAATTCACTTAACAAATATGTACTAAAAGAAATTCTGTTTGCTTAAACCTGTGCCTCCTCTTCCCACAGCCAAATATTATTATCTATCAATTTTATTTTATTACCGTCGTTAAACAGCCGACCTAATTTTGGGTTTGCAATTACTAATGTTCAACTCCGTAGCCTTGCAATTTTGAACTATTCCAGAAGACCAGGGAACTCCTGGACCAGTAGCCCCAGAGGTATGATTTGTTATGGGAACTTGGAGGACTTCGTGACTCAACAGATTTAACTAGCGTCAGTCACAATTTACTACATGGAGAGTCCGCGGCCGGCTGGGATCGAACGCACGACCTCTTGGACATGGGCACAGTGTCCTATCAACCAGGCTATCCCGGCCCTAGTGCTATCAATTAGTACAATAAATAATTAGATCTATTGGTGCGAAACAAATTTAATGAGCTCACAACCGTAATTTAATATTTTCGTTCACCAAACAGGCGTATATATTAAATACTATTTTTGTTTGCATCTTATTGTGCATGAAGCTGATCATTAAGTTCTAAATCATTTGACAGATCGCTTTAACTGTAATTTATAACAGTATATTAATGTTATCTGCACAAAAATGATAATTGTAAAACGGTAAATAAGATTAGACCACCTTTCTAAGTATCATTATCTTTTAAGATAAAGTTACTTAGAAAGCACAGAATTACATTTTCATAATACAAAAAAAACAATAGTTTTCTTTATTTTTAGCTCTTGAATTAGAAACGTAATAATAGCAATACCGAAGAAAAAAACTTTAAATTAGGGATACAAAGATATTTATAGAGAAACAATAGCATTGTAGGAATGTCATATGTCATATGTCTGTTCATCTTATTTTTAAAAGAGTTGCGAATGGCAACTAGAGAAAAAAACAGATAAAAAAAAAATAGTGCGTGGAGTCCCTCCGCGTGGAAGAAGTTAAACTTCGTAACCTGCGACGTTAATTATTAACATTGCTTACAATTCACAATTGATCGCATCATTTAATTATTATTTTCGAGTGGAGAAATATCAAAATCTATAAAATTTACAATGGTATTATGATAACTAAAGTAAGATACGAAATGTTTGAGTTCTATTTTTTCAATATTTCTTGCGAAAACTGCATCAATGGTAGTTCCCCCTTTGGTTGTTGGATCATTCCCACCATTTATCATTTCCAATCCAAATTTGTCTTTAAGGAAGGTTAATAATGTTTCAGCTTCAGGTAACGAGAAATTCATATTAAAATCTCCTGCAAGGATCACAGGCCGGTTATAATAATCAATTTCTTCACCAGTAACGTCTGCCAGAGCTTGTGAACCTGCAGTGGATAGTGGCAATAAAGATTTTGCAATAAATAATTTAATATCCTTCATGGCTGCATTTGGTGAAATATAAATGGCAATTAGAAAAGAGAAAACCTAACAATCAATTGATATTCACAAGAGGCGTATCTTGACATAACCTTAAATCCGTCGCAGTGTCCGTGGGATTGTTTTCACCCATTTTTTACAATTGTTATCCACTAGGTTTGAAAATAAAAAATACTACCCTATTAAATTATATGTGTATCAAATCAAACTAAAATATTTATGGAAAAGCAAAAGTTTTATGACTTTTATTATTTTTATGCTAGTGAGAACCAAAACAATATGGAAATGTGTAGGGAAAACTGGATCCTACCACGTGATTTCCCGGCGAATAAAAATGAAGCGTTAAACGTTTAACGCTTTCTTGTTGCAAGTCGCATAAGAAGTATAACTTCAAAAATAATAATAAAAATGGTTGTTCTAAAAAATGTCTTCTGATTATTTATCCTGTATTCCTGTCGCGTACAACTGGTGACTCGGATACTACTGATACTAATATAAAAAGTATTCACAAAAAAGAACCGTTCTGGCCCGAAAAACCTGAGATTTGGTTTCATCAGGAAGAAGTGTAATTTTCTATCAGTGGAATTTTAGCAGAAGAAACTAAATTTAATTACCTGGTCTCGCAGCTGGAACCTAAATATGTCGAAACAATATGGGACATTATTATCGCCAAAAGTACCACTAAATACAGCAACGCAAAAGAGAGAGTACTGAATATTTTCAAGGGAAATGAAAACAAAAAGATCAAACGACTCGTATCTGAAATCGAGATTGGCGCTATGAAACCCAGCCAATTAGTTCAAACGATGATATCTCTAGCAACAGATGACATATCGGAAAAAGTATTGAAAACACTCTGGCTAGACAAGTTACCTGATGCAATTAAAAACATTTTAATTGTCAGTGAAGAAAGTCTTGAAAAACAAGTTGTAATGGCCGATAGAATCGCTGAAATAAATCTGAGATTGGAAATGTATAGCATTAATCAAGCGTGTTCTACAGAAAATCTCATCGCCAAAATTTCTTCCCTTGAAGAAAACATAGCAAATTTGACAGTAACAAAACCTCGCGATATGTATCGTAGTTACAATAGAATAAATTATGGAAGTAGAAGCCGTTCACAAAAGCGATATAACCCAAAAGGTAAATATTGTTTTTATCATTTTCGATTTGGTTCAAAATGTTTACCTGGTAAATGCCACCAACCATGTTCTTATGATTCTGATGCGGAAAGCAAAAGCAGTAGACTTGGCGGCAGATTCTGCTGATGAGGAAATAAATGATTGCCGTAAATTTAGATTATATGTTCGAGATAGGAATACAGGAATAAACTTCCTTATCAACAGTGGAGCCGATGTCAGTTTATTACCATTACCCGCCAATAAAAGTTATCAAAGTGCAAGCGATTATAAACTATATGCAACAAATGCATCCGAGATTACAACCTATGGAATCAAAATATTAACTTTTGATTTAGGACTTCACCGCTCATTTAATTTCCCATGTATTATCGCCAAAATTAATAAAGTAATAATAGGTGCCGATTTTCTTAATAAGTTTAATTTATTAATTGACATCAAAGAAAAAAGATTGATTGATGGAGTAACCAATTTAATAGTTAAAGGGGAAATTTCTCCAATATGCATGACGGAAACAATTTCCACTATGGATAAAAATTCTAAGTTTTCTGAACTATTCTCTTCATATCCAAATTTAACTAAGCCAAACTTATTAATTAGTGATGCTAAACATAAAATTCGACATTTTATCGTCACAACGGGAAAACCTGTGTTTTCTAAGGCACGACAATTATATCCAAAAAAATTGAAAATAGCCAAAGAAAAATTTCAATTCATGCTAGACAGCAGGATTATTAGACCTTCAAAATCACCCTGGGCAAGTCCTTTACATATGGTTAAAAAGAAGGATGGGTCTTACAGACCATGTGGTGATTATAGACGACTAAACGACCAAACAATACCAGACCGATATCCAATACCAAGAATAGAAGATTTCCATCATATTTTAAAAGACACTAAAGTATTTTCTAAATTTGATTTATTTAAAGCTTATTATCAACTTCCTATAAATGAAGAGGACAAACAAAAAACTGCAATAATTACGCCTTTCTGACTTTTTGAATTCAATGTTATGAGTTTCGGCCTCAGAAATGCACCTTCAACGTTTCAACGCTTCATAGATGAAGTTCTGTGTGGACTTGATTTCGTTTTTCCTTATCTAGACGATATATTAGTGGCATCTTCAAACAAATAAGAGCATCAATCTCATTTAAAACAATTTTTTGATAGATTAGATAAATATGGCCTCAGAATCAATATCTCCAAATCAGTCATTGCTGTGGATAAATTGGAGTTTTTGGGTTATGAAATCAGTTCGGAAGGATCTAAGCCCATTTCCCAAAAAGTAGAAGCAATCCTTAATTACAAGTTGCCAGAAACTATACGTGAACTGAGAACTTTTCTTGGTCTAATAAACTATTATAGACGATACATCAAAGACGCTTCTAAAACACAAGCAATTCTCAACGAATATTTGAAAGGAGCTCATAAAAATGACAAAAGAAAAATAATGTGGACTGAGCAAGCTATAAACATGTTTGAAAAATGCAAACAAGATTTATCCAATGTAGCCTTGCTAGCATATCCGAAGTTTGAATTGCCTCTATGCCTTTGCTCAGATGCTTCAGATTTCGCAATCGGACCAGTATTGGAACAATACGAAAATGGTACTTGGAAACCGATAGCTTTCTATTCAAAAATATTAAATGATGCGAGGAAAGGATATAGTACCTACGACGGAGAAATATTAGGGATATATCTTTCTGTAAAGCATTTCAAACATTTATTAGAAGGTCAAGAATTTACTATATTTACAGACCATAAGCCACTGGCCTTCAAACAAAAAAATGAAAAAGCATCTCCAAGACGAAATAGACATCTCCTGTACATATCCCAGTTTTCGACAAACTTTCAACACATTATTGGCAAAAATAATATCGTTGCAGGCATGTTATCTCGAATTCAAGAAGTAACTAGTGTAGATTATGACAAAATTGCTGATGATCAAAGTAGTGAGGAGGATTAAAACAACTAATGAAATCAGACACAACCTTAAAATTTCAACAACAACCACTGCAGTCTGTTAAATTTCTATGGGGCGATATCTCTACTAATATAATTAGACCATATATTTCTAAAAATTCAAGAATGATTATTTTCAAACAGATACATGGTTTATCGCATCCAGGAATCAGATCAACTATCAAACAGGTAACGCCAAGATTTATTTGGCCTGGAATTCGAAAAGATGTTAGAATTTGGGCACAATCCTGTATTGATTGCCAAAAAAACAAAATTTCAAAACATACTAAATCCCAGTTTGGAGAATATCAACATCTCGATGAAAGATTTAACGAGATACATATTGACCAATTGGACCATAACCCCCATCCTATGGAAATAGATACTGTTTGACTTGTATTGACCTTTTTACAAGCTGGATAGAAGTAATTCCTATACCTGATATCAAAGCTGAAACAGTCGCCAGATGTTTCTATGAAAATTGGATAGTAAGATTTGGAGTGCCATACAGAGTAATTACCGATCGAGGATCACAGTTTGACTCTGAAACGTTTAATTCTCTTACCAACTTATGTGGAGTAAGTCATCGTACATTGAAAACTGCAATAAAGGCACACAACTCTATTAAATGGTCTGAACTTCTGAATGGTAGTGAAATATAATGAACTTAGATGAACGGGAAATTTTTCAAGAATGATTTAAAATGTTTACGTAACAAGATTGCCAGATTGCAAAATGTTTACGTAACAAGATTGCCAGATTGCAAATTGCAGTTACGCTCAATTTGCGCTTTTGTTTTCATAGTTTTCATATTTTGCAATCTGGCAATCTTGCCACGTAAACATTTTAAATCATTCTTGAAAAATTTCCCGTTCATGTAAGTTCATTATATTTCACTACTCGCTTTATAGATTTTGTTTTATTCTGCTCTTCCTTTATATTTTACTAGCTGTACCCTGCGTGCGTTGCAACGCTTTCAGTTTGAATTTAAATTTTTTATTTAAGTGTGTAAATCAGTTTTGTGATTATGATTTAAAATGAGAATTTTAATTAATGGTGGAAATACCAGTAATAGTCTCAATAGTTAATTCTCTATTATATCGTTAGTGCATTTTCAAACAGACATGTATGGTAATGCACACCGACCATGAAACATATTTTGGATGATGATCTGAAAAAAGTCTGGATCAATGGCGACATGAATATTTCTGCTGATAAAAGCTGACCAATTTGTAATGGTGTGATTTTTTTCAATAAGCCAAATCATGTAGCAATTCTCTTTTTTTGCCATTCAATAGAATGCATCAAACACCGTGTCTCCCCAAAAACATGACTTTTCGCAATGGAACCAAGTATAGAGCTTAATATTTGTTTTAACTCAAGCAGGATTGCATGTGAATGTAATAAATAATTCTGGCTGTCCATATGCGCACCGATACTTGTAGCACCGAATGAAGTCATTTGGAAACACGAATGTACTGACATATATTTTTGCCAAAAAAATTTCTATTGATTTGTTTGACCCGATAACGTTGATAATGACTCGGCTGGCGACGTTAAATCTGGTAGTTTCACTTTGCCTCCAGAACAGCAAATTCCAGCTGTTTCATTCTTAAATTTGAGAGCACTACAAAACCATTAATCTAATTGATGCAACTAATCTAATTGATTGAGCAAACTAATTGATCCATTTTTCCGATGATGACGCTTGGGTGAAAGAGTATAGTCGGTTGCCGAATCATAGTGAAATGCACTGAGATTCAAATCAGAGTATTGGCAGCGTCTGGATAGCGAAGTGGGTTCTTGATTGATTTTCATTCTTGCATCCCGTTGCTCTGAAGTTTCCGACAAACGGGCTTGAGTAGTGCGTAGTTGATTTGTTAACAGTTTTCTTTCCCGTTGCTCTGATGTTTCCAACAAACGGGCTTGAGTAGTGCGTAGTTGATTCGTTAACAGTCTTCTTTCCCGTTGCTCTGATGTTTCCATCGAACGGGCTTGAGTAGTGCGTAGTTGATTCGTTAACAGTTTTCTTTCCCGTTGCTCTGATGTTTCCAACAAACGGGCTTGAGTAGTGCGTAGTTGATTTGTTAACAGTTTTCTTTCCCGTTGCTCTGATGTTTCCAACAAACGGGCTTGAGTAGTGCGTAGTTGATTCGTTAACTGTCTTCTTTCCCGTTGATCTGATGTTTCCAACGAACGGGCTTGAGTAGTGCGTAGTTGATTTGTTAACAGTCTTCTTTCCTGTTGCTCAGACGTTTCTAAGGAACGGGTTAAAGTATTGTGTTCTCGATTAGTTTCGATGTTTCTGAAACACGGATAGTTCTCTTTTTGCGTGCCTGAAATGTTGATCGACTAAGAGCGATTCGTTAAGGCGGCATGTTTTTGCACATATTCTCTTTCAAACAAAAAGAAATGTAAAAGTTGACAGTGATCGCAAATTTGTTAAATTGAAAATTCAAGTATTTATTTTAAATAATAAAAAAGCAATAAAAATGAAATAAATTAAATAAGAAATATAATAATGATAAAATTTAAAACAAAAAACCATTTTTTAAATGAACGAAATAAAATGAATGTGAATTCGTAAACGTTGTAATAATAAACAATCTAATAGTTTTCAAATGACAACTGTCAGCAATGAAACCTTCAAAAAATATATTTAATTGTGCTAACCTAAAATTGCATACTAAATATAAATAATTACTAAAAGCGTGCAATTTGAATAAAATTTGCTTTTACCTTTATTTTTATTAAACAGTTTTTACTAAATCCGTGATACGACCAATAATTACGAAATCTATTCTCGTTGATTTTACGTGCTTGTGCTCACCTGACATAAAGAAACTTGTGCGAATTATAATTAAATATTAAAGTATATGTAATTTACTTTTTTTAAAAAAGAATAGAGCTATAAGATAGAAAATATCACTGTTGTTATCTTCAAGATATTTGAAAACTGAATTGCTTACAGAAAAATTTAAAACAATGGCTAACTTTTAACCAATCAGAAAATTCCATTTCGATTTTCGCTGATACCTCTGGAACGGTTTGTCGCAGAATGTTCTAATGTCGACAGAAACCTTCCTCGTACTTTGAACTATCTGTATGCCAAGTTTCATAGCTTTCTGTCGGATGGTTTAGGAGTCTGAAGGGGACAGACAGACAGACAGACACACATTCACTTTTATATATATAGATTTTCTGTTTTTACGTGTTATTTTTACTTATTGTGTTTAATTTTATTTGTCGTAATTTTTGTAAAAAAAAAAAAAAAATTAGTGCTCGTCACACTATTGTATTGATATATTTTGCTTTGGCTATATTGATACAATATTAGAAAGCACTCTTTTTCGGATATAATCGTGTGGGCTGATGAAAAGATTATATCTTTTATTTTCCGGTTTTTTAAGAAAACTTTATCCTTTTATTTTTTTTAATTAATTCTTTCCCCAGTTGTTTGTTATTATTATTATTCCCCCCCCTTTTTCATTTGTCTGTAATTTACCTTTGTTTTATCTTCATTTTGAACTTATATATATATATATATATATATATATATATATATATATATATATATATATATATATATATGTAAATGAAAGAATAACTAACAAATCAATTAAGAACAAGACTATTACAAATCAAGTTGAATATAATCACAGAAAGCTCCAACAAGTCAAAAGCCGAACGTGACTAAATCATTTAAAATTTAAAGCTGAGGATCACCAAAATTTATAAAATCAATAAAACAGATAAACTAATAAAATCAAAGTATAGTCAAATCTAAAAGCACTACAATAGGTTGAAAACTAAACTAACAAGACATAAAAATTCATTAAAATACTTGAAATATGAAGAATCGCAGCATACATAATACACTTAAAGGATAAAAGTAATAATTAAATAATTGAAAGTTGATTAAGTACAATTAAATTTACAAAGATAATTAAAAACATTAAAATACATCAAGAGTAAAAATTGCCATAAAAGAGTTAAAAGTTAATCACACAGATTAATTAAAAATTATTCACTTAAAAGTTTTTGGAGCGACGTGTTGTTAACTTGAAAGAGGTAATCTATTATCATCATAAATCCAGGGCAAGAATGTCTTGCAAGGAATGTTTAATTATATAGTAAAAATATCTGTTCCCGTATAATAAAAATCTGCTTATAAAACAGATTAATGTTTGTGAAAACTTACTTTGTTACGGTTAAAAACCATTCTAATTACTAATTTTTCTTCGTAACTGTTGCGTTAAAAACATGCTTTTGTTTGGTAAAAAGTCGTTGAGACTACGGATTTACTTCGTAAATTTTACGGTTTTGTACAATCAACCTAGCTAACGGTTTAAAACCGTAAATTTTACAGTGTACTAATTATTAACAGTGATCCATTTTTTAATGACATTTCATCTATGATTATAACAAAAGCCATTTGGTTATGTAAATTTAACAAAAATGTTATATGTTTTATAGTTAGTATTCTTAAAATAAAAAGCATTAATACGATGTTATTATACAAAAAAATTATATTTCCAATAAAACGTAAAAGAAAAAAAAATCAATAAATTCACTTACACATTCTATTTATCAAAACAAAAAGAAGGTATAGCTCCGCTTAAATAAAAGATAAATTCTCTAATTAAGGAAATAGCACTAATTTCATTAATCAAAATAAAGAAAATGACTTAAGAAAATCATTTCCGTTCGAAAATTCTTTGAATCAATTTTAAGAACCGAGACTCATAAAAATTAACTTAATTTTCGGAATTAAGTGATTAAGAACTTCATAGTCAAACTAGATTAGAGGCCATTTTTCTTTCCCAGCATCTTCTAACCTTAATGGTTTTTAATAAAATCTGCATTTACTTATCCATTCAGAAACGATTTTTTTCCCCCGCAAATGACGGTGGGAGTGAAATAAATTTCCTTTGTTTCTCTTCCCCTAATGATCTTAGAAGGAGTTTTCGAAGTCGGGAATGGCAATTGATGAGACCTTCAGAACTGAAATGAAGTGGAAGAGAGAAAAAAGTAATAAAAGAACAGGCGGAAGAAGTGTTGCCAAAAGCAACGAAATAAAACTTCTTTTTCGGAATATAAATAAGCCTTGAAGGGGTCTTTTAGGCGGGAAAACTAAATTCCCCTGCTGGAAAATTTACTTAAGTATCTTTTTGGAGGCTGTCTCTTCGCCAAGCGTCCATAAATTTTAATGATTCCTTACACCCTAGAAGAATTTTACTTCATTCCAGAAGCCATCGCAGTTCGAAAATCAGTCAATGCAACCTGACACTCCTAAATGGTTTATATATTTATTTATTCAAATGCGGGATTACTTCTCTTCAAGTTCCTACAGCAGGGGAGGTGCAGGAAGTGGCAGAACTATCCTTTTTTCCCTACTCTTTTGCAGTTCGAATTTTGCGGACGAGGGTAGAACTGCTTGGAAAAAGGGAATATTTAAATACATTAGGATAGTTTGAAAATGTATAAGAGCCCACTCAGTTCTTGGGTGAGGGGCTAGAAAAAAGATCCTCCTTCGTTAAAATCCTGTTTGCATAGACGGGAAAACTCAGGGAAACGGGAAAAGAGTAGGGGTTGAGTATGTAAAAAAGGGTTAAAGGCTGTCTTTGAAAAAGGGATGGTGTAGTCTGGGATTTTCGAACGAAATGAGTAATGGTTGCTTCTCTGCTTATCGTGCTTCAACAATGTCATACTTTGACGTCTAGGAAACCTAAAACAATGGACGGTATTCAAAATCGGGTGCAAGTTATTTTTTTACGCTTCAAAGTATGTCATATTCTTGTGAAGTTATTCTCAACGATGCCATCAAGAATATATATTCAAACATAGATTGATTCAAAAGTTCTCTGACCTGTTTTTAAAAAAATACTAGAAGAAAAAACAGTTTAAATATCTAAATATATTGGTCATTATTAAAAAGAAGGTGATCATTTTTTTCAGACGAAATCTTTGTAAAGTTCGTTAGTTAATTTCACGTAAAACACCTTTTAAATTAAAAATGCATAGCTGAGGATAGCAGATATAACCATTTTAATTTCGTAAAACGTTGTTTTATTGTTGCCCAATGAACAATAATATCTGTTTCACATTATTTTACAATATAACTTTTTAACTGAATTGATATAATAACTCAACAAAAGTTATGGCTAAGTTTCATAAACATATGAGCCGCTGAATAAAACTGATGACAACGTGAAACTGATCGGTTCCATATTATTGCACACTAGCCTAAACCTGCCCGTCAACATCATCAATCTGGTCTGCAGTAGTAGGCTTAACATAGATACTGATTCACAGTTTATTTTGGTTATATTTTAAATTTACGACGTGAATCTATGATAATAAAATGAAGAGTTGGAGTGTCTATCTTATAACTCCATAACTGTTTGTTCTATCGGCTTGAAATGTGAACAGCGGGTGCATCGGCAGATTTCCTTCCTCGACCTTAAAATTCGTTCGAAATTTTCAATTAGATAATTCGGGAGAAATATGCGAAAAGGGCATTTTTGGATTAGTTTAGCATAATAGCCATTGTTTTAAATTAAAATATGGACGGTTCTAATTTATTTTTCAAGTATTTTAAAGGTAACATCGTTGATGTTTGTAAGCTCATAGCAAAGAATATAGAAAGGAGAAGAAGTCCAGCTTTTCGAATACGTAACTATCACGGGGAACTGTTCGGTGTGCTATACAAAAAAAAAAAAAAAAAAAAAAAATTACAGGGTGAGTGACACACTTAAATTTAGCAGCGCATCATATGTACTAAGATCCAGCGTATGCGTATTACAATGACAAGTGATAGTCAATGAGGTGGTACGTCACTTGTAAACCAGTTGTTGGACAACTCTACATTTGTTGTTGGGTGCGCTACCTCCCAATATTTTATTCTTTTTATGTCAAAATGTGTTTGCAGATTTTATTAAAATGGGTGGCATGATTGTATTCTCAAAGAAATATCTTAACTAACAGTACAGTATTGTTTATCAATAGTGTAAAAATGCAGAATAAAAAAGAGAACTTTTCTTCTCCTCCTCAACCCCAGTAGAGATTAAGAGGAGAGGAGGGTGCTAACCCGTTTCAAGAGCCTCTGATTCTGCATGTTAATTGTTATTTTTTCCTTTATTCATAGGAATCACGCCAAACCTTTGGGAACTGGTTTACTTTAGGCCTACGGAAGCTAGCCTTCTTCACCTATGTATATTCTTTGCTTATAGTTAGTTCTCATGATTTAAAAAAGGAGTTTATGACACGTTTTTTAGTAGCTAATTATTTATTATTCGTTATATCAGAAACTAAAAGTTTAATGCGAACCTTGGTAATATGCGTCAGCAACTTTTTCGAAAAATAGTATTTATAAAGTTATCAGAAACTAAGTGTTTTTAATTTGTTCATAGTTAAACTTTTAAAATGTGCATCCATAAAACTAAATAATTTAAAATCAACGGTAATTGAAATAAAAAAAAAAGTTACCCACTGAAAAGCAAGAAAAATTAATGAAGAACAGGTTTTCATTCCTTAAGAGAAATGTAAAAATCGCTATACTATTATTGATGTCAATGACAATTACTTTTGGTACTAGGTACTAAGCGAATTTTTTAAAAAAATGAGGTATGTACTTAAAAGCAAAATTAATGGAGGGATAGTAGTAGTTCTTTTAGGAGAAACGTAAAAATTATTGACGTCATTGATGCTTGTTTAAATTTGGTATTCAGAGTATGGCAATTGGTGTTGGTATAATCTATTACATAATACTTTAATATAATAATATTATATAATATTATATTCGGTACCTATTAAAACTGCATTGTTACTGAGAAGTTTTTATATAGATAATGTGATAAGTGGTTTTTTTACAATACCTCTAAAGGGATAAGTACTGGAGAAAATGCCGACCGGCCTATGTAGGGGGCAGGGAGCTGTCCTTGCATCAGAAAGGTTTTGGGTTCGAATCCCGGGAAGGCATGGATGTTTCTTTATCTCTCTGTGTGTTCTATGTCCTTTCTCCTTTGTGTGTGTGATCCGCCCTATAAACGGGTTTGTGGTTGTGTGAATGGTGTGGCAGAAGTCGAATTCTTGGCCATAGATGGCGCCACTGAAAAACAAGAACAATCGCACCCCCTCAGTCTAAGCAGGCATACGACGGAAAAAAAAACTGGAGAAAATCGCCTGACTGTGGAAAATTTTGACTATCATAAATGGACTTCGAGCAACAGCATCATGCTAAATGATATTAAATACAGATAATCCTTATTTCGTTAGGATGAACTGCTAAAAATGTGTTTTTCTCAATCTAATATCGTAAAGCCAGTGATCAAGAAAATTTATAATATTTAATCCAAAAAATGGAGTTATTTTGACTTTATAACTGAATTAGTATATGTCCTTCAGTTCTGCGCAGAATTTCATCATGTTATTCAATGCAGAATTTGTGATTACTTATTTTTTTTCCACATCGTACGAAGAACGGGAATTCACCTATTCTTATAAAATAATAATAAAAAGAAGAAAAAAATGACATACTTAATGATTTAGTTTAAATTAATGAAATGAAATTTGTTAAAGAAATTCTAAACTAAGATTTGCACGCATTTCAAAACTACAGCCATACAACACTATGATCTACTGTCTGACAAACACGAGATAAGCCCTCAACAGTAGACTTTTTGGTGGTGAAAGGTATATAAACAGACTGGTTTATTTAATTGTAGGCGAATATAGATCTTTAGTTTAGCCAAACCAAAAACTAGTTTTGTCTTGGAGGTAAGTTTTAACTAATTATCACCACCTCGCGGATTGAGTGAACCTTCAACCTCACTCGTGCTTACCAGACAGTAGCTAGTTTGAACCAATATACTCTAAATGATTTATAGGGGTATCAATATGGTGACTTAGCATGAATAATATTCCTTAATATTACAGTCATAACATAAAGATGCAATACAGTTCTGTTATAAACTATTTAAACATTTGTAGTAATTTTATCTTGATCTTTGATCAGATTCAGAATCGTAGTTGCAGACACAATCAGTAAGTTTTTTCATCAAAGATTTTTTATACAGTAAACACGGGTTCACGCTGTTGTGAGATATTTTAAATACGCTTTCTCCTTCTATATTTTTTAATCTTTAGTTTCTTGAACACTTTGTATCTTTGATCAGGTTCAGAATCAAAACTGGTGACACAGCCAGTAAGAGATTTCTCAGCAGATTTTTATTTAATTATTTAATTAATTTGTTTTAACACAAACATTGGTTCCACACAGTTCACAGATATTTTATATAAATTTCCTTCCTTAATTTGTTTGTTCAATTTTTTATTTTATTTAGCGTAACACCATTTGACTTTGTTATTTGAAGACACAATGCCGATTGAACTTGGCGTAGTATAGCTTATATCAGTTGTAGTAAAACTCAATTCTACATTAAATTAACCAAATGCTTAGGTTATTTGCGACGTTTTTTCAGTTTCTGGTTAATTGTTTTTTCTGATATTTATTATGAAACCAATAAATAACACAACTGGAGTTTATAAATAAAGAGATATGGGTCGGAAAAGCCTGGTTGGCAAGGCACTGGGCCCATGTCCAAGAGGTCGTGAGTTCTATCCCTGCCGGCCGATAACCAGTCACCATTTACCGTGTGGTAAATGGTGACTGATGCTCGTTAAAGCTGCCGAGTCACAAAGTCTTCCATGTTCTCATAACAAATCATACCTCAGGGGGTACTGATCTAGGATTTTTCTTGTCTACTGGACTGGTTCAAAATTACCAGGCTACGGAGTTGAACATTAGTAGTTGTAAGCCCAAAATTGGGTCAGCTGTTCAACAACGGTTATAATATAAAAAAAATAAAGTTCAGATCCCAGCTTTGGTCAGTCGATACGAATTCTGCACCCGGCTCGCACCGACCACAGTGCTGATGTAAAATATCCTCAGTGGTAGACGGATCATGGGTTACAGTCCCTTTGCCGTCAGGCTAGCCGTGGACGATTTTCGGGGTTTTCCTCTTCATGTAACGCAGATGAGGGATGGTTCCATTAAAAAATCTCCACGAAGGCAAATTTCTCCCAATACTTGATCCAAGAGTTCCCTTGTCCGCTGGAATGGGTTCAAAGTTACAAGGTTACGGAGTTGAAAATTGGTAGTCGTTAACTCAATATTGTTCGACAACGGTTATAAAATAAAATAAAATGAAGTAATATCTATTCAATTTAAATTCATTGGAGTTATTATTATTTTTTTTTTGAAGTTTCAGATTAAGAAAAGAATTAATGCACTCATCTGAAATAGCATCGGAGAATGACGTGCTTCAACGGTCTTACTAAGTTTTCCAGTTTTCCTGCCAACAGAGAACGCAACTATTTCCGCCAATTACGCCAAGTTCCAGGATTCGAAGGAAATGAAGTGCCAGAGAGTAGAAGCAATTTGTTTCCCACCTCTGGGCCAGCGGACGTTTCCAGATTAAGTGATTACCCCCTTTCTTCCGATATTACCCCTTCAAAAGAGTTCGAAAGCTATAAAATCGTTTGGATTCTGGAAATGAACCACCCTCTTCCGGTAGAGAGGGTAGTGCGTGCCCGGAGAAAATGATCATTTGAAATGTTAGCGATTGAGTAGAAATACTTCAAGCATAAATTAGATTAGAATTGTGATTGTTTTATAGAAATATGCTACGAATTGAATAAGAGTCTTTTGTGATCAATTTACGCGTGTAATAAATTTTAAGATATTGGCGAAATTAAAATAAATCCAGGATATAGGCAAATGTAATTATTGTAATAAAGCATTGCTTCGTAACAGTATAAGTAGAATTAAAACGACATAATTGCATTGATAATTTTTCTGCTCCACATATATTAAGGTTACATAGTGATCAAATCGAACTTTAATTTTAAAAAACTGCATTTAAATTTTGTAGAAAATGTGTTTTTCTTCCATAGTATCATTAGATTTTACAGAGAGAAAAGTGTAGATTTGAATAGGAAATGTTTAAAAAGTCTGACTGCGCGGTTTAAAACGCATAACTTTAAATAACCTAGCTGCGTAATGGGCAGATAATTTACAATCCTACGATTTTTAATGACTTGCTCTCTTTTTTGGAGATTTTCCTCTAGGCTGTAGTTGGTTGTAATTATAATGAAACCGTTTTATTCTTTTAAAATTTGTTACCTGAACTAAAAGAAAATCATGTTTTATTTATTATTTATTTTTATTTTAAAAAAATGCCAAACAGGAGAACGGGTCGTTAAAAGCTGCTGGATTGGAAAATCGCTAACCGGAAGCGCTTGTATTTTTTCGTTCTTAATATTCTAAACGTAAGCGGTGGTTATCACAGTTTTTCCTTAATAATTGTTTTCTTATAATTTAAATCCTTTTTTTTTTTCTGCAATTTTTTTAGAGTTTCCTTTACCCATTAAGTGCGCAGAACTCAGTTTTGGCTACTTTTCTCCACTTTGCTTTGGCGTAATGAACTAAGTTTTTCGTTTTGTATTCGAACGTTTTGGTTGAATTGACTTACAAATTTGCTTAAAATAAAATTTGTTACAGTTGTTACTAGTTATAATTTTCGCACAGTCCACTTAATCAACGGCCATAACACTCTCACTATGGGAACAAGTACTCTTTATTTGATTCTTGCTTCCCTTTCATTGATAAATTTAAATTTTAATAGTGTATCATTAAAAATGTATTATGAATGAAAGCACCTAAAAGAAAGAAAAATATATGCAAAGCTTTAAATTTTTACAATGTAACTAGGTATAATGAGAAAAATTTGTTTTATTGCTTTCCTTTTCTGTGAACACAATTACGGTTTATTACGTAAGACCTATATTGGTTTATTACATAGTACCCATTGAAGTGCCTATAAAATAAATGGCATATTCGAATTCAGCGCTTCTATATCTACAAAAAAAAATTCTGTTTGGTATCAAAGTTGTAAGTCACACTTGGTGGGTGCCAAGATTCTTTTCATTGCTTAAAGAAGTATAAAACTTTTGCAAAACTTTGCTGTTTTTACGATAAAGAAATTTTTTATAATTGCTTTATCGGAAACAAAGTACAAAAAAATCAATGTAACTGTACTTCTAAATTAACATATCTAAAAACAGTGAAACCTCTCGGAAACGAGCACTATTTGTTCCACAGATCTTCGTCCAAAATGGTCGTTAATAAAAATTGGTTGCTCGTAAGAGCAACCAATTTTACCCCCATTGACTTCAAAATGTCAGAGTTACCCCCATGGTTGTTTCAGAGTTACCCCCATTGACTTCAAAATGTTATTGAAGGTGCATGATTTCTCGCAAGTGATTTTAATTTTATTAAGTGCCATTTTCTTGGTGCCGAAATGGTTGGTGTCATGAAAACAAAATTTAGCGTCAATAAAATTGACCCTTACTGATGTAATTATGTGTAAAAAAAAATTTATCAATCATGAATAATCGGACTATTTTATATAAATAAACAATTAAGTTTTTTTCGCCTAAGTTTATATTTATACCCTCAAAATTAGTTTACTTTTAATAAAAATAAGAAAAAGATTTGTTTGTTTGAGTTGCTCAGTTTTTTCTTAAATAGATTTTTTTCTAATTTTAACTTTCAACTCTAACAATAAATCATTCATAGCATTGTTTCTGGTGTACTCTGACTGCAACATGAGGTTGCCGATGTCTTTCAGAGATCGTCAAAAAGATATCTCTAAATAAGAGTCACTCACAAATATTTTGAATACATTTGAATCTAATTTGTTTTGTTAAGATTTTTTGTCTTGATATTTTTTCGTGTTTCCTATTTTACCTTTTCCGGTAGCTGGAAGAGGTTTAGATGGTCTCTCCTAAAGGTTTCCTTTAAACCAAAGTCTAAGGAGAAAATTTTGTGGTTCTCAAAAGTGGTCATAAATAGAGGTGGTCGCTACAAAGAGGTGGTCTTTCCTGGAGGTTTCACTGTCCATATTTTTGTTGCGGCCCCATGCGAAATAAGACCTCATGTAAAATTTTCTCCTGGCATAAAATGTAAGGTTTTGAAGTAAATCAAACTATTTGAAGTTCAAATCTATTTGTTAGAAATATTTATGAAGTTAGGATTTAAATTTATGTGAAAATTAAAAGTATTTATAATAGGTAAGCATAAGCATATGTTTATTTTTCGCGTTGCATTGTCTTCCAAAAATATGTTATTATTTAAAAAAAACATTTTTTTGAATTTTTTGTTCTCAAAAAAAAAAGAAGACTTATTAGATAAATACTTCTGTTACGGTGTTGTCAAAGCTGCTTGATTTGACCTTTGTGGACTATATTATCACAGTTTTTTGGTTCGAATCCACATTTTGCATGGGCTGCACACTGTGGTTCTTAAACACATTATGAATCGGCTTGATTTGTGGCTTAGGTTATAGAAAGAAAAATGTACAAATATGATTTTCTTAAAGAAAATATTTCTTTATATCTGTATGAAAAATATTGCCGAAAGTAAAAGCTATCGGCTGTGTTTTACGCAATAAACAATAACTATCTCAATCACATTTGCTTCCGCTGTACTGCTCTAAGCTATAGTGTAAGATAATAATAGTTATAAAAAATCCTGTATGTGGGATTCTTTTATTTTTTATTTCTGTTTACTTGCCTTGTTTATTTTCTATTTGAAATAACTTCTTTATTCGGTGCAAAGAATGATACACTATTCGAGAGAGGATTTATAAACTTGTGTTTTGGGGAAAAGAAGAGGAGTGTATCATATGATATAACAAAAAAGGTCACTATCCAGTCTAGGGCTTAATATTATTTATTTTTCTTTTGGAGATTTTACGAATGAAGTCTTTAGCAGGAAATAAGATAAGAGAAAAAGACGAAGTTAATTCAAAGAAGTACTGTAATCTGTCTTATATTTTTTCTTTAGTTACTAAATAGAAAGGAAAACAATTTTTCCGAGTTTTATTGGAAAAAGTAAAGAGAAAGATGCAGTTTCCATGTAGAATGTGTGATATTTATATTTCTTTGGATAGAAAATAGAAGGGCCTTTGCCCTCGCCAACTTGGATTTAAGGTCAATTTTGTAATTTGCGTTTTCTTAGTACTTAACAAATTTTAGATAATATAGCGTGATGTATTTAAAAAGAAGTATGAAAAAAATGAGTCGTTGTGTTGGATTAGGAGAAATAGCGCTTGAAAATTTTGAGAATTTTCATGGAGTTCGCCTCAAAATTTTAAAGCAATGAAATTATTAGATTTCTGGTTTTGAGTAGGTTATTTAAAGCTACACTGTTGTGAGGTTTTAAATTTTTGTTAACATTTAATTTTATTGCAGTTTAAACTGCTAAAAATTGATTGGAATGGTGCAAAAAAAAAAAAAAAAAAATAATAATAATCCTTTTAAGGTAAACTTAACATAAACAAACAACTAGATTTTTAGAAGTAAAAATGAACTGGAATTTTTCCTTATACTGAAGTAATGTTAAAACTAATTAAGAAGAAAATCCTTAAAATGAATTAAGATGGATGAACATCATAACTAAAGGAAAATAGATAAAAGCTATGCACGACACTGAATTGAATGAAACTACAGTCCTTACCAGTGGTAGAAGGAAGTGCGCTACAAGTAGCGAAATTACTGTAGTCGCTGCTTTTTTTTCGTAGTTTGTAGGGTAATGTGCTACTTTTTGAAAGAAGTAGTGTAGTTTGCAGTGCGATGCAAAAAACAGTAGTTTGTAGTGATTTCGGGCAACTACTTTTAACGTTTAGTTAACGAAGCAAAGTTCAGACGCGAAATATTTTTTTTGAATTTGATTGGTGCGAATCCTTCGCGCATCCGTCAACGCAAGCAATGAGAATGCCTCTGTGGCAAAGCGTTAAGAAGATCTACATCTGATGTTCCAGAGAAGCAACATTTTGGTTGGCAGCAGTTATTTCTTTCATATTCTTAAGTTATTTCGTTCATTTGTTTCAGTATCATTGGAAATATTGTAAGAAAGGAATAATCGCAAATCGGACCATTAAGATAAAGTCATAGAACGTGAAGATCAGTTCAGTAGGATATAAAGTTATTCAAAGTGGTCCGTTTTTTATTTTTATTTTACGCACTGTATTTTATTTCCTGAATGATATAAAAAGCATTAATCACTCAAATTCCAAATAATTGATAATTTCCTATTATTTCTTAAATTAAATATTCGCTGTCGAGAAGAGCATAGAGTTCGAAGGTTAAAAGAACAAACTTGTAAAAAGTGCTTTATAATAACAAACTAAATCATGTAAACATAAATTAGCATTTCTTATTAATTTCTCATATTTAACTAAGCCAATTTTTTATTCAAAACCATTTTGAACATTGGTATAAATTATGCTTTCCAGTAAAGTATGTCTTCTGAAAGTAGTTTATAGTTGCTACATTAAAAAAGTAGTCTGTTAATTTTTTTTTTTCATGCCATCGTACTTTCTAAACGTTCGTCTTCATTCTTTCGAAATTTTAAGTTTTAAAGTTAAATGTATCTGCACACAAAAAAGCGCATCAAAACAAAAAAAAAAAAAAAAGCTTAAAGTTGAATGCTAAATCAGGGGCGCTTACGATCATTAAAATAGAGATATTAAAATAAACAAAATTATTGTACGAAAACAGATTTGCTAAAATTTCAATTATAAATTTTTTTTTTTCACCGGAAACTAAATATAGAAATATAATCATTTAAGTGATAAAAGTGACTAATATTTATAAATATTTGTATAAAAATTTACTATTTTAATAAAGAGTATTGAAGATGATTAACTGCTCTTCTAACATTCAATTTAAAGATTAAATGAGATTTTCTGATAAATGTTGACCTCTTTTATGTGTTTTAATTTAAACCATAAAAATGACTAATATTTATCAATATTTGATTAAAAAGTTTATTATTTTAATAACGAGTTTTGAAGATGATTAACTGCTCTTCTAACATTGAATTTAAAGATGAGATTTTCTGATAAATGTTTACCTTTTTATGTTTACAATTTATAGCTAGCAATGCCAATGAAATAGATTTGATCGGAAAAATTTAACAGACTTAATTGCCCCGGTAGCGCCGGAATTACAACAACGGAGCTCGATAGAAAAATTAAAGCTACCAAAATATCACAGCATGAAATTAAAGTACTAAAAAAATGGCGTAAAAATCGTCTGTCAAATAAGCTTCGTCATCAAATTTACAAGCTCCGGGGAAAAAAAAGAGCTAAAAGCGGAAAACAGCGGCTTTTAAAATGTCGGAGAATTGCGCAACCTATTAGAAAAGGATGCAAAGAAGTTGGAGGAAATGACTATTAGTGTACAATAATAAAGGTGATTTAGATTAATTGAGTTTGAAGCGAGCTTATCGTGTCATAAATTACAGACGCCCGCTTTTCGGGGTTTCTGTTATCGAAAAGTGCAAAAGGGGGTAGGGCTAAAAACCCCCGCCTACACTTTGGATGGTTTACCCCTTATCACAGGCAATTATGATAACGAAAACGAGGCAGTTTGTTCATTAAAAGAGACTAAAAATGCTATACTTTGCTGACATGAGTTTCAACACAAGACAATGAAGGAACAATAGAAGGTGGTGATTAATTTGGCGCGATAAACAGAAAATTATCCCCGTGGACGCCAACCCTTCCCTCTTTTAGTTGGCTGCTACTAAAGAGCATCATTAAAATTTCATGTGGTAAAAGGCGACGAAGTTGTAGTTCAGTACTTGACATATTATTTTAATTACTTTCGGCCTTTTCTGTGTTTGGCGTTCCTAATCTAGCTCCGAATCGCTTTGGCGAGAAAATGGACTGAAGTGGGGGAGGGCTGTTTGAAATATTTCTAAATCTAGACGAGTGCTATGCGGCGCGTAAAGTGATTCAAGATGGGTTTCCTTGGCGAATAGAAAGGGGGTTAATATTTTCGTATTGTTGCTAAGATTGGATTGTTTCGACTTATGGCGGCGGAAACTATTTTCGTTGAGAATTGCGCTGTTAAAATTGCCGTTGTTTAAATAGATCGTTTTGATTCTTCAATAGAAAATTTTCTTAAAAGGGGTGATTGCTGTTTCTGGAAGAGATTTCATGGCAGAAACGTTCCATTTTAAAATCGTTTCTGTGACATTTCAGGAAAGGAAATGTGATCATCCTTTTATTTTATTCGCTTGAGCTATAATAAAAACAATAAAAGAATAGCTTGATAACAAAGCTTAAGACAATTCAAGAAAGAACGGAATATAATTAATATAATTTCCCTCTAAACTTAATTATTATAAGAATTTATTTTCAGCTATTCATTTTTGACTGTACATATTGAAACATCATACTTCACAATATTTTTTTTTTTATCCTTTTCACAATATCCAATATCCTTTACAATATAGTTTTATCCTTTTCGTTAAAATAAAAATAATTAATATGAATCTATGAAAACGAATATTTAATATCAAATTCCAGAAATAAGAAATACGACTATTTTGAAAAGGAATTTTGGTCAACAAATTTTAAGTCTTTAGTAGTAGTATTTATTTCCCATACCAATTTTACTTATTACCATATAGATAAATGATCAGTCCTGTTTTTCGATTTCATTTGGCTAATAAAATAGTTTTAATTTTATTAATCTACTTCACAATAATTGAATTTGGGATTGATTAGAAAAATTGGAATGTTTGTGTAATATGTATGTATATAATTATAATAATTATTATAATTATTAACTGAAATCATTTATCTCAGAAATAGGACACTTTGACTTAATTAGCCACTGTAGACTTTTTTATCTGATTTTTAAATAAAAATTACCACCAAAATTACAGTAATTACACTGCTAGAAATTTCTCGGAAACTTTTTTTTGACTAAGATTTTATTTCACAGTTATTTCACCATATTCAAGCAAAACTGTGAAATAACCATTAAGAAGATGATATTCAAACTGCTTAGTTTAAGAAAAATCGTTCCTTGATTGTTTTACCCAATACGGTTAAACAACCAGAATTTTATCTATGCATCTAGACCCACCTTATGAAATGATTTAGTTCTTTATATCTTAGACACATATTACAGCCGAGAACGCAAATTTATCAATCTCATGACCGGCTGAACGGTGGTTCGTATCCCAGCGTAGACATCGTAATGTTTCTTCCATTCTTTCAACACATAAAGCTGTGTAATACAAAAATGTCTTTTCATCTCTAACGATCTATGATACCACCAAATGAACTAACTAAGCCACATTCCACAGTTCTTTTGACAAAACACAACTCAACCACAACATAACTCTAGCTTCCATTACCTAACGAAAAGATTAACTACAATGTCCATTACCAAACTAAAAGGAATTGGAGAAACCTATGCCTAACTCCGATGTTCAGTTAAATTTCATTTTTATGGTTTTGAAACCATTCTAGTTGTAAATGGTCTTAAAACCGTCAAGGTAAAAAATGTTCCTAACCGTAAACTTTGCGATTATAAGTGAGTGGACAGACTGCTGCTGGTCATTTTACTGTAATTTCCAGAATAAAAATTTTAACAATCAACTCGGTTAAATTTAATAAATCATTATATAAGAATTTGGAATTACAATAAAATATAATTATTCACATATTGTTTCACTATTTAGGTGTTTAAGAAAATGACCGTAAAAATAAATTTTGATTTCTCAGATTTCAATCAGATTAAATTACAATTGAGTTTCGAACCATTTAAATACTAGTTTTAAACAATTTTTACAGAAAATAAATTGAATTTAAATCTATTTCGTACAATCAAGTGATTAAAAAAGATTTTCATCACTTAAATAAAAGTATTTCGAGAGATTTTCCTGAAAAATTCTAAATGCTGCATCCTTTTAGCTTAAAACGAATTCTCTCTACCCGTTTAAGCCAATCAATTAAGTCCACGAGTCGATAAAAGTGAAGCAGTGAAAGCAAAACGGGTGAAAAAAATCAATTTAAAAAACATCAAAAGTCATTTCCAGCTTATTCCCCCCTTCTTTTACTCAACGAAAAAAACTAAAAAAACTAGCTTGGTATATTTTAGAAGCTTCCGAACCTCCCCCTTTTCAACGCGTTTTCAATTTAATGGTTTGAGTGAGATAAAAATAATGCAATTAGGGGGAAAAAGAAGATTATTTTTCTCTCCGTAATTTTTTCTTCGTCCATTTTTTTTTTTAAACCATCGACTTTTCAGGGGATTTTTTCTTTGTTTTTTCGCTTTTCTTTTCTCCATTATTTTCCTCCTCTTCGACTATTTTTATTATTATTGTCATTATTAAGCGCACATTTTTTTTATTTTTAAATAAAAGAATAGCAAAACGTTCTGGAAAAACTCCCAACGTCGTCATTACCAGAAAATTGTGCGTTCGACAATTAAGCCTTTTAACACTTAGGGGCCTAAATGAAGTTATTTTTATACACCCTGTGCATAAATAAAACATAAAAAAAAACGTCTCCTCTATCATCGAAAACGTGGTTAATGATAATAGTAATACTCATTAAAATAAAAAGACTCAATGATAAATCAGAGGCAATTATGCTAGAATTGAATGTGCCAAAGTACTTACAAAATGGTCCCCCCTTTTTTTCTCATTTTTTAAGCCACCCCCCTTTCTTTTATAATGAGTTGTACGTACCGAAAGCGTAAAACATTACCTTTTTTTAGTCCATTCTTTCTTCCATTTTTTTTTCTTTCGAGAATGGAGCGCGAGTAATTTGCTGGCGTCGATAAAAACGTTATTTTCTTCATTATTATTATTTTTTTTGTAAACACTTTTTTTTCATTTTGGTGCCTATAGAAAGTGATAATGAGAACTTTTATTTTATGCGATAAATACCGTTTAACGGTAGCCATTAAACTTTTAAGCACCCGTTATACCTATAATGGGTTATTATTACGGGACAGCTTTCTGTTTGTTAACCTTAGCGTAAAGTAACCTGATAATAATTCGCTCATTAATGGGGGTGGGGGAAAAGGAAATGATGCGATGAAGCCGATAAAAGATAGGACTAGGCCATCCCCAAGATAAGTTTTTAATGCTTCGTCATAAATGCACATAGTGTACGGCGTATAAGCATTCTGAAATTGACCTTTTTACGCTGCATAAATTATGATAATTTTTAAAAAATTATTTTCCTATTTAGTTATTTTTATCTTTAGAAAAGTGATTAAGCATTTAAAAATCAGCGTCGAAAATTTCCTTTATGAATTTATTACCAAGCAGGAAAACACTAATTGGAATTTTATCGATTATCGGGCTTTGTTTAAGCTACGTAAAGGTATAATTCATCAGGTGTATCCTTTTTTTTCCCTTTCGTGAACAAATTGGTAAATGAAATTTATCTCGTTAACAGTAATTACCTCAACAAATATATTGACAAAGTGAAAGCGACATTAGCTATAGATATCAAATAACACATACATATGAAATTACGTGCTAATTGTAATGAAATATAATTTAAATTATGTATCAAACTTTTTATTTTATGAAACCTTAGCCTTGTCTTTCGTTATTCCAGGAAATAAGTTAAAGAATAAAATTTATCTCGTTAATTGTAATTAATAGAAAAAAGTGTTGACGACATAAATTGAAATATTAGTTAGAAGAAATGAAAAAAGAACGATAGTATAAATATCAGATATCATTTAGATAGAATGAAATAAAATACATACCACAAATCGGTACACAATGGTACATGCTTAACTCAAGACTATAAAAGAATAATAGTATAAATGTCAGATATCGTATAGATAAAATTAAATAAGTTACATACTAGAAATTGGTACATAATCATGCACGTGTATCTATATACATTCGCTCATTTTATTTCGTTTCCTCAATTATTAATATACGAATGAATCTCGTTAATAGTATTAAGCTCATTAAAAAAATTTAATTGTAATAAGAGAACATTCTGATATACTTAATAAAGATTCTAAACAATATTCTGGACATAATAAAGATAAAAAAGAAGCATATATTTAAAATATTTTCAAATGTGTTTTTTAAATTTTTTTTCTAAAAGCTAATAGTTGAAAATTATTTTAAAACATTTTCCTTTTAAAAATTTAAATATTTAACAATGGAGTAATGAGACTACACAATTAGTGTAATTACCGAAATTTAGAAATCTAACGCAGTTGCTTAAGAATCTTAAAATTTTTTGTTAAATATGATTAAGAGCGTAAAGCAACTTCATAAACTTTAAATTATTCCATGTACTTTAGTTTTTTCTTTTTTAAATATCTAATTCCAGTAGAGTAAATATTTAATTTCTTAAAACTCGGGCTAAATCTCGTCGACGGATCAAACCAAATTGAACATAAATTCATATTATTGTTAAAGTAAAATTTTTTCAAGGAGCTTTTTTTCGAAAACCTTTTTCTTTTTTTCTGTTTTTTTCCGATCCTGTTTCTCCAGAACTTTTTCTTCGGGGTTTTTCGGCGTTTTTCCGATGCTCTTTTTTCCGTTTACCATTTGCAATAATGTGGGGGTTCAAAATGTATACAATACTGAAGTATACTTTAGATTATGGATGCATTTTCAGAGTGTACGGATTTTATGTGTGCTGTATTTTGAAATAGATTATTCTATATACACCACACATAAATCCATACACTCTGAAAATGCATTCTTATGTGCGATGTATTTTGTAATAGATATATGCATTTGTATTTTTAGGAGTGAAGCATTTTGAAATCGATATTTTTGACCCGCTGTGGTTCAGTGAACAAAGCATTCGCATTCCAATGAAGTTAACCGGGTTCGAATCCAGTCTCCTTGATGTCATGTTTTAGTGGTTTTCCTCTCCGTGTAACGCAAATGTGAGTTTTTTAATCAAAAAGTCCACTAAGAAAATGAATTTCTCCCAATACTTGATCCAGGAGTTCTCTTGTCTTTTGGGTCGGGTGGTTCAAAATTGCAAGGCTACGGAGTTGAACCCAAAATTGGGTCCGCAGTTTAACGACGGATATAAAATAAAATATATAATAGATATCTCTGTACAGTATTCATGTGACGTGACTTAATCTGACTGTTTTCTTAGATAATGATGTGTTCATGAGTACTCAATGTAACAGTAAATGGCTCTAGTGAAGTATAAATGGTTAAAGAAGTACAAATGAACAACGCTGGTTGATTGAGATGAATGACTTGCATATTTTAAATCAGCATATTTTAATTGTCTTAGAACATATGTTGGATACTAAGATATCAGCAACTTTTTAAAGTTTGTTAATCAGTGTAATCAGAACATCATATAACTTTGTTTTTTCCCCCTCCTAAAACGCTTCTCTGAATAATTTAAAAATCACACCTTGCCATTACTATATGTATACGTGATGTAGTAAAACATCACGTGTTATGAATGACTTAAGAAAATGACATTTCGCTTGAGGTCAATTTTTTCCAACTAGTTAAAATACTATTAATCTTTGGAGGAGAAAAAGAAGGTTATTCACTTTATTTAATTATAAATTTTTTGTCATTATTTTTTAAAAATATCTATTAGATATAATAAATTTCGTTCATTAGTTTTAGAAATAAAAATTTTAATAATTACAAAAATTTTTGAACTTGAGAAAGGCTCTATTCATTAATATGATTATTTCCTTACGATGTAGTCTAAAAACAGAATTTAAATAAATAAGAAGACTAAGTAATTTTAAAAAATAACAAAAGAAAAAATAGATTCCCCTTCTATTATAGGAAATGAAGACTTATTTCTAGATAGATAATAGATAGATAGATAAATAAAGAGTGTGAGACAGAGAAAAATATGTGGGAGTAATAAAAGAAAGTGGAAAAGCAACAAAAAATTATTGAACTTGAGAAATATTCTATTCATTTATATGATTATTTTTTTAAGATGTAATTCAAACCGAAGTTTATTAAATAAGAAGGATAAGTAGTTTTAAAAAATAACAGAAGAAAAAATAGATTCCCATACTTTTATAGAAAATGAAGACAGAGTTCTCCTTAAGGAATAAAAAAGAGCAGAGTACTTCCTCACAGAAAAGGGCACTTCGAGTTTTGAAGGGGCGATCACTTAGCACGGTAAAAATTTATCAAAATGTGTAATATCATATAATAACTGAATGTTATCCTCAATAATTATTCTTATGCTATTTTATGTGCATATTTCAAAAAGTAATTTTCACTCCTTATCTAAATAAGGGAAAAAATTGTAGTTTATAAATAATTATTAAAGGCATTTCAAGAAACAATCTCTGTATATACTTTAAAAAAAATATAAATAAAAATAAATAAACTAAAAATATTATTTGTTGAAAGCTTAAAGATCATAATTTATACGGAAAATTATTCGATAATAAATTCTTAAAGGTGTATTTTAAAAAAAAAAAAAAAATATTTATTTAAAAAAATATTTATTAAAAAAAATAATTTTAAAATTTAGAATCACTTAAAAAATTCATTAATATACCCCATACAAAAAAGACCAACTTATGTTATGTCTGTATGTTTTCTTTAAATCCAAATGAAGGAAAAATCAAAGGATAATTTGTTTTTAATGATTTCTCTTGTTATGAATAATTATGCTGAGCATATGGAATATTAAAAGAAATGCTGATTGGATAATTGTTTTATAATATAATTTTTGAAAAGTATATAATTATTGTGTTCAATGAAACAAGCTCCACTTATATATTTTGTAATTGCAATTTTTATCACAATTTCATACTAAAACAATTTTATGATACATACAAATAATATATATTACAACAGAATTAAATTTCGCACATTACTATAGACCTGTCCAGATGAGAATAAACCCGCTGTCCACTTCAAAAGCTTTAAACAATCAAAGGATCTTAAATCTAAAGACCCAAACCATAGCACGACTCAGCATAAGTACAACATACGTCCCTTTTCATAAGGTTATGAATGAAAAGTCTGCTACCGGAAGGCACGTGACACGGGACTGAGAAATGATGAATGAACGTAATCTCCTTCAGGGAAGACCCATGATAAAGGCGGATAACAATTAGATAATACCCTGTGATTAATGGCAGGTTGATTTAGGGGTCAAACGTAGGCATTTTAAACCCCGCGAAATATGAAATTTATAAATATACACCGCACGAGAGATGAGTGGTTGAACCTTGTTGGATTATAATTTCGGACAAGCCAGCCATTAGTTATAGTCAAAAGCTGTGAAGGGGCCCTCCAGCACCCTTTTGTGTCCATGGAAGATTTAGACAAATATTAAAGCGCGGTTTTGATGGTATCGCTGTTTGTGGTGCTATGTTCTTCACCAAAGCTGTGGTAATTTTTGGCTTGGCGATAAATGGCAAATTTGACAAATCTTACCCGGAAGCTGAATGTTAAACTGAAACGTAAACTTCGAAAAGCGTTTATTTTTATCGCATTTGACAAATTACTGAATTATTTTGAATGATTAAATGCTTTTCGTTGTTATGAACTGGATGTTATAAAAGCTTTTCTAAGAGTTTTGTTCATAATCTTATATTTATGTCAATATTTACAAGTTCTTATTCTTATCACGCTCTCAGCAAGAAAAGATCCCAGACTTGGGTCTTTGTCTACATACGAAATTTAAATTTTTAATGATTTGAATGCAAATTTCAGTTATAACGTTGAAAAAGGCTATTAAATAAAGGGCTCTCACTGACATTCGCATCCACCATTTCAACTTTCAAATTACTTCATAGTTATAAAAGCGGTATATAAGTATAGTAAAGTGGCTATGAACTTCTAAATAAGACCTTTTACAGACATATCTGGTACTTACGTTTTATTAGTCTTATTTTATTTTATACCTGTAGTTGAACAGCCGCCAATTCTGGGCTTACGACTACCAATGTTCAACTCCGTAACCTTGTGATTTTTAACCCACTCCAGAAAATAAGGGAACTCCTGGATTAGATTGGGAGAAATTTGCCTTCGGGGAGGACTTTTTGATGGTGCTCACTCGCATTTGAGTTACATGGAGAGTAAAAACTCGAAAATCTCTTACGGTTAGCCTTGCGGCAAGGTGACTCTTACCCATGATCCGTCTACCACTGATGATAGTTTATGACAGTACTGTTTCGCACCGATCCAGTTCACCTCATTGGAAGGCGAATGCTGTACCTCCTGAGCCACCACGACTCTATTAGTTTTATTTATAGCTAAAAAAAAAAAATCCTTTATAAAAGCAAAACAAAAAACAAGAACACCTTGAAAAATTTTAACTCAGTAAATTATATTTTGCTGAGTTCGAAATTGTTTGAAAACTGAAAACCTGCTGTAAGATTTTGAGTTATTTCGATTTGATTTGTCTTTATATATAAATTTTGATTTTATTACTTAAATTTGTCTTTATTCATTAAATTTCGATTCGATTTATTTAATTTGTCCTTATTTATTAAATTTTGATTTGCCTTTATTTATTAAATTTTAATTTAATTTATTTGATTGATTTGATTTAAAGCACTCATCTTACTATATCATGTGCCGGAGTGTAAAATATTTTTTATCAAAAATTAATAATGCAGATTACCATAAATTGCTCAAAAAATATAAAAATTAATTACTTAGATACATCAAAAATGTATTAAAAATTTATGGTAGAATGCATAATTTACGACAAAAAATTATACGGGCTTGAAATTCAATTGAGGGAAATTTTGGGGCCCAATAAGCCCGAATCCAAATACAATATTGCTTCGCAATTTCAATTTGAACATACACGTAATCTAAACATATCTATTATATACAGTCGAACCTGTTTATCTCGATTCTCACGGGAAAGGCGAAAAATTCGAGATAAAGAGGTTTCGAGTTATACAGGTACTTTAAAAAATTAATTTTAATTAAGAAATTCTATTAAAAGTGCTTTAATTGTTTTTATTAGAAAATACAGATATTTCTTTAAATTAATTATACCACATACATCTATTTACATAAGTTTTTTAACATACATTAAACAGTGAAAATAATTTTTCGAAGATTTTTGACGTATAACCTTATTTGTTTCGATTATTCTTTTGAGGTTAGCAAGATCGCAAATTTCTCATAGCCAACATTTTTCTGGGTTTCAAGAGTAGTTTATAAGAATTCTACAGCTTTTTCTACTTCTTTTGCATTCACTCATCAATATGATCTTCAGCTTCTTCCTCTTCATCTGATATTCCTTTGGTATTATCTATGATTTCCGCATCTGTCAATGTTCCGCATGTTGCCAGGCAGTTGTCCACTTGTAAAAATCATCAAAAATAATGTCAACATTAAATACAGATTTTATTGCATTCTATTCTGGCAAATCTGGCAGTGCATTTTCCGCGTTAACATTTTCTTCTTTACGTATGCCTTCATCCTCTTATTCATCATCTTCACAGCTATTCTTAAAACCAGCTTTTTAAAACCCTTTTGGATAGTTTTTAGAGACGCATTTCTCCAGGCAAAACAGTAATTCTGATAGCGTCTAACTTTTTTCATCAATGGCATCTACATGTTTGTGTACCAACTGTTTTCTATACAATTCTTATCTATGTTGAAAAGCTAACCCCTGATGGTCACTATCATTAACCCCTCACTTACTGCCAGAATCATTGTATTCCTTTCTAGTTAAGGAAGTGCAGGGATAGTGACTGAAATTCCAAGAAACACCCCCTACCTGTTCATCCCTACTGCCTGTGGATCATCTCTGTCTATGAGTTCTACTGAGAAATAAAGTTTTGACATTTTTGCTCTATTATTAGAAATTCCCTCCCCCCCAGGTTTTGAAGAAAAAAATTCAACATAAACATAGAAAATACATTGATTTTAGACAGTAAATGTAAGTAATTTTAGAAATTTCGAGATAAAGAGGTTTTCGAGATAAAGAGGTTCGAGATAAACAGGTTCGACTGTACTACTAAAATTACATTGTAGGAGTCAAGCCAAAACTTTTCAATTGATATCCTTCGAATGATATTTCAACATTTTTATACATATCTCAACAGTCTCAACAATTACATACTACTGAAAATTAAAATGTGGGAGTCAATAAAACCTTTTCGAATGATATCTTTCGAATATCGAATCCAAATATGTATTTTGTTTTACGATCTCAATTTGACCATACACGTCATCTGAACATATCTATTACATACTACTAAAATTACATTGTAGGAGTCAAGTCAAAACTTTTCAATTGATATCCTTCGAATGATATTTCAACATTTTTATACATATCTCAACAGTCTCAACAATTACATACTACTGAAAATTGAAAGGTGGGAGTCAAGTAAAAACATTTCGAATGATATCCCTCGAATGATATCTTTATTGAATGAGATCTTCATCGAATGATTTCGAATGATATTTTTCGAATATTGAATCCAAATATATTGTTTTACAATCTCAATTTGAAGATACACGATTATATATTAATTATCTATTAATATATCTATTACATACTACTAAAAGTTAAAATGAGGGAATCAAGTAAAAACTTTTCGAAGGAAAACGATACCATGTAATAAAAGTTTTAGAATCCCTTCAATAAAAGAATATTTATATCTGAATATCAACTTAGCAAACATGGTTATGAAGATTTTTTCTATTTGATAAATAAGTTGGAATTAAATTTGAATTATTTTTGTTCTTCAGCCAAAATGCATGTCTATACTTTAATGGGCAATTATTAGTTTAGAAATTATTGTAAATGTGGCATAATAAACTCATTTTAGACTTTAGGTACGAATATGATAAAAAAAAAAAAAAAAAAAATATGAAGCTCATTTGCATTCGCAATTTATGCAGCTCGTATTTTGGTGAAGAAATAAATCTCTTGCCTCTTATCTTCATAAATTCAGTTTTATAAATTATTATTTTATACCCTGAATAAACTTTGAATTAGATTTTTTTTCTTTTATAACTAAATTGATATTGTTTAACGGAGAATAATTATGAGGTTTTTATTTCTTCTTTTACTTTCTAGAAGTTTTGCATATGCAACAACTTAAAAATTAGCAGTAATTCAAATAAATTGGCTGAACATTTTCTTTTTAACAAAATAATGCGCATCAAGTTTCTGTCAAATAATCTAAATATTTTCTGTTAAATTGTTGAAGCATTTTGAGTTAAATTGTTATTTTTTAAATTTTTATAGTAAATATGGGTCATTTTCTATTAAAAGTTAATTTGATTTTAAATAAGATTAGAAAATCAATTGGAAAAATGTAAATATTTTGCATGTTCTTTAGAATTCATTTGATAATCACGCATTAAATTAAAAAATTTAATTTCAAGCATGATTTAATAGTATTTATATTATATTTGCTTGTTTTTAAAAACATGTTTTAAATTTATGTTTCAAGAAATACTTAATAATTAAATTTTTGGAGTGGTTGGATTTTTTAGGTGTAATCAGAAAGAATTAAATTTGAATAATTATTTTTATTCTCATTTAAATGTGCTAATCTGACAAAAAATAGTGAAGGAAATTTCTCATTCTCGAAGCTGCATATCGTCTGAAAAGCACTACTTTAATTTTTGATTCAATTTATAAAATTTTAAATTACCGAGCATTATAGCTCTATCGAAAAATAATTCATCAATGAACCAGAGAGACTCATTAATTGTTATTCTTTTATTTTTATTTAATTGTAAAGCATTTATATATATATATATAATTTATTATTTTATTTTTTATTTTTTAATTAGATATATGGGAATGAAATTTAGTAAGATCTAGATATCATCTTTTTACAATCGTAATCATGCATTCAAAGGAGTATGATTTGTAGTTTAAGTAATCAAAAGAATGTTGACAAAAATTTTGTCATGGAAGCAATTTTTTGAAAGTAGAATATGCCTATCCACTTTTAGTAATTAAAGTTAAAAACAAATTTAATTGCTTTATCAAATTACGAAAAAATCGCGAGTTAGGCGAGACTGAGATTAAACGCCAACGCCTGCGTGCACTTAGGGAGTAAGCCATCTTTCACGCAAATTCATTTCGAAATAATTTGCCTTATTTAATTTTAGTTTTCTTTCCCAAATCCTACATTTTGGTTTGTGTTTTCGTTACCAATCAATCACAGCATGCGTATTATTTAAGTTATATAATTCGATACAAAAAGCAAATAATCAAAGAAGAATCCAGAGATCTCAACAAAACTACTACGTAGTTACTATAACCTAAAACAAGAGAAAAGTACAGCATTATGACGAGTTCACTGCCTTATATGCCACCTGTTTACCATGAGTACTTAATTGATATTATTAATTAAATTAATTATTTGTCAACTTACGTGTCTATATTTAATTAATGCATAAAAATAATGCCAAAATGCATAAAAATTTGAACTCAACTTTCCACTTGTTTTTATTTCTTACAAAATGTTGTTATTTAAAGTGGAATAAGTCCACTAGATGCTAAGAAATAGTTCTTTTTTTTTTACGGTTTTAATAATCATTATTTTATTTAATGTTATTACCGTCGTTGAACAGACGATCCAATTTTAGGGTTTATGACTACCAATGTTCAACTCCGCTGCCATGTAATTTTGAGCCCAATCCAAATATAGTTTATGAATTTAAATAATGAATTTAATTCTCTTTATATCATCTCTCACTTGAAAAGCTTTGGGGGGGGGGACACGTTAAATGATACTTTTATCAAAATTTGCATTAAAAAGTTTCTCCCTTCTCGATAAAGCTAAACTGTTGGAGGGGTGGAGAGGCAGGAGGAACATTCTAAATCTGCTTTTGATCATTTTTATTTAATTTTCACAAATGAACTGATATTATAATATTTATATTATGACCATCATTGAACAACCAACCGAATTTTCAGTTTCCAACTACCAATGTTCAACTCCGTATAATTGTAATTTTGAACACAATCCGGAAGACAAGGGAACTCCTGGATCAAGTATTAGGAGAAATTTGCCTTCGTGGAAGAATTTTTGCTGGAATTAATCCTCATTTGCATTAGACGGAGAGGGAAAAAAAAAGCGAAAACATCCCACGGTTAGTCTGACTGGGCTGGTTTTTAAAGTTTGATCATATTATGGTGTTAAAAGTACCAACCAAAATTATTTAATTTGTCAGTAATTTTAAATTCATTCAAATTTATCAATATTTCTAACTTTTAAAATTCTCGGTATATGAAGAAATTGACTTATTCCACTTCCAAAAGTAATGAATCAAATGTGTTTTTCTAATCCAAGTTTAATTTACTGGAAAAAAAAATTATTTCGGGAATTTAATTACTATATTTTAGTTAGCTTTAATTTAATTTTTTTTACATTTGAATTTGCTCTTTTGGAATCAAAATATAATCCTGCAATTTTTTTATTTAAAAAATGCAAAATAAATTAAAGTAGTTAGTTAAAAATTTTTACTAGTACACTCAACTGACTTTTCTGCCCAATGACTCATTTTTTCTTTTCTTAATTGAAAATCTTCAAACTTTTATGGAATCACACTATTTTTGTCCGAACGTAAATCAAGTACTGTTTCCAATATTCAATTTACTCACTATTAATTCCCTTATTTTTTCATAACATCAATTCCTCCTAAGAAACTGACATTTACAACTCATAACCTCGAAAACACATTGAGCATTACAAGCGAATACCACCCTAAATCAATCAAGCACCTTTTCATTAAGCAACTGAAAAAAACATTTACAACCCAAAACGTAAGAATTCTTTCACTAAAGAAAGCAAGAAACACGTACTGAATCAAACATTACGATCGAATCAAATTTTTACTGTTTCCAAAGAGTTCCACAAACACACATAACCACTGACCATTTTTATTCTAAGCCACGTTGTTTTCAGAAAAAGAACTCCCCGAAAAACATCCAGCAATAACCCTGCGCATTATATATAAATCAATCAATCCGTAAACAACCCACAATATGAGCAATTAAGCCCTTACGAACAAAACGACATAACACGACCAAGTTTTAGTGATAAGAAAGGAAAAAGAGGCTCTATTCTTGCTGGTTATTAAAACGTCACTTGGATATAAATGTGGATAAATATTATATTCCCCCTCACCCACCTTTCCTTATGTGTAAACTGTTTGCTGGAGCTATGATTCACTTTTTTCCATATCATAAGTAATACGACTGCGGGACCCTTTCGCGAGGGGCCCCCCACCGACTTTCTTATTATTAGTGGCTTCCTGGGGCCGTTCGTTCTCAACGTGATACTACTGCCGAATGTGGAAAAGGAGGGATAGGAGATTTGCGATTGGTTGCCGGGGCTTTTGGGGTTGCTGCGCCCTGATTTGAAGGGATACAGGGGCGGAATGGTCGAGGATTGGCGAGAATTTAATTTTGAAACGGAATTTAATGTGATGCTGATGATAAGGATTGGAGGTAACGAAACTGATCTAAATGATAAGTAATTGCGAGTCGAATTTTATGGTGGGAGATGTGGGAATATCTGTGCATTTGCGTATTTTATGGATCTGTTTAATTAAATGTAATTTTATTTGTAGTCAAAAATGTCAGATATGATTTTTTTTAATTATGTTTAAAAGTTTTTACTGTCGGAAAAATGTGTAATGGTTTTTAGAGTTTTAAGAACATGAAATGATTTTAATAGATCATTTTCAATTCGTCATTTATTAATTTGGAACTGATTATTATTTTCTTAGATAAATTGATAAAATATAGGGATTTTAATAAGTAAATTACTAAATGTTTAGAAAATTAAATATCAATAAATTTGTAAGTGATCTGTAGTTTAAAAAATTAAAAATTAGCAATGCACAGAAAAAAAAAAAAAAAAACGTAAAAAGAACTCTTATTTATACATTATAAATACATATAAAGTTAAAACTGTATCATAGTTAATAATAATTTTTTTAGTTATTACTTGTTATTATCTTCATATTTATTAATAATTTTTTTTCATTAATCCGATCACTTATCATTTTTGTAACATCTCGACTTATCCTGAATGTCGTAAATAAAAATTGTATATTTCTTGCTCTTATAGTCTTTTTAATAACATGAATTTTAATTTCAGATTTTTTTAATACATTGTTGAATTCAAAAATGCTGGTCGCATATGACAGCTTTAAAATTGCATTGTTTTGTAGAGAAGCGCTCATACAAAATAAATAAATAAATAAAATAAATAAATACAATAAATAAAATAAATAAAATAAATAAAATAAATAAAATAAATAAAATAAATAAAATAAATAAAATAAATAAAATAAATAAAATAAATAAAATAAATAAATAAAAATAAAATAAAATTAGCTGCTCATATTTGCACCAAAAAAGTTAAAAATCAAAACATAAAATTATTCAGCATGCGTTTGACTCGAGAATTTCATTTCTGTTCGTAAATGTTGATAGAAATAACCTAGTGACAAGGAACATTGGTCTGAATCACGAAAACACCTGACCTACAATAATAATAAAAAAAAAGTGAAATTTATCATATCTACATTTTAATAGCCATAGAACACTATAATCACAAAGAAAAATATTGTGTTGGTTTATTTTTCTACTTAAATAATGGGCAAAACTTATATTTTTTCCTTTGTTATCGGAAAGGGAAGTAACAATCATTAAGAATTTCGAAAATTTTAGCAAAATTTAGTACTTTTGCCAACAAATTTCATTATTTTTAAAATTTTTTTTTTTTTTAACCGAGCTGCAATATTGTATAAGAATGTTAAATACGGATGCAGATATGTAAGTAGAATTAATAAAAAATGTATATTTCTTACTCACATAGACTTTTTGAAATATTTGAGTTTTTTTAGAAAGTTCCTTGAATTTAAAAATTTTGGTCATCTTAGACAAATATAAAATTTCATTGTTCACCGGAAAAATGTAAATAAAATGAAAAAGAGAACAATTAGCTACACATATTTGCACCAAAAAATTTTAAGAATAAAAATTTACAAATATTTTCCGCGCTTTCGTTTGAACTGTTTAATTGTACTTACCAGCAAGTTTTGAAATAATTAAAAAATGTTACAAAGTAAAATGAAAAAGTTTTGCATTATTACCTAGTAATATTTCAAAAGGAAAATTGATCTTTTGGTTGACGGAGAGATAAGTTGATCTCTAAGTTAATAGAAAACATTGTTTGGAAGTTAATCTTATAAAAGAAAATACATCTTTTATTGTAAATTGCAAGTATGCAACCTTTTCCTGCAAAATGTGAAAAAGTCTTTAACAGTTTTGTAAATGAACATTGCAGTTAATTAATTAATAACATATTTGAAAAATAAATTCCAGATAAAAAAATTTCGAAAGTCAATGACCAACAATCGGAACAAATCTTAGTAATTTTTTTTTTCGTTTTACAGTATATTGCGAAAACCTTATCGTGATAAAATTCTGTTTCAGTGATTGAAATTAGGGCATAAACATAGTTGCTCATGCTATATAAAAATAATAATGAAAAAATAAAGGAAAACAATATCAGTTTTTAAAAATATGCCACTAAAATCACATTGTTTGATATATTTTGCACAATAATGTATTCTTTTTTCACTGATATATTTATTGCCTTAACCAAACTGAATTTTGCAGTTAATTTTGTATTCAGTGAACCTTAAAAACCCTAAAAATTAGAAAAATATACAGTTTATCAGAACGCTTGTACTTTTGGTCAGCTTTTTTTTTTTTAAATTTAAACCACTGTTCATAAAGTTAATTAACTATTTTAATCAATAAAAGCTATGTGACGAAAGAAATAAAAAGATCATAAATTTTCCAGTAAAGATTTTATCATACATTTTTAAACGGAATACTATTTAAGAAAAAAAATATATTATAGAGATTAACTCTTTTATCGCGACGGACGAGATTACTTGTCTTCCAGGAATACTTGCTGTACTCTATTACTGTTTTAGTGATTATGGTTATTGAGTGCAATTGATAGGTTTAAAAAAAATTTGCGTTTTATTTCTATTGTAGAGCTTCAGGGGAATTCTAAACGTAGATGGTGAGACAAAGGTGCGTCATTGCCGCGATGAAAGTAATGTTAAAAAAAAATCATATATGCAGTTACCTTTTGCGTCAAATAAAGCGAAAGAGGTTTGGTTATTTTTTCGATTTGTTCTTACAAATCGTATATTAACTACAGTTTAACCATGGTATAATGAACCCTTGACAATCGGTCGTAGCGAACTTTTATAGTGGTTTCTGTCCGAATTGTTATTTAAACGTAACGTAACGTTTGTTGTTAAAATAATTTCATACTTTTATAGCAAACAGCTGTGAAATTATTAGTTCACATCGTTTACAGTGAACTTAAATTACTTTTTTGCAGGCAATTAAATAAATGCTCCAAGATTTTTAGTCTATGTGATAAGTATATATTTGTGACTTTTCATTCATAATAAAGTAATACACATTATTGAAGGAGCGTTTAAGATGATACAATTTATTAGAGTGAATAATTCGAGTGGTACCAAAAACAGATTCATGAAAGGGCAAATTGGTAGTACAAAAATTCCAACTTTTAAATTCAACTTTCTTCAAAAGCGATGGAAATAAAAAAAATTGTTATTTAACATTCCGATAAAAATCAGACACAAAAACGTACTTTCTCTGAATAAACATACCCTTTTTTCGACGGTTTCGGATTTTTGTTCCACAAAATATAGGGGGTCGCCACAATCTGGGAAATATGGTCCCCATACTTTGGTCAGGAGAGCAATTAAAAATTTGGAGTCCTTAACGCTAATTTTAATTTTTGCCTTTTTCGCCTTATCTCGAAAACTTTTAAAGTGAATAAATATTTGCACACAATTATAATTAAAAAATTTCTGCACACAGTTATAAAATTCGTTTATCGAAAGATAATTCCATTCAAAAAATATATTTTAGTAAATATTTACTATTCTTTATTATTTTATTTAATAACAGTCATAACAAGTTTGAATTGTGAGGTATATTAATTTAACAATCGGTTCCAGAAAAATCAAATTTTAAATATATGACTTTTTTAAAATTCGAACTCTCAGGTACTATTGAACCAATTCCGCACAAAATTTGTATTTTTCCATGTGAAATTAGATACTTTAATATGATGTGAAAAATTGTATACCTAACATTTCGAAATTTTTTTGCCTGATGGTAAATAGAATAATAAAAAATAATAAATATTTACTAAAATTTAATTTTTGCATGGATAAACAGATTTTAAACAATCTTTGAATAAACAAATTTTATAATTGCGTAAAAGTATTTTTCAATTTGTGTAAAAAGTTCTTGAGATATAGCGAAATAAGCAAAAATTAAAATTAACATTAGGGTTCCAAACTTTGGATCCCTCCCCTGACCAAACTACATATTTCCAAGATTGCGGCTAACTCCCATACTCTGGGGTCAAAAATTCGAATCCGTCAAAGTAAAAGTACGTTTATTCAGAGAAAGTACCTTTTTGTGTATGATATTTAAGTTATGATCTCATAGCTTAAAATATCGTCTGCGCCAATAAATTATCATATATGATGTCCCCTCCCCTCACACCATTAAGACGGAGCCCTAGAATTTGAAGATCCAATCCTTAGATCCAAAGTTATTCAGGGTGATCTGTTTTTTATTTCGCGCACTGTTCATGTGTAGTTAGTAAATAATTCATAAAGCAAATGACGTCCTATAGCAATCAGTACTTCCCACAATACTTCTATAATAAACTTAAATTTTCTTAAATTTTTTCCCCCGGATATATTGAACCATCGTTTACAGTGGACTTATTACTGGATCTTCAGACGGTTCTCTATATCAGGGCGAGACAGAACTATACAAAGGTTGCCCCAATATAACTTTTTAAGGAGATAAAAAGAAACAGTCGTTATACGATAACGTGCCAAAATATGGCAACCTTGCAATCGAAAGGAATCCGAAGCGAGCTAATGTCAATTTGTTGCATTTACACCGCAACCGTACCGGCAGCCATCATAATCCGACAACGATTATGAGTCCGAGTATATTAAAAACTTGCCATTCTGTTCGCAAAACTGCGTCCAATAAACACAATGGGTTAGCAGCGGGGTTGAAGCGACCCCTGCAGCTACAAAATGCGTAAATAATAATAAAAAATATACCTTCTTTTTATTGCTCGTTTTCGGTCATGTTTTTGATTTGCGGTTATTGTATTATTGAAAGTCTTTACTCTCTGTAAGTGGGAAATTATGTAAATTTTTCATATTCGTATGGTAATGTATCAAATGCTGAATATGAGACAAATTTGAAAAATAGAAATTGGTTGTTAGGAGAAGATAAGGATAATATATTCAAAGGAAGCGTACAGTTTAATTTTAAAAAAGCAATACGTTTTATTTTTAATAAATTCATTGTGACGTGATTTAATCATTGATTTATTGCATTTTTTTGTTAATAAAAGTTGTAAAACTTGAGATAAAATGCATATTAAAAAGAAATAAATCACTTTTTTTTAATATAGCTGCTTTTTCGTTTCAGAAAATGAAAAGTGATTTATAATTTTTTTTAATGTTATTTGCTTCTTAGGTAGTTATTTCACATAAATACAAGATTTACAGAAAACAAAATTAAATATTTATTGCTAGTATAAGCATACTTATAACTTGATACATTCACGTGCACGTGCTTTAACAATCTTTTTTATTACAAACCAAACATCGCCAGACACATCGCCATTCCTAGCTTATAAATATATGTGCTGACATTTCAATTGACTTCAATTGAACTAAACTTATAATACATTACAATAAAATTAACTAGATAAATAATATGAGATAAAGAAAGGTTCCATCAGTTTATAAAATCCGTATAAGGCAGTGGTCTACATTCATTTTTTTGGGGTCTTTGATCTTTAGATTCTTCATCAGAATCTTCTCTGAAATTATAATCATTATCTTCATTATGGTTTTTCCAAGCTTGAATGAAGTCTATACTTTGATTCAGTCATATCCTCCCCCCGATAGTATAGAACATTTTCAATTAGTATGCAAGGGATAGTCTAAAAAAAGTCAGAAAATCTTCTATGGGAGGTAGTTAACATCGTAAGAATTAGAATTACATAAGAATCCATTACTGCAAATCCCATACTACGCCTTTGGAGGGCATCTACTATTATGAGCGTTTTCTTCAGCTTGTCTGTGAATATATACTTTTATTTATCTAAATTATCTTAATTTCATGTTTTCTGATGATTAATGATGAAAATGTCATTTAAATTAGTTCGGTATTGGATTTTTAAATCTAATTTTAAAAGTTGAGGAGCTTGTATAAATTATTTAAAAGAAACATAGTTACAAGAACTGAAAAATAACTCAAAGAATCGAATAATATGTCATTAGGAATAATTTTTAATAAATCTTTAAAAAAGAATTTTGGCATGAAAGACAAAAAATATCGAAGAAAAATCTGTAAAACTGTTTCCCTGCATTAGAAGTATACGTGTTAAAAAGCAAACGGTAACATACAGTGTTATAAAAACTGTAGTATCTCAAGTCATTAAATTAAATGATGTCAGCAACAATTTTAATTGAATTTAAAATAATTAATACAGAAAATTAAGAATTGATTCAGAAATATCCAAGAAAAGTTTTTGAAACTGTTTCCTAGCTCTCGAAGAGTTTGAAGCAAACGATAAGAAGTATGGTTAATAGAACTATAATTTCTGAATATTGAATAAAATGTCATTATGGATAATTTTAAATAAATTTTAAAATTTTGTGACTAAAAATTATAACAGAACATTTTTTTTGGTAAAAGTCTTTAGTGTACAAGTACATGTAAGACTAGAAATCTGGAAAAAGCACCGTGTCTCAAGAATTTTAGTCATCCTATAAATATTCTATAAATGAGTGTGTATGTTTTAAAGTACTTTTGCTATCAATGACATTTTCAAAACTACTTTAGGATTAAATTTTAAATAATATAGCCTTCAAAACTTTTGGTATTTAAAGAAAAATTTTAAAACAAAAATAATTAATTTGTGCCCTAAATCTAATTTAAAGCACTTAAAACTATTTGACTACTAATGAGTGTCGTTTTCATTTTTTAATATTAATTAATAAATACAAAATTATAACTGAACAATTTTTTCTTAAAAAAATTTCTTTAGTGTAAAAAAACTGTAAAACTGTTACACTGTGTTCCAAAGATTGAAGTCATCATTATTAATTTTCCAGAAATGTGTGTGTTTTAAAATACTGTTGTACAAAATGACATTTTCAAAACTAGTTTATGATTAAGTTTTTAATAATATATCCTTTAAATCTGTAGGCATTCAAAGTAAAATTCTGTTTAAAAAAAGATTTTATGTCGTCCCAATTTAAAGTTTTCAAAACTATTTAACTAATAATGAGTGTCGTTTCAATTTTTAAATATTAGTTAATAAACATAAAATTAAAAATGCAAATTTTTTTCTAATAAAAAAAATTTTTTTTTAGTGTACAAGCACGTGTGAAACTAAGTATGCCGAAAAAAAAACCGATTACACTGCGTTCCAAAAATTTAAGTAACCATCATAAACTTATGATAAATCTGTGTATTTTAAACTATTTTAGCACTAAATGACATTTTCAAAATTATTTTATGATTGAGGTTTTAAAATACAGCCCTTAAATCTTCAGGTATTTAAAATAAAATTCTAGTACAAAAATTTTTTTACGCAGAAAAGTAATTTTAGGTTTTCAGAACTATTTAACTAGTAATGAGTGTCATTTCAATTTTTTAATTTTAGTTAATAAATAAATTTTTTCATACTAGAAACAAATTTTTTTAAATTCTTGCTGAGAATATTTGTGACCAAGATGTAGTAATTGATTTTTTTCAGAACAGTTTCAGTTTTTGAAAAAGTAAAATTTCATATTGAAATTTTAAGTGAGCGCCATTGAAGCCAATTTTAATGTTTTGCGAAATTGGCTATTTCTTAGCGCAAACAAAATTTTCTTTTTTCAAAATAAAAATTTCAATGCTTTAGAAACTTTTTATAAAAATTTTATTGAAATATTTTTTGACTACAGTATAAAAATTAAACTTTAATGAGCTGTTTTATTGTTTTAGACATTAGTGAAGACTGTTTTCTACAGACGAAATATAATTTTTAATAAATGTATAGTAAATAAGCGAAAGAAAAAGAATTTGAAGCATCTTAAGTCATTGCAATAAATTCACAATCAAAGTTTTTACGAAACTTAAAAATCTATTTTTATGAAGACTGAACTGCATAAATGCTTCTGAAATTTTAATCCCATACATTTTTAATCAATAGTACATAAACTTTTTTTCAATAATTTTTTATTATCTATTTATTTTATCAATATATTGCTATCTGCTTACTATTTTCTTTTTTTCATTCTTTAAGGAAAATACTACTTTTTATGTATAAATATTAAATCAGTACCTAAATTTGAATATGGAAATAATTTAGGGAAAACTGTAAATAGGGTTCAAAAATCATAGTTTATACCTACTATGAATACATGTCTTTTTCTCCGAGGACACCATCTAGAGGTATTTACGCTTTACTATCCAGACCAATAAAATATTTTCCCCGTATTTTCTTCTTTTAAAATTCTGAATTGAAAAAAACAAACCCCAAATATATTGCAATCTTGTCTAATAATTGATGAATGAAACAATGAATTGTTAACTTATTTTTTAATCAGCTATTAAATTATATTTTTATTTAATTAATATTGTTGACTTATATATTTTTTTTATTAAATTTAAAGGACTGATTGATAAGAAGTTATGATTAAAAAAATTTGAATTGTAAGGTATTTAAATTTTTCTCATCTTTTTAAAGAATATAACTTTACATGGCGAAATACGAAATTTAAACAAAATCGGTTGAATAGTTCATCGGTTGAATTTCAAAAAAGTCAAATATTTTAAATTTGATTTGTCAGGAACTATTCAACCAATTCGCTCAAATTTTGTATTTTGTCATGTAAAATTACATAATTTAAAATCATGTGAAAAATTCCATTCAATTTAAAATTATTTTGACAATTATTTAATAAAATAATAAATATTTAATAACGTATTTTTACTTTTAAATTATCGTTAGATAAACGAATTTTATAATAGTGTACAAAACTTTTTCAATTCACTCAAAAAGTTCCCAAGATATGGCGAAATACGCAAAAAGTAAAGTTAACATTAAGATTACAAATTTTAATCGCTCTCCTGATCAAACTATTTCCCAGATTGCTGCTACCTCTTATATTTTAGGGGTCAAAAATACAAACCCGTTAAAAAAAAAAGTATGTTTATTTAGATAAATTACGTTTCAGTGTCTGATTTCGTTACTTAAATCATCGTCTGCACTTATTAATTAGGATATTTGAAGTCCCCCCTTCGAACCCATTAAGTTTGAGTTCTAAAGATCTGATCATTAGATCGTAAGTTATTCAGGGTGGTAATTTATTTTCCCACTGTACAAGGAACAAAGCAACCGGCGTTTCGACTTCAAACACCTGAGCTTTCATAGAACTAAATAATGGAACAAGAAATGACAAATTGGAACATTCTAGAAACCTTTAGAAGACGCAGAAATAATAAATAAAAGCTTAGATTACATTTACAAACTTCCGGCCAGATGAGAGAATCGAACTTAGTATCTCTGTCTTGCCAGGGCGGTGACGCAAGCTACACGGCTACACTGCACATGTCAATATATTATTGATTTAGTTTATAGTTGCCAAACTTTTTTTAATTTCAGGAATTATTTTATAAATGGATTATAGGCTCACCGTATTTCATTTTACATCATAAAATTGACAGAAATTATGTTTAATTATTCAATTTCTAGAAATGAATTAAAATTCTTAAATTGAAGTATTTAATTAAATTAAAGTATTTAATTGAATTAAAGTATTTAATTAAATTATTATTTAAATTATTGAAAAAATATTAGATACTATATATCTATTAACTAATGACTTTAAATTCCTTTTTTGAGATGTTTAAAAAAAATTGGAAGCAATTTATTTTAAGTAATCATTTTTTTGAAATTACTAAAATAAATTATTAATTAATCATTAAATTATTAATATTCATTTAAAATAATGAATATGAATGAAATTATGAATTAAATTATTAATTAATTATTTAAGTTATTAATGAAATAAGTATATCGTATATTTAACTAATAATATGGGATACTCTTTTGGGGATATTTGTAAAAATGCACTTTAAGTTCAAACATAATCTATTTAGGATATAGATTGGACTAAATTAATTCAAAATTATTCAATTCCTTGAAGTTTTATCTACACCAGCACGTCTGAAGCATTTTGGTTTCATGATGTTAATCAGAAAACTGTTTACTTAATTACTCATCAATTAAATTGTTTGCATTCACCAACTGTCTCAGTAAATACAAATACCAAAAATACTTTTCTTTTTTTTTTTCCCCAAGAAATTTGGGATGTGAACACGTTATAGCATTATGCTTGTCAACCTTAAACTTTACACATTTCCCGCACCTTTTTACATAACACAAAAAGTCCAGAATATTTTTAAGACCTTTTGAGAAAAAAAAACAAAAACACTACCAGCAATGGCTATCCACCTAGTTCCGTTTTTAGGGTTCTTTGTTAGACAGTCATGGCGGGAATACCTGGCAATTTTGATACCAGTTAAATAACGCGGACAGCCCTTTCTTTAAATTTCTTCGCTGCAACCGATTTAACATGTACAAGCGGATTTCAATTGGCTGCCAGATAAGAATTCAAAATCCCCAATTCTTCAACACCACGCATTTACCGACTGTGTTATCGGAGAGCTTTAATAAAAAATGCCACGATTTAAATGCCTTAAAAAGCTTTGAGTGCTTAGAAAATGTTCTAAAAACTTTTCTTTGCTATTTCATGTCACGTGACTTTTTGTATCAATTCTTTTAAATTCAATTAGAATTGTTATAGACATCATTTAGTTCGATAACTTGAGATCCTACAGTTTTTAAAACAATGTACAACAACTCGCAATTCTTACAACTTGCTTTTCTACACGTATGCTGCTAATGCAAGGAAACAGTTTTACAGATTTAATCTCTCGATATTTCGTGTCGTTAGTTCATACCAAAATATCTTTCTTTTTCTCTCTTTCTTTTCTTTTCTTTCTTTCTTTCTTTTTTTTTTTTTTTTTTTTTTTTTTTTTTTTTTTTTTAAAGAAGGAAAACAGATTTATTAAAAACTATTCCTAATGACATTTTATTCAATGACGTGAGTTATTGAAATTCTTTTAACTACGTTTACTTCCTAACTCTTATTGTGCTAATAAAGGGAATTTTTTTTCCTCTTCTATATTTCGGTTTGCATAAGTTTCTCAAGTACGTTTTTAAAAATTTACTTGAGTTATATTGATATAATTTTATTTGGTGACTTGTGCTACAGTTCTTTTAACTGCGTTCTTAACCGTTAGCTTCCGAACCCTTATCGCGATAATACAGAAAAATAGTTTTCAGATTTTTTTTCTTTTTGATGTTTCATATTAATTAAGTTTCTCAAGTATTTATTGTAAAATTTGCTGGAATTATACTAATATCAATTTGTTTGATGTCGTGTGTTGATCCAGTTCTTATAACTGCTCTTTTTTCCGTTAGTTTCTTAACACTTATTGTGCTGATACAGGGAAACAGTTTCTTCGTTCATATTTATTTTATTTGATAACATGTGGTTTTGCAATTTTGCAGTGTTTTTACAAATTGTTTCCTTGCAATTATAGCGCAAATACAGAGAAACAATTTTATAGATTTTTCTTTGGTATTTTGTATCACATGAAAGTCAGTATTAAGACTATTTTCAAAAAACTATTTAAAATTATTACTCATAACCTTTAATTCGTTGATTTGAGATGGTATATAACTTTAAACTTTTTTTTTTACCGTTGTCTTCCGAGTAATTATAAAAGTAATGCTGATAACAGTTTTATGGATATTTCTCGCGTTGAATTGAAGTCTGTTCCCGAGCGTTTTTTTTTAAACATTGATTTAGAAATATTACTTATATAATTTTTTCAATGATTTAAGATTTTCAAATTCTTATAACTATTATTCTTATCTTTTGATTTTCAGTTCTTTTAGTACCGACAGTGCAGGAATAACATTTTTACAGATTTCTTTTCTATTTTTCGTCGGTAAGTGCTCGTATCATTTTTTGGCAAATGTCTTTTAACATTTGCTTCCTAGCAATTATAGTCACAATCCATTGAAACAGTCTAAAAGATTTTTCTACAGTATTACATATGGCATAAATATCTATTGAAAAAATTGAAAAATTATTTAGAATACTAATATCTAGTAACATTTCGTTCGAAAGTTTTAGATTGTACATGTGTAGCTCTGATGACCATATTTCTTAGCATTTACTTCCTAGCAATTAATAGTGCTAATACAGGGAAACAGTCTAAAAGATTTTTCTACAGTTTTACGTATGGCATAAATATCTATTGAAACAATTGAAAAATTATTTAGAATACTAATATCTAGTAACATTTCGCTCGGAAGTTTTAGATTGTACATGTGTAGCTCTGATGACTATATTTCTTAACATTTACTTCCTAGCAATTACTAGTGCTAATACAGGGAAACAGTCTAAAAGATTCTTCTACAGTATTACGTATTGCATAAATATCTATTGAAACAATTGAAAAATTATTTAGAATACTTATATATAGTAACATTTTGTTCGAAAGTTTTAGATTGTACATGTGTAGTTCTGATGACCATATTTCTTAGCATTTACTTCCTAGCAATTATTAGTGCTAATACAGGGAAACAGTCTAAAAGATTTTTCTACAGTATTACGTATGGCATAAATATCTATTGAAGCAATTGAAAAATTATTTAGAATACTAATATCTAGTAACATTTCGTTCGGAAGTTTTAGATTGTACATGTGTAGCTCTGATGACTATATTTCTTAACATTTACTTCCTAGCAATTACTAGTGCTAATACAGGGAAACAGTCTAAAAGATTTTTCTACAGTATTACGTATGGCATAAATATCTATTGAAGCAATTGAAAAATTATTTAGAATACTAATATCTAGTAACATTTCGTTCGGAAGTTTTAGATTGTACATGTGTAGCTCTGATGACTCTATTTCTTAACATTTACTTCCTAGCAATTAATAGTGCTAATACAGGGAAACAGTCTAAAAGATTTTTCTACAGTATTACGTATGGCATAAATATCTATTGAAGCAATTGAAAAATTATTTAGAATACTAATATCTAGTAACATTTCGTTCGGAAGTTTTAGATTGTACATGTGTAGCTCTGATGACTATATTTCTTAACATTTACTTCCTAGCAATTACTAGTGCTAATACAGGGAAACAGTCTAAAAGATTTTTCTACAGTATTACGTATGGCATAAATATCTATTGAAGCAATTGAAAAATTATTTAGAATACTAATATCTAGTAACATTTCGTTCGGAAGTTTCAGATAGTACATGTGTAGCTCTGATGACTATATTTCTTAACATTTACTTCCCTAGCAATTAATAGTGCTAATACAGGGAAACAGTCTAAAAGATTTTTCTACAGTATTACATATGGCATAAATATCTATTGAAAAAATTGAAAAATTATTTAGAATACTAATATCTAGTAACATTTCGTTCGAAAGTTTTAGATTGTACATGTGTAGCTCTGATGACCATATTTCTTAGCATTTACTTCCTAGCAATTAATAGTGCTAATACAGGGAAACAGTCTAAAAGATTTTTCTACAGTTTTACGTATGGCATAAATATCTATTGAAACAATTGAAAAATTATTTAGAATACTAATATCTAGTAACATTTCGCTCGGAAGTTTTAGATTGTACATGTGTAGCTCTGATGACTATATTTCTTAACATTTACTTCCTAGCAATTAATAGTGCTAATACAGGGAAACAGTCTAAAAGATTTTTCTACAGTATTACGTATGGCATAAATATCGATTGAAACAATTGAAAAATTATTTAGAATACTAATATCTAGTAACATTTCGTTCGGAAGTTTTAGATTGTACATGTGTAGCTCTGATGACTATATTTCTTAACATTTACTTCCTAGCAATTACTAGTGCTAATACAGGGAAACAGTCTAAAAGATTCTTCTACAGTATTACGTATTGCATAAATATCTATTGAAACAATTGAAAAATTATTTAGAATACTTATATATAGTAACATTTTGTTCGAAAGTTTTAGATTGTACATGTGTAGTTCTGATGACCATATTTCTTAGCATTTACTTCCTAGCAATTATTAGTGCTAATACAGGGAAACAGTCTAAAAGATTTTTCTACAGTATTACGTATGGCATAAATATCTATTGAAGCAATTGAAAAATTATTTAGAATACTAATATCTAGTAACATTTCGTTCGGAAGTTTTAGATTGTACATGTGTAGCTCTGATGACTATATTTCTTAACATTTACTTCCTAGCAATTACTAGTGCTAATACAGGGAAACAGTCTAAAAGATTTTTCTACAGTATTACGTATGGCATAAATATCTATTGAAGCAATTGAAAAATTATTTAGAATACTAATATCTAGTAACATTTCGTTCGGAAGTTTTAGATTGTACATGTGTAGCTCTGATGACCCTATTTCTTAACATTTACTTCCTAGCAATTAATAGTGCTAATACAGGGAAACAGTCTAAAAGATTTTTCTACAGTATTACGTATGGCATAAATATCTATTGAAGCAATTGAAAAATTATTTAGAATACTAATATCTAGTAACATTTCGTTCGGAAGTTTTAGATTGTACATGTGTAGCTCTGATGACTATATTTCTTAACATTTACTTCCTAGCAATTACTAGTGCTAATACAGGGAAACAGTCTAAAAGATTTTTCTACAGTATTACGTATGGCATAAATATCTATTGAAACAATTGAAGAAGTATTTAGAATACTAATATATAGTAACATTTTATTCGAAAGTTTTAGATTGTACATGTGTAGTTCTCATGACTATGTTTCTTATCATTTCCTAGCAATTATAGTGCTAATGCAGGGAAATGGTTTTAAAGATTTTTATATAGTTTTACGTTTGGAACATATGTCTATCAATACAATTAAAAAGATTATTTAGATCTATTGCTAGTAATAACTTTTACTTTGGACTGTAGATATGCAGTTATTTTAATGTTTCTTACCTTTTGTTTCTTGCTAATGCAGAGAAGCAGTTTTAAAGATTTTTATTTATTCATTTTGTATATTGTATTGTATAAATGTCTATATCAATTTTTAAAAAAGAAATTTAATTCGAAATCCTTATATTTGATGATTTGTGGTACTACCTATTTAATAACAATGTTTTTAACAGTTTGCTTTATAAAATGTATAATACTAATGCAGGGAAACAGTTTTACAGATATTACTTCAATATTTAGTGTCGTTCTTTCTTGCCAAAATATTTCATTCTAAAAACTATTCTATTCTAACATCTATTTTTAATAACATTTTATTCGATGGCTTGAGATGGCACGATTTTTAAAATTGTGTTTTTTACTATTTGCTTTCAAACAATTTCTACGTTAATGTAGGAAACAGATTTATAAATTATTATTCTTTATTATTTTATTTAACATTAGTTGCTTTATCAAAACACAAAATAAAAGTAACGGAAAGGATTGGTAAATTTGAAAGAGCATTGTTCTATTCAAAAATGCATGCTCTCCTGATATGAAACTATAAAGCTTACCGTCTAATTTAAAAGTTTCGAATGAATCGCCAATATGAATAAGAAATCCGTGATTTGGCTAGTAATACCTATGATTGTTATCAATGTTTCATTCAAGGTCACTCCCTTCTTCTTAGTTTTAAGATATAAAATGTATTGACAGTGAAAATTAAAAAAGAATATTTATAATGAAATAAATATATTTCTGCAAACGTTTAATAATAGTTTTCAGTAATTGGATTTTTTCGTAAGATTTATTTCAGTTATTGAAAAAGTAATTTGAAAAATGAATTGATTTAAATTACTGAGAAAAAAATAAAAATTCTATTTATGGAAAAGATAATTAAATGAAATATCTATATAATTTTTAAATTAGAAGAAATGTGTTTGACCTATTTTGGCATGTCCTCTTAATGGCCAAAGTCAGCGGTTCCCAATTTTCTTTCCGTCCATGGAACCCTAAATGAATCAACATTCTTTCGACGGAACCCTGACTTTATAACTAAAGAATATAGAGACAATTATAAACGTATTAATCTATGAAAGACTGCTTTGTTTCAAAAATATTTCATAAGAAGAGAATGGCATTTTTTTCATCGTTTTATCATTTATAATCTTAAATTAGGTTTTAAATCCGACAGATAAATTCACAGTCCTGGAATTGAATCTAGCTTTGTTATGAATTTGCTTTTGGTGTATAAACAACTGCTGAAAATGAATAACATTAGCAGAATTATAGTTGTTTTGAATTAAGCCTAAAAAGAACTGCTATTAACGTTGAAAATGCTAGTAGGGAAACATTTATTTATTAGCAATCTAGTTATTAATGCTTTTTTAGTCCAAAATGCGTGATTGGAAGTACTAATGTAATATTTTATAAATACATATCTTTTTGTAGTTTGTTAAATGCATTGTTATTTGAGAAATTGTGTATTTTTTATTTTTAAAAGAATCCGCCATTTCTTTTTTATTGTTAATTTACATTAAATAATATCGTAATTGCAGCTAAAATATTAAGCAAATAATGGAATATTGATTGAATATCTAAATATAATTACTGGTTTCAAAAATTAAGAAAAAGCTTTAAAAAAATGTCCTCATTTACGGAACCTGTTTTCTCCCTAGGCGTCTACGAAACATCATTTAGGCACAGCTGGCCTAAGTTAATAACATAGTTTTACAACAGTAGTTTCAATAATACAATTACTACAATCTAGGTAGTTTATTAAATATATTGTTATTTGAAAATTTGTGTATTTTTTTTAAAGAATGTACCATTTCTTTTGTAATGTTAGTTTACTTTAAATAACATCTTAAATGCAACTAAAATACTAAGTAAATAATGAATTATTGATTTGATCTAAATATATATACTAGTTTCAAAAATGTTAAAAAAAAACTTTAAAAAAAAAACATATCCTAACTTACGGAATCCATTTACTTCCTAGGCTTCAACGGAGCATCATTTGGACACCAGTGACCAAAGTTAATAATATAGTTTCACAACTGTAATTTCAATAATATAATTTATAAAATTTTTTTTTCAATTAAAGCAAAAATTAAGAGATATTGCAATAATTATTTCTTAATATATAACTAATTATCAATATTAATTAATAATTTTCTTTACTATTGTGAAGAAATTTGTATAGAAAATTGAATTGAATTGGAATTCGAGAAATAAAGAAACTATTCTATATATTATATAATAATGTAAAAATTTTAAAACAGCCTAAGATGTTTTGTAATTATGAACAACAATAAATTCAAATGTTTAAAATTCCAGCACATTTAATCTTATAAATTTTTATGAACATCTTTTATTTTCAGAAAAGATAACAATGTCATATAATTTAGGATATCTACCACAGTTTCATTCTTTATTTTTGCGGTTAGAAATGCAAATGTGTTATACTACGATCTATGTTTTATTTCAAATGCAAACGAATTCCCCAAAAAATGATATGAAATCATCAAAAGTAAAATTAAACAGGGAAATGGTAACTTAAAAAAAGTAAGTTATGTTCTTAAGTGAGGAAGTTGATGTTAATGATGCCCATATCAGAGAAAGATAAAGATTCAATGTCCTAATGGACTTTTTAACTTGCCATTCAAAATCTGAAATGGGTGATTTAGATGAAACTATGCTTTTTTATCACTTTTATCCTGATAAAACTTTAGCAGTTAAAATGAGATAATTCAAATGAAAAGAGTATTCTGAATTAAATCATAAATGAGTTTTATAAAAATTTAATTAGGAATAGGGTAATGACTGTATTAGATGTTAAGTTTTTTTAGTTAAAAAGATTAGGAAATAAAGTTCAATTATGCATTTAAAAACTGTTAAATTTTAAATACTTATACAGTAATTTTTAATGGTAATATAAATAGCAGTGACTGCTTATTTTTGTTCTTGTTCTTCTTTTCTACTTTTCTAATTTTGTATGATTTAAATTCAAATGACTCTCATTAGTTTATATTTTTTGTCACAGTTTGTTTTTTATGTATTCAAAATTTTTAAAAACAAGCTAACCCCAAGAAAATCTATCAGAAATTGAATTTCTTCAAAGAAAAAATAGCATTGAGTTTGTATTTTTCAAAATTTTCGTTTTACAAGGTTAACATAAATTTCAACTTAATTTCGCTTTTGTAGCTGAAAATAACGTTTAAAAATTACTTAAATATTACTGTCATTATTAATCATAGTTCATTACTTTTCTTAATTTTTTTTTCCTCTTTGATTAAATTTATATGAATTTAATTGGTTTTTTCTTTTAATTTGCTATATTTTATTTAACATATTTAGGATTTGTTATTACACCAACCCAATAAATCTATCCGGAATTTAGCTTCCATTAAACAAGCAGAAACAGAATTTTTTCTATGAAGTTCATTTTAATTCCAACGCAAATTCACTCTTATGATTGAAAATGACGCTTAAAAATTAAAAAAATTTTACCGTTTTAATAATTTAAAATTTTTATATTTCATTCCTTCGTTAGATAGCAACTGTTGCGAAGTAAATTCTTCTTAGAATTGAAGATTTAAATTACAATTTATGTTAATCACAATAAACTAGTTTTAATATCTTTGATATAATTTGTTTAATTGATTATTTTAGCTAATTGTAGTAACTTGTATAAATATCAAAGCTGCTGTTGCCGTTTTTATAATTTAAAATTTTTTATATTTCCTTTCTTTCTTAGACAGCAACGATTGCAACGTAAATTCGCCCTAGAATTAAAGCTTTAAACTCTGATTTATGTTAACCATACTAAACTAGTTTTAATTTCTTTGGGATTCTTTTTGTTGAAATGATTACTTTAGCTAATTGTAGTAACTTGTATAAATATCAAAACTGTTGTTACCGTTCTTATAATTTAAAATTTTTATATTTCGTTCCTTTCTTAGACAACAACTGTTGCGACGTTAATTATTCTTAGACTTAAAGATTTAAATTCTGATTTATATTAACCAATTATAAACTAATTTTAATTTTTTTTAGATGTTTTATTTAAATTATTACTTTATTCTGATTGTAGTAACTTATATAAATATCAAAACTGCCCCTCTATTAGGTTATTCGTTAGTCATTAAGAAACAAATACCACTGGCCATAAACTCTTTCAAGATCAGTGTTTTTTTCCAATAAAAAGACAAATTACGATTTTAATATGTCAAATACGGTAAAAATAACAATATTCTATGAAAAAAAATTAACTACTTGAGCAATCAGGGGAACAGGCAGGAACAGACGTGCTCCACTGGGTTTTTAGACTGGACATACACGAGTTGGACAAAATAATGGAAACATTTTTATATTAACACATTTTTTTATTTTTCTAAAAAAAGCACTTTTTCAATTTATAAATTTAAAAGTGTTTGGGGTATGCGATTTCTCATATATATATCAATGATGTTTAAAACTTTCAATGGTTTGAGGGACCAACAATTTACAATTTGAACTGATTTGAACTTCAATTACAAACTGAAAAAAGCGTTTTTCAACAAAGTTGTAACAATAAAGTTGTAACTTGTCACTGTTATTTTGGTTCTTATATGCAACAGTTACACAAAATTTTGTAAACTTAGCATAAATATTTATGAAAATGTAGAAATTTTTATATACAAAAAAAAAAAAAAAAAAAAAAAAAAAAACTAATTTTTTTGTCTTGTGTTTTTTTGCTATAACTTTAAAACCATTCAAAAAAATGAAACAAAACTTTTTATGTAATTTAAAATTAATTACAAAATTATTGCTTTAACATTTGATAAAAATTCGTTTATATCTTCTCAAGGTATGAGTATTTAAGCTTGTTTTTTTTATACTGCTCATGCACAGAAAAAATTAAAAAACCTTTTTCCATCATTTTGTAGGCGATCGCATTTGACAGCTAATGATAAAAGCTTTATCTGGATATCTTATAAATTTGAAAAGTTTTAAATAATTTTCTAAGTAGTTTTCGTACTTTTTAAAAGAAAGCTCAAAATGATAAAGGAATTTCGACATATTATATTTTGTGCCATTAAATTAAATTTATTATAAAGGAAAACGTCATTGTCGGGGATCATCCCCCACAGAAGAATTATTTCCTTCTTCTGTTTTCCTTATTTATTAAATCTCATTTTAGCGTATGAATGCTTATTGTAAGGTTACAAATCTCTTGCTGCATTTTTTGGAATAGAGTGTCCAAGAACATTATTTTCTGTTTGTAATTTATTGTTGCTCCCTCAAACCTCTAAAAGCTTTTAACTTCACTGACATGTATGAGAAATTGCATTATCTAAACATGTCTAAAGTTATAAAATGATTCTTTTAGTATTTCTTGAAAAAGATGAAAAATATTTTTAGTATAGAAAAGTTTCCATTATTTTGTCCACTCCCTGTATGTCCCAGTGGTGGTTTCGTCTGAGAGATAGAATAGATATGCAAACGAAAGGGTTAAGAATCATAGAGAAATAAATTATTTTAATTCAATATTACTAAGAAAAAACGGTTACCCTTTTTAAAAAAATGAAATGTTTTTTTCCGGGGTTTCAGACGCATTTTCTTTATAATCTTATTCTTATAAGATTATAAAGAAAATGCGTCTGATTACGGATTTATCTATTTTTTTAGTACACACTTAAAATATATTTATGCATTTGATTGAAGTGACAACTACTCCAAAAGGTTTAGAGCCTTCATTTATTAACTATTTATTATTTTTTTTTTACACAATGTATTCGTATTTGATAATTGTAGCAACTAATGAAATAAGCGATCTTTTCAACTATTTTATTTTAGATATTCTACTAATAAAAGTTTTAAATTTTTTTCCATCTGTGACAAGCAACGAACATTTAAATCTATGGTCAAACTCCTCTTTTTCAAATTTGTTTACTTAACAATAGTCATTTCCAGTTTCAATACATTTGTACTTCATTCAAACTATGTTCACTATCTACCATTATATTAATTTACAGCTAAAAATACCCAGTAACTTGGATGCAAAATTACCTAACAAGGAAAGGGAGGTTAGCAGAGGAATGAATTTATTGCTCAACACAAAAAAAAACTTTATGATCACTAGGTCTCTAATAATTTTTCGTTGCATGTAAAGCCGCGATAAAATTGCGAGCAGTAATTTCATTCACAACCTAATTCCGCTTTTATTCAATAATCGCTTAAGAACCCCCGCTTGCATAAGACGCGCATTAGGTAATTGTTCGTCCAAAGCTCCCCCAAGCTGTTTGTGGCAATATTAAAACGCAGCCCTCTATATTAGAAGCCTTTATCATCGAAGCGGCTTGAAATGTCACCACAAATTTCCCTAAACACGCTCATTTAAGTTCTGAGGACAACATTCCCTTTAGAGGTTAAATAGCTTCACCAAAAGGCACTGCACGCGAGCATATAATTAGATGCAACCATCGCGAGCGCCCTCTCTTGGGACCTCGACTCATCGGGTGTTAATTAAATTCAAATCACTTTGGCATCCGAACGGCACATTAAGTACTTCAACATTGCCTTCAGATAAAGCCATTATTAAAACGAGCCTTTGACAGTGCTAAATCGATCGATAACGCCGGCTGGGTTCTTTTGCTCTTTTCCGCCGCCAGGGGGCGGGGATGGCGTTTCTTTTGTCTTCGCCTGTCTAGTGGGATATATATCGGAGAGGCCGATGCATTATTCAAAAAGCATTATAGCTTTTCTTTACAGAAAGTGAAAGTGCGACAGATTTTCTTCGCCTTCTTTTCATCGATGGTAGAGGACGATGATTTTATTATTATCTCCAGATCGTAATCTTAATCGATTATGATGTTCTTCAATTCCACGGCGACTTAAATTTTTAACGGGCTTTGATGCCACTGACTGAAATGAAATCTTGTCCGACAACTTCACAAATGCAAATGCAGGGAGGAGAGGGGTGTAGTTGGGCTTTCCGAATTTCTATTTACAAATTCTGATAAGGGGAGATATTATTTTTATACCCATTTTCTTCTGCGCCTGACATTCAAATATTCTTCACACATATGCTAATAGGAATCTTAAGTATTTTATTACGGAATGTATGATAAGCATCTCTAACATCATTCTCACATAACGAGTATAATTAATATTTATAGACTTGCCAAATATTTACACTTCTTTTATTGATAACAATACCAAAATGGTTTTAAGCGAAACGTTGCTACTTTTACGTATCAGTTTGTTTCATTTTAATACTTATAGAAAAACAAAATTAGAAAAGCATTTATCGCTGATCTCATTTGAAACTTTCGTATAATAATTAGTTTGTGAAATAGAATAATTTCATATTTCTTAGAATATAAGAGCTTGTCTCTATAGCTCTCAGCAAAAGTTTTTTCGCACGTGTTTGTACAAATTTTCAAGGTTTGGTTACCTAATTTACATCATTTCGATTTCAATTCTTTTTTCCTTAATGAAACATGCAATTTTGTTACGTTTTAGATGTACGATAAGATTCTAAATTAAGATATTCTAACAAAAATAAATAAATGAATAATTTTTGGAATTATTTTTGTTTATGCGTGATAAATAAACTTGCACTAAGAGAATTGTGGTAGAATTTTTCGGCAGCAGTGAAAGATAAAAACTTTTGAATAATAATAAGAATCGAATGAATGTGAAAATATTAATGAAAAGGAAAATATATTTATGAACTATAGCAAAACTGTTTACATTTTATGGTAATCTTAAAGAAACTCAAAGATACAATAAATGAAATAACGTAATAAGATGGCTCTTTTAATCAAGCTGATTTCTAAATATGTAAAAATTTATAACGCATGTAAAAATTTAATTGCTTAAATAAATATTATATTTAGAGTTGTGAAAGTAATTTTTCATTATCCGAAAAATGAAAACTTAACTGAGATTTAAGTAAAATATTTAGATTCTTAGAAAAATGAATTTCTCTGATATCTGTATAAAATAATGAAAAAGAATCGTTAGATAAATGAGAGATATTTATCAGCATTTTTTGCGGCTCAGTGTCTGGAAATAAGACAATTGATAAAACAAAAATAAGTTAAACTTCGAAGGAATATTTTAAATTTTTGCCTTCTCAAATAAATATCCTTTATTATATCAAAAACATATTATTACACTGAGAAAAAAAAATTTATGATTAAAACTACCAGAATAAAGTAAAAATTACCGTGTTTCTGGCTCTATAGGAACACCAAAAAGAACGGTAATTATTACTGAATAACTTTGGTAATGAATTTTGTAAAATAAACAATAAAATATTGTTTTATAGTTAAAATGTGGTAAATGTGGCAAAATTCGGTAATTGTATTATGATACCTTACAGCAGTGATTACAAACTGGCTGCCCGTGGGCCACATCCGGCCCGCGAAGCCTTTTTTTGTGGCCCGCGAACAAAAATATATTAGTTTTTATTTTTTACGGAAAATTTTTGTAAAAATCTATATGGGTTTAATGTACTTTTCTTCGTTAAAAAAACCTAATTTCTTCGTTTTTGCGAAATTTAACATACCAACGGTGCAAAAAAATTTATTTCTCAGGTAAAAATCTACTTCTAATTTTAATTTGTAATTCAATACTTTTGTTTTGAACAACTTGATAAAAATCTGACAGTAATCTGACAGTGTTCTTTCAAACATAAAAGAGTCCTATATAAAATATTTATAAAGTTGCGGCCCGCCATTTGACTGGTGTTTTTAATTGCGGCCCCCGGCCTCATGTAAGTTGGAAACCCCTGCTTTAGAGCATGGCATAAAAACCATTTATTTTGTTAAATTTTGTTGAATTTTTTGCTAAATGTGTTTTAATAAGAATTGAAGTTTTGAAAACTAGAATTTTCGGTATACCATTGCCATATAAATGGAAAAATTATTAAAGGAATGGTTTAAATACCGTATATTTCAGTATTATTATTAGAGATTTATTATGTTTTTTCCCTTTTTTTCTCTGTGTATAAATCATTAAATAATTTATGTAAAATACCGTAAACTAAGGTGATTTTATCTCACTTTACGGAGCAATATTGCACTGTTCTCTTATGTTGGATTAGTTTTTGGGAATTTTGATAAGCAGATGTTGTAGCTCCATTATTAAAAGCTTAAATGAAGAGTGTTCCAAAGGAACCGCCCTGCATCTACATTTGTAGAGCCTTGTCGAATAAGAAACAAAAAAGCAGTCACATTAGGATGTGCAAATCCATGTGCCAAGATGTGCAAAAAAAAAAAAAAAAACATGGTGGTTCATTTTTTTCTCTTTCTTTTTTGCACCGTACACTTCTAGCTTATTTTTGCGTAAAATCAGAAAAAGATAAGAAAATAAAATTTCTATTCAACTTTAAATGTTCTGTCTCACAAAATGAATACAAGTGGGGTTAGACCACTATTTAAATAGAACTTTTATACCTTAAACTAAGAGACATTAGTACAAATTTTATTTTTTAATGATATTTGCGAGCATATGTATTAGATATACAAGTTGACTTTAACTTTCATGCTTAAGCCACTCAAAAATAATGTTATTTTAAGTCATATTTTTCTGATCATCACTGATCTCATATTTGTATATTTTTTCTATGAAACTCATCGGACAATTATATAAATATGAGATTCTCTATCAATATTAGGGTCCTGCAGTGAACTGATCATAAAGACGCGGTTCCCAGTAGAGCACCGAAGTCAAGCATCACTGGCTGCGGTCAGTAAGCGGATGGGTGACGCTTTGATCAGCCTGCGTAGGGACCGAGGTTGTGCGGTATTGAACTCGTTAAACTGTTCTACTGTAAAGTGCTCGACGCCTGTTGTTGGGCTACCAAAGCAGGGGAATCATCTCCTTTGCAGAGGATCAAAATTGCAATGCATGTCATCGGATCATCCTCAGCGATGTTTCCCAGACCGTCGCCAATTGTGCAGCTCTAGTGCGACGTAAATAAAGTACATATCAAGTGCTTACCTATCAATATTATGAAATTAAATAAGAAGAATAATTAATTTCATATGAAACCATAAGTATCAGTGTAATCAGAGAAAATTTAAGAGGCCTTTCTGTATATATTATTCACAAACTCACGAAATTAACTCCGGTATTTTTGGCAAATTATTCCATCCAATTTTAGAGGCGAGAACATTGAACAACATGAAGAATTAGTGTTTGTCACGCAATGCTAAAAAAAAGGAGAAAAAAAAGTTCATTTCCACGAAACAGCACCAGCTTGCGACTAACTTTCAAAGACTTAACGTGCTAAATAATCATTGGGAGGAAAAAAGAACGCCAAACTTATAAAAGACATATTCTTCAACAAACTACATTTCTCGCCTACAGAGAGCAACCAATTTGCAAACCTCACGCCTCAGTATTCAAGAAAAGTCAAGCTCACGAGTAGGAAAAAAATGGGAAAATTATGGTAAAAATACAGCGAGAAATAATTGCTTTGCTGGAAAAGTAGGAAATGGCTATTCGGTGGTGACTAATTTTCTGGCACTAAAGCGTGAGTAGTATGAATGCTGTCGTTCCAGTTTGCGTGACATTTTATGATATACATTGCAAGAATATGTCTTAATATTCCAAAAGAATTGCCGGACATTCTAAACACGTAGATTTTCATGAAATTGAGTTGTCACTTTTAGTGAATACGCTGGTTTGATATTCAGATCTTGATTATGGAAATTCTGTGATCCGGTTGTATTCGGTGTTACATGCTTAATTGTTACGAACAGCAATGAACATTCCTACTTATAACAGTAATTGCATGCTTTTAGTAATTAGCAATGATTATATTTCATGCAAAGCAGTTAAGTAAATTTATAGCACATTTAAAATGTTTAATTTCCTGAAGGAATAGTAAATTCAGTTAAAAGAGAAGACTACATAACAAATAATCTGCTCTTTTAAATAAAACATATTTTAGTACCTTTCCACTTTGCCGGCGCAGGTAATAAATTCATTACTGCAAAATCACTAACCTAAAGTAAATCCAACTGTTTTTTTTTTTTTTTTTGTAGGTGACGGTGTTTTTCATTAAAATAAATCAAAAGAAATATAAATAATTGAAATAGAGCTGTGATGGCTCAGAGAATAGAGGGCTCGTATCCCAATGATCCGAGTTCGAATCCATTGATGGCTAGTCGATACGAATTCCACACCCGGTTTGAAGGTTTGAATCAATCACAGCACTGGCGTAAAATATCCCTAGTGTTAGAAGCATCATGGTTTAGAGTTTCTTTACCATCAGGTTAATTGTGAAAGGTTTTCGTGGTTTTCCTTTCATGTAACGCAAACGTGATGTAGTTCTTTAAAAAAATCCTCCACAAAGTCAAATTTCTATTAATACTTAATTCAGGAGTTACCTGCTATTTAGGTCAAAATTACAAGCAAATTTGCTTGCTCAAAATTACAAGGCTACGGAGTTGAACATTGTAAGTTGAACGGTTATAAAATGAAATAAAATAAATTAATTTACTGACGCCCACGAAAGAGAAAAGTACTAACATTTTTCATAGAATTAAAAATTTTTTTTTCAATACTCTGTGTTAGATAAATTACTTAAGTAAATTACGATTACCGTTAGGGTTTTGTTTAACTAAAATTTGCAGTTTTTTCAAATAATTTAAATTCTAATTAATTTAGTATCTTTTTACAGTCAGTTTTCCTGGAAAACTTTTAAATACCCGTTTGTAAGCCGTCATAAAATTGAGTCGTCATTTTCAGTGAATACACTGGTTTGATATTTAGATTTTGATCATTGAAATTATGAGATCCGGTTATACGGCGTTACATTGCTGTGAAGAGCACTACGTTTATATTTCTATTCATAAAAATTAATTACACACTTATACTGCCGTGCAACAGAAAAACCAGCGTAACCGAAAAAAAAAAAAAAATTAAAAATTGATATTTTTACTCATTAGGTATTTTTGTATGCTAAGCAACTTAGTGCAATTTTCTTAAAAAGACATTTTGTTTCATCAGTTTTTTTAAATTCTATTAGCACTGGACAGAAAATAGTTCTCAAGCCATTTTTCTCGAAATTTACTTACGTTTTTTTTTTTTTAATTGCACCTCGTGCAATTAAAAAAACATGCAAACATTGTTATGCAAAACATTTTATTATTTAAATTTTTAATTTTTTATACCCGTCTTTGAACTGTTGACCCAATTTCGGGTTTGCGACTGCCAATATTCAACTTCAACTCTGTAGCCTTGTAATTTTGAAGCTAATCCAAAGAAATAAAGGAATTCTTGAATCAAATATTGGGAGAAATTTGAGTTCATACAGTTCTTTACAATGGAACTATCCCGCATTTGTCTTACATGGAGAGGTAAACCACGAAAACCTCCTACAGTCAGCCTGACGGCAAGAGGACTCTAACCTATGATCCGTCGACCACTGAGGTCAGTACGTCAGCACAGTGGTCATGCCAGCCGGGTGCGAAATTCGAATCGACCAGCTATCGCTGGGGAGCGACCCTTTTTCACCTCCATGGGGGGTGATTGCCTTTTTCCCAGAACCACCACGGCTCAAGCAAAACATTTAAGTAGATTTACATTTAAAATATTTAATTTTCTGAAAGATTAGTAAGTTTATTTAGAAGAGAGATGATAAGTAAGTTAGCTGATTAATTTAAATAAATTGTCAAAGGTCATTGAAAAATTAAAATCGATTTAAATTGTAATCCCATCTGTATATTATGGTAGCTAGTTAAAGGATTAAAACATAAGTCACTTTAAGCGAATTTATTGGTTTGATATTCAGATCTGGATGATAGAAATTTTGTGATTCGTTGGTATGCGATGCTTCATTGATGAATAACTTATAAAATTCACACTTTTATTTATAAAAAGATGATGTTATGCTTACGAAAATTGGAAGGATTGTTTTCTTTGAAAGGAATAAATAAATTTATAGCACATTTAAAGTATTTAGTTTTGCAAAAGACTTTTAAGTTCTGTAAAAAAGAAAAGTTTGTAACTAAAGCCTTGTGCATTAAGAAAACGTTAAAATAATAATAATAATGTTTTAAACTTTAATTAAAAATTTTTCTACAGCATTCCATGAGAATATAGAGTATCATGATAAGTAGAATATTCATTAATAAAATATCACAAAAAATCCATAAACCCTTTTGAATTGCATTTCATTTTGGATTATTTTGTTATTAATTATTACTAATTAATTTATTATCAATTAAATTTACAAAACTTTCAACTTTTCAATGTTTAGTGTTATTAAGAGAGAATCTGTTGATTAACAAAATTAATTTAAGAATTTTTTTTTTTGCATCATTGGGAAAATGCGTTAAAATCTACCAATTGCAGTAAACTTCAGTGATGTTAAAGAAATGGTTGAAAGATATATTTCTTTTTACATTCGACACCATAACGTAACATGTCCATAAATTAAGAATAATGCCAGCTTCTGCATATAAGCGTGACTTATTCCCAAAGCTCATTTATTCAACAAAAGTTAAAGACAAAAAAAAAAAAAAAAAAAAAAAAAAAAGAAGAAAAAAAAAAAAAAAAACAAATTTGCATGTATAATACTATTCATGAAAAGTACGGTTTTTTCTCCTTGAAGAAATTATACATAATATCTCTGTTACAAAAACTTAATATCGTATGGTTAGTATAATGGTTTATACATTGTACAATATATCTTTCATGCGATGAAATACAATCCGTACAAAGTCTAGGCATATTGAGTAATCCTAGGAAAAAATACATTATATGTGTTAGCAGCATATAGAAAACTATTCATAAGTGAGTGAGTTGGGATTTTTCAAATACCAGTTTACCGATTACGGGTTGTGGACACACATTACACTAAGCACAGTTTTTACATATTCTGTTAGTTGAATGCGGAAGATGGTATACACTCTATGAAATAATTAATGCATATAAAAATGCTATAATTTTCTTGTACATGATATTTATCGAAATTTTTTTGCGAATTCAAAATAAGTAGAGGTTATGTGGTTTTTTAGGGAGTGCGTCTTGCTTTCGTGGAAGGTCGAGTAGTATTAAACGGTGTCTAGCAAGTGAGAATAATTGTCTCGAATAATATTTGATGTAAGTGGTACCACTGCTGAATACCTCAGCTTTGTTGGGCGTTTGAAGTCTTTTAAGATTCCGCCATATTTAGTCTTCAAGCAGTGATGTTTATGCGTTTCAGATTTTTTTTTTACTACTATGACTGAACAAATCCGATCGTAATAGCTTGCTTTAAATTGAGTATTAGGTTACTTTTTTATTTGTTGCTGAAATATTTCTTAATCATTAAGTCAATTTTATTAAGTTTAGTTATGTAAGAGGATAGAGTGTTCTCCTTCCAATGAGGTGAACCGGGTTCGAATTCCAACAATGGCTGGTTAATATGAATTCCACACCCGGCTCGCACCGACCACAGTGCTGACGTAAAATATTCTCAGTGGTAGACAAATCATGGCAAACCGTCAGGCAAACCATGGTAGGTTTTCCTGATTTTTCCTCTCCGTGTAACGCAAATGCGTGTTAGTTTCATCAAAAAGTCCACCACGAAGGAAGCATTTCCTCCAATACTCGATCCAAGAGTTCCTTTGTCTTCTGGATTGGGCTCAAAATTACAAGACTACGGAGTTAAACATAAGTAGTCGTAAACCCAAAATTGGGTCGGCTGTTCAACGAGTTTAGTTATGTGTACCCGGTAACCGGAGAGTTTGTTCCATGATCGTTCTGGTTGCATAAGATAGAGATAGGTAGGTAAACATTATATTCGTATGCAATATATATTTTTTTCTGTTAGAAATCTGGGTGAACAGTATCGGAAGTAACCTAATAAAGGCATAATACAATGATTTATATGGAAAAGATAAAAAAAATATTACAATTCGTAAACCATGTGGAAGATATTCAGTATCAAAAGTACTCTGGAAGTGAAAGTAAAAAGTATATAAGATATTAACGAGGTTGTAAGAAAGCCATATTTGGGAAATATTAAAATTTTTATTTAACCCCTAGACGCAGAATTTTTATTAATCTTCCAAACACGCCTCACACCAAATAATAATTTTTCAAATTTGCACTTATTTGCAGTTATCTGAAGAAACAATTGATCTGGGAGAAACAATTATTCATCATTGGAATTTCTTTAATTTACAGTGCTCGACTTCGCGTGCAGGTCGTCGGGTTACCGAAGCAGGAGGATCAAAATTGTGATGGCAAGTCTTCGGATCATCCTCAGGGATGTTTCCCAGACCGTCGCCAATAGCCCATTGGACGTAGTGTGACTCTAGTGTGACGTAAATGAACTACAACAACAAATCTTTAATTTACAAAAATCAATTAATGATACATTTTTTATTATGAAAGAAATATTACAATTAGAGATAATAGTGCCAATTAGAGTGCCAGAAATATATACCAGGGGACATCAGTGTGCCATCTGCGTCAAAGGGTTAATGGTGAACAGAAGATATGTTACACAATCATATTGAGAGTATGATATTATGATATTAGAGCATCTCATGCTCTTAAATTGGGATGAATTTTTACAACTATTTTATTATTATATAGAAAAAATGAAATTTGGAGTTGGAGTTTTGTATTAAATTAAATACCGTTAGCTCCAACTGTTAAAAAAAATGTAACATAAGAAAAGCTTAAGTGTTCAATGCTATCCAACTTTCCCGTTGGTGCCTGTAAGTAAGAAGTGAGCACGTTTGTTCAGTTCTATTCGCTGTAGGAAATCAAAGTATAATTTTGAGACGACTAAATATAACTTACCAAATTATATAGTACTTAATTAAATACTCAAATATAAAAATATTTGATACAAGAGAGTGTGTTATTAATTTAAAACATGCCTTTTTCTTTTATGAAATTCTCTAAATAGAAAAAAAAATATTTCAGAGTAAAGCAATCGAATGGAACATATTCTCCTCGAGAGCTCTTTAGAGATAAAAAATTACCCATCGACAGAGAACATGGGTTTTTTTATCCCGTGAAATTCACATTGTAATCTAACACCAACTATAATAACCATTTTTCATATTTCTTCTTCTCTATGGTTGAACAAAGACTCATCAACTCTAATTCATAGGCGGTCGTCGAAGAGTATATTCTCCCTATCATACCAACCATACACAAATTCACACCGCACTTTTTCCCATAGAGGATGTAACCAACAACGTTTCTACACCCATGACCCCCTAACAAGAACGTTAATCCCCCAATATTCGACCACCCCTCTTTAACTTTTATTCATTCGCATCTATCAAAAGTCATTACTACCTATCAAAGCATGACTGTTGGGGGACTGTTGATCCCTTTTCATACCCAACTGCACCCTCTTAGAACCCCCCTTGTTGTGGGTGACTGATTTTTAGCATAATCCATACCCCCATATCTCTGATAACCGCCAAAGCTTGTTGTAAATCCCATCAAAAAGGCAAAAATGGTGAGAACAGTAAACCGATATAGTAGATGTTCATACTACCATTTCACACTATAGCATCCCCCCTATTTCGAGATTCATGGGGGTGGGGGGGTTTAGATTCGGAAAGGACCCCTCCGTAGTCTTTTGCGGATTGTGGGGAGGATCATAGGGTGTATTAAATGGGTGCTAGTATTATCTTTCAATTATCTTGATACTGTAGTTTGCGCCCTTTCATTGATTAGAAAGAGAAGCCGGTCTTTATTTCCGGGAAGATGATGGTAACTTTGATTTTATTCTTTCCCCAATAGGGGTTGATTTTATGATAGGTCAGTTTGTTCGAGATTGGGTAGAATAGAATTAGCGCATTTTATTTGGGATTGTTTCAGAATAGGTTTTTTTTATAGATAAATTATGTCTTTTGTGGTGTTATTTTTATTGCTAGTAGTTATATGAACTAGGGTAACTGTCTTTAAGTTAAAAATCAGTGTATTATGGCTACTTTGAATTTATTTGTTTCCCAAAAGTGGCTGATTTTATGACAGGCCAGTTTGTTCGAGTGGGAAGAATAGAATAGCTCGTTTTATTCATGATTGTTTAAAATTTTTTTATATATTTTTTTAGTCATGTGATATCGTTTGAGATGTTATTTTTATTGCAAGTAAGTGTCTGGCCTAGTTTAATTGTCTTAGGTCCGTGTGCTATTGTTATTTTAATTTTGTTTCCTAAAAAAGTTAAATTTTTTTGATAGATCAGTTAGTTTTAGTCGGGAAATTAAAGAATTAGCTTATTTTATTTGGAATTTATTTCGGAGTAGAATTTTACCACGATAAATTAAGGTGTTTTTATTATTTTATTATTATTTTATTTTATTGTTTGTAGTTGCATTAACTAGTGTAATTGTCCTAGCGTTGAAAATCTGTGTGCTATGGAAAGTTTGATTTTAATTTCCCCCCAAAGTGGTTGAAAGGGAAGTTTGTGTCTAGATTCAGAGGAAAAAATTTAGCTCATTTTATTTGCCATTGTTTGAGAATAGATTTTTCTTGTTCATAAATGATATATGATAAATATATATATGATATATATGTATACATAAACTATATATATATATATATATATATATATGATATATATGTATACATAAACTATATATATATATATATATATATATTAATAAGTATCTTTGTTTTTGTGAAATTAACGTTGAAATATTTTTTTTTTGCGTTATCCAAATTGATGTTTTCATCTATTAAAACAGTAATAAAATTGTATTTTTAAAAAATCTTGGAATTGAGAAACGTGCTGTTTTAAATTACTTACAAAAATCCACAAATCTCATAATTTTATTGATTTAAAAAAATTATTAGTGGTTTCAAAAATTATCTAGTGCTTTTTCTAATAATCCAATAGAAGGACCCTTCTATTTTTAAAAAAATCTTTTTAGGGAGGTAGAGGTATTTCTAACAATACTATATCATCAAAAGCTTTTTAAGTACCAAAAAATATAAAGGAAACAGAAATAAAAAATTTCTTTTCTCATAAAAAAGTTATTTTGGTTCAGTTGTCTCTATTTAAGATGTCATATTGCAGTTATTTTTTTAAAAGAAGAAAAAAAAAAAAAAAAAAAAACTGAATTGGTAATGTCCCCTCTGTTGTTTAAATACGTGTAAAAAGCTTAGTGCGAAATTAGGTAAGCATGTTTTTCGCAAAATGACATTTTTTGAACAGTTTTTATTATTGTTTCCTAATAAGTACTTTATAAGTTTCTGATAACACACATACTAAAGAACAGCACAACAAAAAGAAAACCTTTTATTGTCTATTTAAAAATCAAATTTTTTTTCTCTTGATCAATTTGAAACGTGGCTTATCATTATGTTGCCCCTTTCAATTGATAAAGCTATTCTTCTTGTGACTAATTAGAGTTTACTTAATTGCTATGTCTTCTAAAACTAATTATGTCTAATTCCTGATGAAAATAAGATTTCAGATTCTTTTGGAGTGGAATGTGAAGTAACGTTTTAAGAAAAATCATCGGACTGCTCAAAGTGTCTCTTAATGGTGATGAGATTTTAATTAATATCATCGAGCAAAAATCAATATTCCCGTTATCAAACTTAAGAAAAATTGAGATAATTTCCACCGAATATTAAATGTCATTACTGATTTCCTATTTTTATTAGAAATGATCGGAGAAGATGAGCATACGTCGCAGCACTTTCTTTTAAAAGCAATTTTTGAAACTTCTTAAAAAAAATTTCAAACAGAAATGAAGTAAAAAAAAGGGAGGTGATTTTACTTATTTCTTTCGTTTATTAATCCAGTTACAACGTTTAAAATGTTACCGAAACTTCCCTGCAGTTAAGTAATATTTATACATGTAATAATTAAGAAGCTCTGTGCTCGAATATCAGTTTAGATTCGCAAATTCTTGGTGAAAATTAGATGAAATTAAAAAAAAAAAGAAGTGTGTTAGTTCAGTGCAAAATTTATGTAGGTTTTTACATCATCCTTACCACATTGTTATACTTGTACCGGTAATGATACATTTTTGCCTGGTTTCAGAATTAATCGTAACAGCTATATCATCAATACCAAATGCAGTTAAAAATGTTATCTAATTTATGTAAACTTAAAGAAGATTTTTTACTCTAATTATCACATTGTTATATATTTGTACCGCTAATGAAATATTTGCACCAGGTTTCAGAATTAAACTAAGCTGCTATATTATCAATAGATATTGCAGGGAAATATGTTATGTAGTTTATGCAAGATTTTTGTAGTTTTCTCACACTATTTATATATTTGTGTCACTAATGATTCATTTGTGCCTGGTTTCATGGTAAAAAATACTATGCTAGTTATATAATATTTGCGTTATTTTTCTTACACTATTTATCACATTGTTATACTTGTACCGCTAATGATGCATTTGTACGCGGTTTCAGAATTAACTTAAGCAGCTATATTATCAATAGATATTGTAGTTAAAAATGTCGTGTAGGAATTTTACTCACGCTATTTATCACATTGTTATGCTTGTGCTGCTGATGATATATTTGTGTCTGGTTTCAGAATTAATAAAAAATTTTGCCGGGCAGTAAGACTTTGAAACTTACTATTATGAAGGGATGTAGAAAAATGTGCCAGGAAAACGATAGAATAAAAAAATCAACACTTTATTTTTAGTTCGAGAATAAATTACCGTTAAACGTATAGAAAAAAAATATCACGAGAGCCTCCCTGCATGACAATTTTTAAAACACATTTAATGCGTTTAAAGAGCCAATTTTATTTTTGAACTGGAAGAGAAGTTTTTCTTTCGAGATTTTAATTTTTGTTCGAACATTAATTTTTAAATAATTGAAAATAATGTTTCCAAAATTGCTTTAATCGTGATTCTATTTTCTCCCTTTTTTGTTTTAAAAATAACGGTAAGTTATCATTTGTCGTAGAAAAATATATTTATTTTAAGCGAAATCTTATTTTAATCATCTAAGTTTTTGATAAGTTCGATTTTTCTAGATTATTTTGATCGATTTCGTTCAAATATATATATATATATATATATATATATATATATATATATATATATATTACACAATTTAATAATATCATGCAAAGATACAAAGTGTTACGCTTATATACAGAAGGCTTTGTATTAGAAATGTTTAAGTTTTTTTATATGTTAAGCTCTTCTCAAACAATTTTATTAATAGCTTTCCATGCATTTTTAAGCAATCAAAAAACTTAAACCCAAACTCGATTGAAAAATAATAAAATTAAATACAAATCTAAAAATTTACGCTTTTCAATACTTTAAGAAAGACAAAATAATTTTATTTTTTGAAAAAGAGACATGATGGATTTTTGTCCACTGGTTTGTTTAGGTCGAAATTCCAATTATTGGTAGAATTCTGATGATATATTCTGTATTATTACCACTGATCTGTACGAATTGTTAAATTTACTATGTCATTAATATTTTAAAGACGTATACTAACATCATGTAGAAAACAATTGTAACTTGTATTGGTTTAAGAAACCTGGTTCCAGTTGAAGTTTAAGCCATCTAGCCAGAAAAGGGTCAAAATTTCAATTTATGATACATTAAGTTTGGCGATAAATGACGAGGAATTCTGCATAATAGCTTCCAGGAAACGATTGAAACTTATATTATCGTTCAACCCAGAACTAGTATTCAGTTTTGAACATTCTTACTAGTTGGATAATGGTTAAAATTCAGATTGAATATAAAGTTTTGATGACGTTTAAATGACGAGGAATTCTGCTAATAATAGTGGTTAGAAAATGATTGAAATTTGTATTGTCATCAGGCACAGAAGATGTAAGCTTTCTAGCTAATAAAAAAAGGGTCGAAATTTCTACTACAATATTATACTTACAGACAAGAAAGTATAAAACATAGCAAATGAACATGGGCTACGTATGGATTTTTTAATTTTCTTTTTCTTTTTTCTTTTTTGAAAGGTTTGAATCTTAAGGTTTGAAGAGAGAAAAGAGAGAATGGTTTTTATGAAAATAATTTTTTTAAAAACTAAATTTAGTTTTATTCAAAAAAAATTAAACCACTATATGATTAAACTAAATTTTAGTTGTAGGTTGTAGGATTTACAAAGTGATATTATATGACCAACAATAACTATTTAAAGTTTTAAATTTCTATATGCATCAAATCAGATCTTCCATTTAAACAGAATTCAGCTAAATAAAAAAAAAAAATGACGTTTATTTACTTAATCAGTAACCATCAGACAAACTCAATCCATCAGTCTAAATTAAAACCACAATTTTTTTCTTCTACAAGCATCTCTTTTCCACAAAATCAACTCCCAATATATCACTTTTATGACGCCCGGACACGTCATTTTTCACTCTTCATTTACATTTATCTCAATCATAACCGAAAGAAGAAAAAAAATATCCAGAAAGAAAAAAATTCAGGTATCATATTGCCAAGTTTCTCTTCTTCCCTAACCACCCACGTCAGAGAGCTAACCATTAATGCCAAATCTGTCATCTGGTTGATTTGTTAGAAGTCAGGGGTTGACTCCCAGTTAACACGGCAATTTGACCAATCTCCTAGTGCCAGAGAAGCATGGAGCAGAAAAAAATATCAGGGATTAATTCCTTCGTGGAAAATAATTTTTCCGTACTTTTTTTTCTTCTTCTTGGCGAGATATTTTTGTTGTTATTGCTGATTACTCTAATCAGTCACTTAGCACTTCGTCGAGGAGGATCATATGATTGGGGTGGATTTGCTGACTGCGGCGAAGAGGTTAAAAAATGACACCGAGGACCAATTGGGAGATGCCTTCGGAATCGGTAACCAGAATCAAGGCCTCGGAAATGGGTGATGATTATTTTTATGAACCTTAATGTCATAGATAAGTGAGACGAATTTTATCCTCTAGGAGCTTATTATTTTTGTATATAGAGAGTATCGTATTTATTTAAGTAATTTTTTATCTCTCACTACTTTACTTTTAATAAACATTAAATGGAATTTGAAAATAATATTATATATATATATATATATATATATATATATATATATATATATATATATATATATATATATATATATATATATATATATATATATATATATATATATATATATATATATATATATATATATATATATATATATATATATATATATATATATATATATATATATATATATATATATATATTTATATATATATATATATAAAGCATAATTAAGTAATTAGTGATATAAATATTTTGTTTTAGGGAATTTATGAAAAAAAATGTCCCCAGTATTTAATCTAAAAACTTTTATTAAAAAGAATTTTTATACGAGAAATTGCTTTTTTAAAATGAAAATCTCCAGAGAGATATAGTTTTCTACAACAGTGTATAAATAATCATTATTAAAAAAAAAGCGCTCAAAATTGTATTATTCGAACTAATTAGAATTTCGTAAAACAGCGACGACAGTGCTTAGGAATTTTATATATAGAGATTTTTTACCTGATATTGCTTTACTTTTATTACGTCATGCATTTCAATGAAAAATGAAAATAAAATAACTTTTTTTATTTATTTGAATACGAACAGACAAATCATGATAAAATAACTTATTAAATTGAAACTTTTCTTCTTCAGATAACTTATAAAACGAGATTTCATAGTTTTATTTTTGTTATGCTCTAATGAATGAACTCATAAACTTTCATAAATATAAAGAAATATTTTATACAGACCATAGAATATAAATATTTCATTATCATTACCATTCATTATTATTAAAAATTATTTGATTAATTTAAATGAGAATTAGATAAAGAAGAAAATTTTTTTTGTGGAATGCATTGAGAGAAAAAAAAAACATAATTTTTTTCTGCACTAGATTTGAACAAGTGTTTTCATGGACCGTACTCGAACAAATTTTCCCTGCACTGCTGAGTTTTCAGTGTTTTGTGGACATTTTGTTAAAAAAAAATCACTGTTTTCAGTTTTATAAAATTCCCCTATACTGCGAGGCAACTGATAAGATAGATAAGACCTTATATAAAAAATGTGTAATTTTTCTCCATCACTATCAGGTTTTTTCTTCATGGTCTATAAGTATGGTTATATATATATCTGGAAAAAAAGTTATCCCTAGACACCTTAAATAATCCCCTGTGAGACCATAGGTTCTTTAGTCACTTCTTATCTTTTTATCGATAAAAATATTTTTCCGAATACATTAGAAACCATTTAGGTTCCTCAATAAACAATATATCTATATTCAGCTCTTTAAAAATCTAAGATGTGCTTTCGTTTGATGTTAAACTTGACAACAATCCCTCCACGTGAACTCTTCAAGATAGATAGAAAGTGAACTTCCACATACGTTGAAGGATCATTTGCTCGCAATCTGACAAAAATGGTACACGCATCAACAGCTTTCATCAAATGGTCTCCTAACAGCTCAATAATGTCTAGTAAACAAAATAGACCCTGGAAGTCCAAGACATGTATGACTAGCCATTTAGGAGCCATCTGACAGGCTTGGTGAAAAGAGTTGTAACACTCAACAATGGTAAATGGGGTTCTGGAACTTGGGGAACGATACGATTGGCTGAAGACGATCAGCTAAAAGGTGCATATAAGTGGAACTTTTATTGAAAGTCAGCAGAGCTATCAAGCGTCGCGGTGCAACTTAAGAGAAAGCTTTGCGTCGCATTATACAGACTTTGGCACGCTTTATTAGTTGATTCACACCACACCTGCTGCCGTCAGTAGACGCGACAGAGTACAAAACTGAACTTATCGGACCGTGCGATAATTTTCCAGTCATCCAGTATCCGATAGACCTTTTGATATTGTATTCACTCTCTTTCAGTACTGTACTTATAACAGAAGAACACAACTTCACTCATGACTGGCGAATTCTAAATATGTCCATACAATAGTGAATAGTCCTTGAGTATACAATTATGTTTGCTCTCACGTGGTATTGAGACGTTAGTTGCTGTAAAATAGTCCTATAGAATCTTGTAATGAGGTGAGTTTCCGAATTTGACCTTGATGCATCATGGTACCTTTGTGTCTACTTGAATAGTTGATAAATGCTCATATTCTGGTTGAACCAATTTATTTTTTAATTTAAAAAAAGAAAAAAATAGCTTCCTAGTCTATTTAATTTGATCTGATTAAAGTTACACTTTGAATAGTCATCGAATAGTCATTTTTATTTCTTTTTATTAAATTTAATTTAAAAAATTTCACCATTTCCTCTTTTCATAAATTTAATGAAGATTGCATATTATAATTAAAAAATACATAAAATTGTTTTGAGGTTGAATAGAAGTTGTTAAAAAAATATGTTCTCTTGAATTTTTTAAATTATTTTTCATTTTAACTTTTCTTAATTAAAAATAATTTGTTAAAATGTAATAATTGCAAAAACTTAATAAAATACAAAAATGAGACTATTTTTTTCCTTTGCATTTACGGTAGATTTAATTAATAGCTTCCTGGCATATTTAATTTGATCTTATTAAATTTACACTTTCGGCATATTTAAGCAAATTAAGCATATTTAGCTTCCTGGCATGTTTAATTTGATCTTATTAAATTTACACTTTCAGCATATTTAAGCAAATTAAGCATATTAAGCTTCCTGGCATATTTAATTTGATCTTATTAAATTTACACTTTCGGCATATTTAAGCAAATTAAGCATATTTAGCTTCCTGGCATATTTAATTTGATCTTATTAAATTTACACTTTCGGCATATTTAAGCAAATTAAGCATATTAAGCTTCCTGGCATATTTAACTTGATCTTATTAAATTTACACTTTCGGCATATTTAAGCATATTAAGCATATTTAAGCTTCCTGGCATATTTAATTTGATCTTATTAAATTATCTTTCATCATATCATATTAATTAATTAATTATGATCTTTCGACTAGTCCTTTTTACTTTTTATTAAATTTAATTACAAAATTTCACCATTTCATCTTTTCATAAATTTAATAAAGATTGATTTACATTATTGCATACAATTAAGAAAAATTAGAATTGTTTTTGAAAATGGATAGAAGTTGTTAAAAAAATTTCAACTGTTTCGAACTCCATAACATGCACTTAGAATATTGTTCTAGACTGCAATATTTCCAACATTGTTTTAAATTAATTTTCATTTTCGTTAAGTTGAAAGAGAAATAATTTGTTAAAACGTAATGATCGCAAAAACTTTATAAAATTAAAAAAGAATTAGGCCGTTTTTTCCCTTTCCATTTACGTAGACTTAATAGTAAATAGCTTCCTAGGATATTTAATTTGATCGTATTAAATTTATACTTTCGAATAGTCATTTTTATTTTTTATTAGATATAATTAAAAAATTTCCCCGTTTTCTCTTGTCATAAATTTAATAAAGATTGATTTATGTTATAGCATATAAAATTAAAAAAAACAAACTAGGATTATGATTGAAGTTGGACAGAAGTTGTTAAAAAATTTATCAGCTGTTTCGAACTTTATAACATGCATTTAGAATGTTGTTCTAGATTACAATATTTCCCGAGCTTTTTTAAATTAATTTTCATTTTCCTTTAACTCAAAGAAAAATAATTTGTTAAAGTGTAATGATTGCAAAAACTTTATGAAATACAAAAATTAGGCTGTTTTTTTTCCCTTTCCATTTACAGTAGACTTGATTTCATTCAAGGGAAAAGATAACACTCAAAAAATAAGATAAAAACCATTTTTTTAAAATAAAAATTAAGAATATTGCCAGTTTATTTTAATGAGTTGCTAAGAGAGGATTTTTTAAGTAAAATATGTATGCTTTTTAAAAATATGTTATTTAAGTAAAAAATGCATGTTTTTAAAAATTACAAAAATTTAAACAGTTAAAAAATTAGCAAAAATTGTCGTTGCCTTGATTGATTAAGAATTGTCTTTTTTGTTAAATATTTTATGTTTGAAAATGTAGAGTTTTTCTTTTGTATACATACCATTTAAGGCTTAATTTAATTTTTCTGAAATTTTTACCAGCTTTTATATTTTTTGTGACTGATTGTATCCAAAAATGCTTGACTGTTTAAAACTACAGTTATATATACACTCAATCAAGGTTGTAGAGTTGGGGTTAAAAATTCTTTGCAGATTTGACATTTGGAGCCGAAGAAGCTCAATTTTAGCTTTAAAGAAAGTCTTTTGAATCATTCAGTTAGTTCAAAGTTTGATCCTCTATAACAAAAGAAAAAATAATTATTTCAATCTTGAGAAAATTATTTCGATAAGTAGTTATAACTATGTATGTACATTGCGCAAAATTCCCTGCAAAATATAACTTTTAGTAAATATTTATTGTTTTTTATTATTTTATTTAATAATGGTCGAAAAAAATTGGACACAAGTTTAATATATCACTTTAAAGAATGTAAGTTTACTGGGCAAAATACAAATTTTGAACGAAATTGGGCGATTAATTCATGTGGAATTGAATTTTAAAGATCCCGTATTTTTAAAATTTGACTTCTCAGGAACTATTCAATCAATTTTGTTCAAATTTCATATTTTGCCATTTAAAATTATATTCTTTAAAATCTTATAAAAATTTGTATGCCTTACAATTCAAAATTTTTTCGACTGTTATTAAATTAAACAATAGAGAATAATAAATATTTACTAAAAGTTATATTTTGCACGGAATTTTCTTTTGATAAAGGAATTTTATAATTGAGAGCAAAAATTTTTTTCAATTCGCTTGAGAAGTTACCGCGAAAAGGAGAAATACGCAAAAAACTCGAACTTTGGATTGTTGTCCTAACTACGAGGACCATGGTTTTTAAATACCCCCTATATTTTGGGGGTCATAAATCCCAATCCTTTGAAAAAAGGTTAGTATTCAGGGTAAGTACATTTTTGTGCCTGATTTCGTAATTTAAAATATAGTTTTCACTAATTAATTAATTAGCGTATTTGAGGTCACCCCCTCAAACCTTTAAGATTGAGTCCTAGAAAGCGTGAAAGTCCGATCATTAGATCAAAAGTTATTCAGGATGGTCCGTTTTTTATTTTGTACATTGTACGAGTAGGATAGTTCTTTTCTTATAATGGTTTCGCACAGTCTCAATATCTTTAAAAATTTAAGCTGTGATACAAAATGTAATTTTATATTATGTACGTTTTACTTTAATCATACATAAAAATTAAAAAAAAATCGAAAAATATTAATTAAATTTAGGATTTGAATTTCTTAAGATTTGGAGGAAATTTTAATGGATATTAAGTCGGAGTCGAACTCTCAGAAATCTGGAGTCGCCCTCTTGACCAACCGACTGCAGCTCTGCTCTCAATGTAAGATAGATTGGAATTTAAGATATCCGACTGGATTCTGCCCAATTTTGTTTAGCCTAAATTGAATTTTAAATTTATTTTTTTTTTGGTAAGTAGAGATCCTAACATTATAAGTCTAGAATAAACTTTAAAGTATTCTTTTCATAATAAGACAAATTTGAGCATAAAAACTACAAATTTTTCATATCACGCTAATAGCTCTACAACAAATAGTAATGCCAAATTTTTTTCTAGATCATTAATATTATTACCTATGAACTAAACTAAAATCTTTGAAACAAATTACAAATATGTAATGAAATAGAACTAAATTTATTGTTCAGTAATAATTTTTTAATTAAAAATTCTGAACGTTCTTACTTAAATCATGAAAAAAATTATAAATTCACACTCACATAAATTCAGCTTTCGTACAAAACAAAATTAGCATTAAAATTCAAAAAAAGAAAGATTTTTCTTTTAAACTTAGGAAAGATTTATGGTAAATTATGTATGTTAAATAATTTTGGTAAAGAGTAATTTTTTTCTTTAATAGAATAATTTTTTTCTTTAATAGAATTAACTTGCAAAATGTATCATAATATGCAATAAAGACTGTTTCCATTTCCCTACATTAAACAAATAAACCTCCTCCATAACTCTTTAATATGATAGAGTATAATGACATGAATGAAATATACCATTTTTGAAAAAACCATTATTTTAAATAATACAACAAAAACAAATGTTTATTAAATTACATAATTACATACGATTGAACATAGTTATAATCAAGAATTTTCATCATAATTCTCTTTTTTTATATATGTGACTGCATGCATAATTTTAAAACAATAAACATTTTAAGAACCTGAAATGCATATTGTTATAAAATGCTTATTGTGTATATTTTTCCTTGTGTTTATTATTCATTGTACTTAATACTTATTTTTTAAACCTTCAAAATATGATGTTTTTTTTACAAATTTTTTTAATTTACGAAGTATAAAAATTGTTTAGATAAATATTTGTTTGATCTAACATATATTAATAAAAGTATTCTAAGTAGAAAAGTGTTTCAATAGACTAAATTATTTTTCCAAAAAGCTGCAAAAATATTCTTGTGAAACGGGACTCAATGATCTTTAAAAATAAATTCTTGATAATTTTGAATGTTTTTCAAAATCAATAACTTTTTTAAGACGAATCTCAAATATCTTCTAAATTTCTTATAAATATTGAACCAAATTTTTTCTTCCAAATTTTATTTTTAGAAAATATTATTACGAATTTGTAGTTTGAATGGAATATGGATTATGACGGGTTATAAGTCAAGTACTATTTTCTTTGAATACCCCAGCATGTTTACTTTAACAAGAGATAAGTGATATCTTGGCGTTGCAAATTAGTCTTCTTCATCTTCGAAACTCCGTTATGCCTGAAGCAAGCTGCAAGGCATAAAATATCTCAGATCAAATATCAGGCACGTCATGGGCTCACGAAGGTCATAGTCACTAATTGCAAATGACAAGATGTCCCGGAAAAGTTTTATTCTTAATAATCCACCTCCACCCCGCAATCAGTCATTGAATGAGTTGCTGAGATTTACAGATGTTGCTTTTGAACATAGAGAACAGTCTGTAAAGCATGATTAACTCCTCTATAAGTCTTTCGTCATTTCTTATGAAACAAGACAAAAAAAATCCAATTTTTCTTTTGCCCCCTTTACACTTAAGTAGTTTGACAGTAAATAAATGTTTTGCTAGCCAATATGTGTTATATGAATTTTATGAAGTGTCAGATATTGTAGACATAGATTATTTTCTGCGAATTAATTATCAGATAATTAGAACTGCTAGATTAGTTGGCTCACCCTTTCTGTACTTTATTATTTATTTTTAATGCTTTTGTAAACTCCAAATTCACACGTTGAAGTTAAAATTACTTTTAAAAAGATAAACATAATGATGGGAGCCGCAATGGCTCAAGAGATAGAGCGTTCGCCATCCAGTAAGGTGAATCGGGTTCGAATCCCGGTGATGGCAGGTCGATACGAATTCCGCACCCAGCGTGCACCGATCACAGTGCTGACGGGAAATATCCTCAGTGGTAGACGGATCATGGGCTCCCCTTGCCAACAGGCCAACTATGGTAGGTTCTCGTGGTCTTCCTCTCCATGTAACGCAAATGCGGGTTAGTTCCATCGAAAAGTCCCCCACGAAGGCAAATTTCTCCCAATACTTGATCCAAGAGTTCCCTTGTCTTCTGAATTGGGTTCAAAATTACAAGGCCACGGAGTTGAACATTAGTAGTCGTAAACCCAAAAAATTGGGTCGGCTGTTCAACGACGGATATAAAATAAAATATAAAAGAACATAATGATGGAGCAAAATTATTTGTTAAAAAAATTGCTTATTTGTCTCTATATTCGCTAAAAGTTATTAACTTCTATAAAAAAGTATAACTATAAAGAAGTTATATAATTATAAAAGTTATAAACTAAACGGAATTTCGCGTATACTAGGACACGAATTTAATGTTTCAAGCGCGTGTCTAATATGCTAATTAATTAATGCGGACGGTATTTTAAGTTATGAAATCAGACACAAAAACGTACCTTCTCTGAATAAACATAACTTTTTTTTTGGAATTCCTGAACCCCAAAACATTGGGGATAGCTGCAAATCTAGAAAATATGGTCCCAATAGTTTGATCAGGACAGCGGTTGAAAGTTTGGACCCCTTTATGTAAATTTTGTTTATTAGTATTAACTGTTGTTTATTAAGTAAGAACTAGAAACTTGGAGCCATTTGGTACCAGCAATCAACCCTTTTGCGATCTTTCCTTTTATATTTTAATTCCGAGGAATCAAAGTCTAACTTCTGAATCTGATTATTAAAATCCCCATATAACTTAGCAATAATTCGTACGGTTCTAAAAAGAAGAAAAAATTTAATTGTTATATTTTACACAACAAAGCATCTATTTAGCAAAGAAAAAATTACAAAACATTATGCAACTTTTCCCATTTGATAATTAGTAAATTAGTATGAAGAAAATCAACATGATTGATTTTATATTTAACCTTTTAAAACTAAAAATACACAATGTCGGCCGTGCTTTACAAAACTCAAATTAGTGATTAATTGCAAGATTAGTTTTTCAATAACTTACATTTACATGATAGCAGGAGAAATAATTATTTTTTATTCATATAAATATTAATCATATTTCATACCTTAAAAATTATCACGTGATCTTGTCTGAAATTTTTGGTGTCTTGGGACATTCATCCACTTTTAGATGCACCTGGATAATTTTTTTAAAAAAGTTTTTTAGCACATGCGCTGTATAAAGCAACTACTTCAATTACTCTTATCTGGCGCAGTTTTTATTATTATTTTTTTTAATTTTAAAGCAATAATTTCGTTATCAGTTTAAAATTGATTCAAACGCTTTGTTTAATTTTTTTTAAATATTTAAGCTATAGCAAAAGTGGCACTAGACCTAGTATATATTTCGGACATTTACCAAAGGTCTAGTCATACTAGGTCTGGTTAAGTGCCATTGCCCGGTATACATTTGCCCGGTATATCCTACGCTGATGTTTTTTTAAGATCAAGTGCCATTGCCCGGTATACTCTACACTGATGTTTTTTTAAGGTTCAGTGCCACTGCCCGGTATACATTTGCTCGGTATACCCTACACTGATGTTTTTTTAAGGTCAAGTGCCACTGCCCGGTATACCCTACACTGATATTTTTTTAAGGTCAAGTGCCACTGCCCGGTATACCCTACACTGATATTTTTTTTAAAGTCAAGGGTCACTGCCCGGTATACATTTGCCCGATACTCCAAACACTGATGTTTGTTCTAATCTATCGTCAGTTAGTATTAAAATATCGAATAAATGTAATTATATGCACGAATAAATTAATATCAAATCGGATGTAATAAATATTTCGGACATTCACCAAAGCGACTAATTTGATTGCACATGCACGTCATTTACATAATAACCTCATCAGGGCCGGGATAGCCTGGTCGGTAGGGCGCTGGGCCCATGTCCAAGAGTTCGTGGGTTCGATCCTTGCCGGCCGAAGACTCCCCGTGTAGTAAATGGTGACTGATGCACGTTAAATCTGTCGAGTCTTAAAGTCCTCCATGTTCCCATAACAAATCAATACCTCTGGGGGTACTGATCCAGGAGTTTCCTTGTCTTCTGGATTGGTTCAAAATTACAAGGCTACGGAGTTGAACATTAGTAGTCGTAAACCCATTAAATTGGGTCGGCTGTTCAACGACGGTTATAAAATAAAATAAAATAACCTCATCAGGACGATTATTTCAAACTTTGCCTAAATAGCATCCGGCATTTCAAAAAATAAAAATAATTGGTTTTGTTGGCGATGATCTGGTAAAGCGATAAAGAATCATGCATAGAACAGGTAAGGAAGATATTAATCTCGAAGGAAAAGTGGATGAATAACCCAAGGAACCAAAATTTTTAGGCTCCATGTTCATAATTATTAATAAAGGAAGTATAATTAAAGTCATAAGAAAATGAAGCAGAAATAATATCGCATAAACAAACAAACGATTGTTTCGATACTATTATAAGTTGGGCTCTTGGATATGATTGTAAGTCTGTTTAGATGATATTATCTGTATTTTTTCCCCTTCATTATTTTCACTTTTACAGCACAAAGTTAGTCAAACTTTATTTAGAAAAAAGAAGTGTTTCAATATCTGGTTTCTTTTAATTCTCTAACATTTTAAGTAAAATATATAATAATATTTACACTATGAAACACTCTGGATTAAATTATGTAAAAAAGTACAGGCACTCAAGGTGCCAGTAGTTTTTTTAACCCTAAAATCCCTTTTTACCGAAACACGTTAAGGGACAAAAAATCTGATATACCTTAATTTTTACAGCAATAATTACCGTACTATCACTCTCATTAAATAAATATTACTGCAATTGGTATAATTATGGTAGGGGAGAGTGGGGTCAATTGTAACAGGGTACGATTGTAACAGAGCAAAAATTTCGAGTTTCGGGTTCTAGATTTGGCTCCTAGGTTGCGCACAAGGTGTATTTAATAAATCTACATGCACATCCCTGCTGGCAACCATTTTTATGTACTTTTGAAAGAGTTACACCACAAAAGATATTTTCACGCTACGTAAGTACGTTTTTGGTATTAGAATATTATATTGTAACAAAGTAATTTTGTTTAAACAAATAAAAATTATTAACCGAATATGTAAGTGGACACCTTAATTAACATTTTAAAAAAAAGATTAGTTTTGTTAATTAACTAGCATTGTTTTTAACAAATGAAGCTGAAATGGCGCCTTGGGGACGATTGTAACAATAAGTGAAGGGACGAATGTAACAGCTGAAAATAAATAATCTTATGTTTACAAACCATTATTTAACTCTTTAAGAACCACCCATAGTTTCCTATATCATTTATATTATGTTGCATGTGCATTATTTTATTTGTCACCTTTCACAGCATCAATTAAAATTTTGAACCCCTTAAAGTTAAAAGTTTAACCCTTTAGGTCTCTGCTCATTATTATTTTTATTTCTAAAATATCACTACTATTTTGATCAATAAAAAAATATATTACAACTCTGATAATATGTATAATTAACTATGTTTCAGTTGAATTTATGAACTGTTACAATTGGGGGGGGGGGCAATTGTACAAGTGGGGACAATTGTAACAAGTTCACGACTATCAAAAATTGTTAATAACTAATATAATAACATTTAAAATAAGGTATTTTTTTTTCTAGTAGAGGATAGATTTTTACTTGTCTGTCAATTTACTTTACTTGTCTGTCAATTAATACTAATAATATATAGGATTTTTTGTTAGTCAAAAATAGTTAAGTAAAAAATGTTACAATTGACCCCACTTTCCCCTATAATATCTTACGGTAAAATGGATTTTTCAGTAAAATAGATTTTACGGATGATGCTCCCAGTATTTAATAGCGTAATATGATCTGAAATTTTTTACAGTGTACAATTCTTTAGTATTTAATTTAAAGAATCTTTAATTTTAAGAGTCTGCAACTTGCCGTATCAACTAGCACATGAAACAAAGTCTACTTATCGGTATTTTTAGCTTCCATGAGAACGAACATAACAATCTATAAATTTTATTTTTCAAGTACACTCTATCTTTTTTTGAGTTTTCGTATAGTCATTTATATTTAAAAAGGAGTATTACAATGATCTTCATTCATACAATACAATAAATAAGATGAAATTCGTTTTATAAACATAAATGCTTAATTATTACTTAATAACCATTTAAAAAATGGATAGGAATTTAAAAAATACACTGAAAAATTATTGTGGGTGAGATTTCCGGGAAACTTCTTCATCACTCTTCACTGTGCACCTTACTTCAAATCATCCAAGGAGGGTGGATAATTAGGAGGCATATTTTGTTTACTTAGGTCTATGAGACATTCCATATCTTCCCATGACACATGAGACTTTTAACTGTCATCATACCCATCAAGTCTTCAAGATAATTGGTGTACTACATACAAACATTCCGGGATGTACATCAAAGATGCATATGATAAAGAAATATGATATGAATCATTTTGTATATCTTTGGAGAACTGAAATTTAATATTGTCGTTAAAAGCTACCAGATTGGTAGATGGGGGAGGCATACTTTCTTTTATAGAAAAATTATTAAACTACAGTTTAAGAATTTTTTTTGTTGACTGTCACTATTCCTGCTGATTCTTACATAAACTGACTGAATGAATAATAAGTACTTAATATTACTTAAATGAATGAAATTGAATATGATTTCCGCTTCTTTTCATCTTTCAACGTTTCATAAGAACACCTTCTAATTTTTTTTTCTTTTTCGATAACTTTATGATTATGAATTTGGTTGGAATTAAAGAAAATTTTTTTAACGTTTAACTTTTTAAGAGGGGCTAGTGAGATAAATTGATATAAAACACGAAAAATTTTAGCAAGGTGAGAGATTTTGTGATGTTTTTCCTTTAAATTGTAATAAATAAGTGAATAAATAAGAGATCGCTTTTCTTGGTTTAATTATATATAATAACTTTTAATAGTAAAAAAAATTAACAATAATTTTGTCTAAAGGTGAATGAGATTAAGGCGCCCTCTGTTGTGAATCTTCTAAACTTTTTCGCGAGAGCTTTGGGAGCTTTCCCAGTGAAAAAAACAAAAAATTTTTGTATTCAATTACATATTTTTCGGAGTGACTAGAGGGATGAAAAGCTCTTACACATGAACAATAGTTAAGTTCTGAGAGACTTGGCTCCTTAAACTAAATAAAAAAAATTTCCTTTTATCACAATTTATTTAAACTTATTTTTTTAAGTTTTCTAGTTTCAAGCCTCTTTTTCTTCCCCCAAACAATTAGAAATATCTAATGACCATTTTTATGTCTGAAATTTTGGAAGATTCGCTAAATAATTTTTTTTTTTTACCTTGTTGCTAAAATTGTAGCTATATGCATTTTGATCGAGGCTGGAATATCTCGAGACTGGAATATCTAGAAAATGACTTAAAAATTCGCCAAAATTTAAGATGAAATCTATCATTTTTAAATGTGTGTTTTCTTAGCAATTTAGGGGGAAAAGTTTAGGGGGAACTGTTCATATTTTAGAACTTCTCCCTCTAACCCTAAATAAAAAATTCCTCGGTAAAGATTTTTTTTCCACCTTCGTTTAAATCAAATTCATGGACCAAAAAAAGGGAAAAATATGCAAAACTAGTTTTAAAATATGCATTTTAAAACTATGTTCACGTTAGAAATATGCAAAATCATAATTATACATACAATACTGCTTGATTCAAAGTAAAAATTATTTTGGGAAAATTCTTCTTTTCAATGCATGAATAATATTATTTCGTAATTCAACATTTCTCATTTTCTTAGAGACCAATTCTCTAATCAAGCGATAAAAAAAAAGTGAGGGAAAGTTGCATTAGTTTTTGTACATCATTTTTATGCGACTTATTACTGAAAAACTTTATCACGTTCTCATAGAATAAGCTTGTTAGATTTTTTTCTTTTTTTGGAAAGAAATGAAAATTCAAGAGGGACCGAGTTTTAATGTAGATATTTTCCCCCAAAAGCTGTTTAGAATCTTTAAACTTATCTCTTGAAAGGCAAAAAATATAGATCGAAGAAGGAGAATTTCACTCTGTTTGTGATCTTAAAAATTCAACTATTTTTAAGGAAATGAAAGAAAATGCATGAATGAAAATAACAGCATTTGAATAATGTTTGAAATTTTCAATCGTCATCCTTAATTCATCGACAGAAGAAGAATTTCATATCCTGTTTCTTATTCTTATCTTTAACGGTTTCAATTTTACTTTCCTTCCTTCAGAAAACGATTCGAAAAAAAAAATTGGAAATTTATAAAGTTATTTCCCCCATTTTATATATTTGGAAGTAATTTCCTTTTAATTCCAAGATAAGAACATTCTCAAGTAGGTAATCCCTCTCAAACAATTCAATTCACTTGAAAAACGAAAAGTTTTTTCATTTATTTCTTTATTCATCGAAATTCTAAAAAGGAAGCCATTTTCGCTGAACGAAAGGGAAAGGTAACAACCTAAATAATAACAATAATCTGGAAATGAAGAAAAAAGCAGACGATAAATGAAAGGAAATGAATGAAAAGAGCTCCATTTCCGTATCTCTTTTCAAAGCTAGGGATATGAGTGACGCTTCGCCCAATTATATGTCACAGTGAAAGCGAAGAAGAAGCCATTGGCGTCGAACAGGAATCCAATTTCGGAATTCTTACACTTCGCTGAATTTACGCTTTTACCTCACCCTCCACCTCGTTTTCCCTCCGATAAAAGGCAATCGCCGAAATGGAGTGAGAAAGAGTGAAGGATAAGAAGAAGGAAAATAAGTAAGTAAATAAAAGACAGAAAAAGCTATTTCTTCAATTTCTCTTTCCCTTTTCCTACTCCCAGAGTTCCAAGCGGTCCATTCAAGCACTGCTAGTAGCGAGTATTACGGATTTTTTATTCTTTAACATCCAATATATACGTATATAAAGATATAAATCCCTTTTCCCCAGTAAATATCGCAGCGGAAATGGAACGGTGTCCATTTTATATTATTTTTTCCCTTTTTGCTCTCCTTAGAGGGGCGGGTATTTTCCGTCTCAGCTTTTGTAAGTTTTTTTCGCCTTCTAGCTCCGGAATCTCTCTTCTTGGCGAGCTATTTGGCGCTATCGTGTAGGATTTACGTTTCCTTTCCTCAGGAAGTACTACATCTTATAGAAACTTTCTTCCACATTCGGCAAAGCATATTTCTCCGATTTCCTTGCTGAACTTCATCAATTGTAAATATGTCACTGTAACTTTCTCTTACGAGGGGAAATAAGTTTCGAATTTTTAAATTTCGTTTTCTTCGTCTGAAACATTCCAGATGGAAGCGAAACTTTTGACTTGTCGAATAAATTGAGACCAAAAACATATGGCGAGACTGAATTTCCACTTAAACTAAGCAGACAAGCTAAAAAAAAAATGTTTTTAAAAAGGGATTTTGTCAATCCATAAATTGAAATTGTTGACGATGCAGTCTGAAAGTTTTAAAGTCAATGTTCTTTTTCGATATTTTAAGTTTGCCGAATTTGACAGCAAAATAACTATTTTTACCATCTTGCTGACAGTATTATATACGTTTAACTGCGGAATTTACAACTTAAAGAAACAAAAAGAAACGGGAAAAAAAAGAGGAAAAAAAAAAAAAAACAAGCACTATTCTTAGTGAAACGAATCCCCTTAGATGTGATAGGCAAGACAAAAAAGAAACTTTTCGAAACAGGCACGTCATTTTAGATTTTAATTGCCTTTATAGTTATTTTATAAGTTAGACTAGATCGGTTGTGTATAAATAAGCTCTTAGGCTTAACAGTTGAGCATTAAAAAGAAATTTTATGAATGAGACGAATGCACATGCTTAAATCTGTAAGATGTTCATACATTTTCAGCTTAGCTAAATCATATGCAAAGTACTATTTAAATTCATATTATTGAATACGTAAGTTTGTGTCGGTGTATTCTGTGTAATTTGATGAGTTGGACCGTCAAGATTTTAGAATAGTTAAGTACCTGTTTGTAATAGTTCAAAATGATGAAAATATGATTATCTAGATGGACGGGGAAGTGTTCTGAAAATATTCGGTTGAGTTAAAAGAATGCCGTTAAGAAAAAAAGTTGAGCTGCAAGGTGTAGATCATGTGTTTTATTGGAACTATGGACCATGGAGGATAAACACAATGGTCTTGGTATTTGTCTGTATGGCGAATCTTAGTTACAGAAGTGCCTTTAACATGGTTTTTCGAAGCTCTGTCACCAAGGAAAATAAAAAGTCACAGTTTATGTGCCTTACAATTGTAGCAAAACGATGATTCTAAACTATATATATATTTATAGCCGTAAAGGAATATCTGGGCTTTAGAACAGACGAATAATTTAAATATATTAAAAATTACTGTCGTTAAATTTTATCGCCAATTTGGCGAAATTTTTTACGTCGATGAAAATTGTCAAAATCACTGCCTTAATTTCAGTTTTTGCAAATTTTTATGAGTACAGATAATGCAGCGTTGGAGTCAGTTTTTAAATATTGAAAAATTAGACCACAAACACGTTTCATTTTCACAAAATTGTGACTTTTCTCCGTATTGACGTTTTCGCCATTTTCAGATTAAGCATAGAGAGCGCTGGCTTTAGATAGGCTAAACTTGTCCAATAGTCAAGAGTAACTGTTTCAACTCACAGCAGTTATGAAAATAGAATATTATTTGCAAAAGGGCATAATTTTATTTGACGACAAAACCTTCGAAAAACAGCATTAAACACTCAAGGTACATTCTTCAAGGTTCTTATCTTCGGAACTCTTTTCAATGCAGGAATCGTGTTCCGTTGGTTTTCCACCATTGGAAATGTATTAACTAATTACTTTAATATGTAATTATGTACGAGGCGCATCCAGAAAGTAAGTTTCGTGAATTTTTTTGAAAAAAGAACTTTCAGGAACATATTTATTGGCAACAAGTACAGCAATGTTTCAGCTATTTTTCAACATAGCCACCACCAGAATTGAGACAATTGTCATATCGTGGGATTAACTTTTGTATCCCTCTGTCGTGGAACTCTGCCGTCTGTGAATGGAACCAGCGTGTGTCAGACGTCTACCATTACTGTGAAACACTGCGGAAATTGTGACGTGCCATTCAAAACAAGAGTCTGGAATGTTGCACTCCTCCATGAGAATGCTTGTCTACATACGGCACGACGCACAGCAGCTGCTTTGACGGAATTTGGCTGGCAGTTGTTTGATCATCCAATCCACCCTATAGCCCTGACATTGCTCCCAGCAATTTTTACGTTTTCTTACACCTCAAGAAATTCCTGTCCTCCAGTGAGTATTTTGGCAACAACGAAGAGCAGAAGACGTCTGTCACACGCTGGGTTCCATTCACAGGCGGCAGAGTTCTATGTCAGAGAGATAAAAAAGTTTATCCCATGATACGACAAGTGCCTCAATTCTGGTGGTGACTATGTTGAAAAATAGCTGAAACATTGCTGTATTTGTTGCCAATAAATATGTTCCTGAAAGTGTGAGTTCTTTTTTTTTCTTTTTATAAATTAGGGAAACCCTCTTCCTGGAAGAGCCTCGTATAAGTGTTTGGAACAATGAATGTCATAAGCATAATCTTATCTTCTCTGAATTTCAGTGTCGGTCGTTGAATATATTGAATCAGACGCTGTTGAAGCCGATCCAGCAATTCCTCAATTAGTTTCTGTCAGCCTCCAGATCCGGTTTCATTGTTTATTCTTAAGCACATAAATTGAATGAGTGGCTGCAACTGGACTATGTTTTCTGGTCAAAACAAGGTAGACACAACATATTTTTTTAAACTTAGTCTCTGAAGTAATTTTGGAAAATATTACCGAACTATGAAATCCTGCGTAAAACGCAAATGCAAAATGATTTTTCCATTTTTGCCATTTGCTTAAACAAAATGTACGTCTTTTTCCCTATGAGTGAATAATTACACAGTTATATATAATTATACAGTGCAATTATAAAAATTAGAGGTGTTTTTATAGTAGATGCCAGTAGACAGAATCAAATTCAAATGATAGTTATGATCTGAAAATGAAATTTGACCCCTTTTAAAACAATAGCTGGAGATTTACTTATATTTCATTAAAGTTCTAATTTTTCATTCTTTTTTCAGGATCGAAAGTTAATTCGGAAAATATACACTTACGATATTCAATCTAAGATCTTATACGACACTACTACTGGCTAATCAATTTGGAAATTAATCTGTTTAAGGTAAAGAATATTTTTATTTAGTGAAATTTTTTTAACATTCTTGCCAACGCAGAGTTAAAAGAAATATCATATTTCTTAAATATGAACGAATTTGTTGATTAAATTATTTTCGATTTTATAGGTATATCTGAGGGGGAATTAATTATCGACTATGTCAACCTTCATCTATCAAAAGGTACCTCAAGATAGAATCAAGTTAACATGTCTTATATACTAGTGATTCGGTATTTAATATTTATAGTGGTAGTTACGCCCCACATCATTGCATTCAGTAATAAAATAATATGATTAAGTATTTAAATGATAGACATAAAAATATTTTTTCGTTTAAATTTATGCTATGTAAAGTTCCGCGAAGAAATGAAAATGAATTTTATTTAAACAGTTGATCACGCCAGTAAGTCGACATGGCGACAATTGTCGCCAAATGTTCTACAGATATCGCTAAAATCCTACGTATGGGCAACAAATTTGTGATTGATTAGAAATATGTTTAGAATTTACAAAATAGTACCGAAAAATAGTTTTTCGCTTTGAATTCCATGCATTAAAAACATTGCTGTACTAATTTTATTGTTCAATTTAATTTGCATGCAATTCTAAAGCGTTATATTCAAATGAATTATTTAACTGAAAGTGTTTGGTTCAAAAAATTTAAATTGTATCTTGAAATTTCAAATTTACATGTTGTATTACGCTTTGCATTCATGGACTGGCAAGCATAATTTTTTTATCAACAAAATAATATTTTTTGCTCTTTTAGAATTGACTCAATTTAAAATTTTAGATAATTTATTTTTTAATGCAATATTTTGTTAGTTCTCACTTTCTCTGTTTTCTTCATTTCTTTATTTATTTGAATTAAGCATTATAATCTCTATGCTGAATCTATTCACGAATAATAATTTAGCTTTTTTTCTTTTAATTTCATTAAATACTGTCATTATGAGATGAATAACCTCATTGGTTTTTAAGTGTTATAGATGACAATTAATAATTTTTGTTGTGTAGCATGTATTATGTATTAATTCGCGATCGCAACGAACTATAGGGGGCGTTGTTGTATGTGCCGAATCCCTGCGATTTCCATATGAACAGTCATTCAGTTACACTGGAGACGTCTTTAATGTAGCGTGTAGCATTGTAACGTTCCATCTTTATTGTTGCTGATTAAATTTAAAAAAGAAAAATGTTTGTTATGCGAACGAAAACAAAATGGTATCTCTTTTTTTTTTAGAGAAGGAACATCCAGAACACATCGGGAAAATATTTGTAAATAAAGAGAAAAAAATAGGTATATTCTTATAAGAGTTCAAACCTAATGCCTGAGAAATAGTTTTACTAAATATAATGGTATAACATGAAAGGCCCATTTAAATTTTAACGTAAAATAAAGAATGCTTACGAAACAAAAGAAAAAAGAACCATTCTTTTTTTGTCGCCATTTTTTAGTGTTACGAAAATGCGTCTTTGGGACTTGCCCAAAACAAGATGCAATTTTATTTTTTTAGGAGCGAAATATTTTATGCAGTGAAATATAACGAAAATGTACCAATGTCCATAACATGAAACTTTATCTTAGTAAACGTCCGTTTTGGAAATGTTATTTCATTTTGAATCTTATTTATTAGAGTTCATAATAGCTATAGAATCAGGTGAGAGAAAAGTTTGTTTTGAATCTATGCTAAACTCTATATCGGCCCATTTTCCACCGAAATCCGATTGACTACTTTGATTTTAAACAAAGTGTTTCATTTTAGGATTTTTTCCAAAAATTTTAAGTGTAGATTGGCGGCACTTAAAAATCTGTAGCTGTGGTTAATACGTAAGTACCGAAATTTTCTTTCATACTTTTCTGAATCATATTACTTCAAATATTAGAGTATGCAAGAAGTATACATAAACACATAATTTAATACCATTAAATTTTTCAAAAAAAGTATTTTGACAACAATTTTATCAAAAAATTATAAACTAAAAAACGTAAAATAAAGAATTCTTAGGATAAAAACGATTTTAAAAATTCCTCATTTTTCAATAAAAACTTTCATATTGTTTATTTTTTTAAATTCTTATAGTATTTAATCAGACGTAAAAAAACCATTTTGTAGAGAACGATCATCAAGTAAGAAAAAAAATTATTTACAAGCAAATTTTTTATTATAAAAGTCATAACACTTACCTGATTTATAAGTCCGGAGAATTCCAAAATGATATGTTCTTTGTTCGAAAACTTTATTCTCAAATAATATATACATAGTTTATCCCTTCATTACTTTTAGGTAACATACCACACATCAAAATTTTATAATTGCAAGATCTCGATATGAATTTTAATATGTAGCTTAAAAACAGAATAGCTGAATTCTAGTTGAAATTTTTTCAAAACTAAAAAACACTTACCAAGAAAACGATAAAAAATTAATTTATAATCAGCACAAAATATACTTTTTCAAGTAATTCGGATTATTCTTTATTGTTGTTTTCTGAATTATGTAGATACAGAAATATATACTATTCTAAGAAGAAGAAGAATATTCTATAACTATTACAGTTCTGTATGGAATTCATTGGAACACATTTATTCATTGGAATGACGAAAGCAATGTTGACTTCATTTTAACTTGTAATGAATTGAAGACAGAAAAATTATTTTACCGCTATACACACATCTGTAACAGCAAGTGATCATGAAATTATGTTATGTTGTTGGTAATAGAAAGGTAAAAATTATTGAGAAGTTTTTCTTCAAATGCTTGGCGTGTTCTGCTCCAATGTTTGGCGTGTTCTGATCAGTTTTTTTCAAGAAGTTTTACCTTTTCTTTAGGGAAATTTTGCTTCTTTTTTGATGCTAAAAAAATGGCGTCCGTCATTGCCAATGGTTATGTGGGAACTAATGCCCGATAGTTACAGTCTCCCGCTAGATGGCGTATCGAGTGTTGCGATCGCGAATTGTAAAATTTGAATTCTTTTTCTTAATTTTGTCAACCACATTAAGTTCTTCTACCACTAAATGACTACCTAGGTGTTCCTATTGAACCACTAAATTTTTATTGCTGGTTTGAACCCTATTTATGTATGACTTACGAACTCTACGCAATAGAATTTCACCTGCTTGGAATTTCGTTATTTTTCTTCATTATACATTACCATGCCAATTCTGTACCAAATACTTCAAGTGAAATCTAAATAAGAAGGTCATCTGGTACTTAAGGGTAAGAAAAGTTCAAATACACTTATAATTGCAGGAGCTTATTACCTAACATTATTAAACTATGAAGTATCCCAACACAAATTTAAAATCAATTGCAGTTCTTTTTTTATTACTGAAGTTTTTAATTTAATTATTATGTAAAGCTGTTACTAATATGTAAAAAGCACTTCAGTTGGTAAATTCCTTTCTTGATTATTCTATCTTGATGATGTAGCTTTGAACTCATTTGTATTGAAACTTTAACGAATGTGGACCTTTATGTGAGGAAGTTCTACGATTTATCGAATATATAGCCAGCAGCCGAAGAAAATTGACTCAATCAGGCGTACATCTTAAATTTCTCTACAAATATTGACATATTTAACAACTTTGTGCTCTATACGCATTTGCAAACATGTCTACTTCAGGAGTAATTAAAAAGTTTTGTGTTTGATAAAAACAGTTACGTTTAATTTAAAGTAAACATTTTCTTTTTTTATGATGGTGTTTGTTTGGTTTTGTTGCGTTGATGTTTGTCGGGCTGATTTTGTTTTCTTGAGATGTGTAACAATAAAAACGTTTATCGTATTTCAAAGAAAAAGGGTGCATCTTTTCTAAAAAATGTGAAACATCTAAGTTTAAAGATATGAGTTAAAAAAAAAAACTTTTAAGATTAATCTTTTAAGTAAAGTAGCCAACTATCTCCACGTCACAACAGATAAAGTTAGATGATGCTTTGATTGTAACTGAAATGAAATGCCGCGATTCTATCTTTCAAATTTGATTTTGCACTCGAATCACGAATCTTTATTTTGATTGTTTAAAGTCGATGCTTTTTTGGCCAAATTTCTGAAACTCAAATAAATGTTAGCATTATCTTCATATTATTACTTATGTTAGCATTATCATTCTTAGTGGCATGGCATTCTTGAGTGGGTTTTGGTCTTATCAAGTCATTTCTCTCAATTCAATTTCTTGTGAGCAAGAGTTGTACAGTTTTTCTTTTTCTTTTCATCTTCAATGGTTTTGTCGTCATATTAAATGGCTTTTTTTTTTGTATTTTTTTTGTAAATAATATGTTATTTTAATGTGTTGAGTGCTCTTATGTGTTAAGTTATTCGTGAATATTACCGTAATCTTTGTTCATCTTAAGCAAGCGCCTATGGCGAATAATGGCGCGAAATGTCAATAACAAGGAAAAATCGTTTGTGACCTAATTTTATATTATTTATGTACTAATATTTCATTTTAAGGTCAATATTTTTTAAGCTAAATTACACATGTAGTTTAAATTTAAAGCTTTTCTTCGATTTTAAGCAACCAAAATTTGCTGTCTTTTTTTTCTCTAGGATGAATATCCACAGGTTTGGATAAAATTATTTTTTCTGTTACTTTAAAGTTGTACACTTACATTCAGATTACATGGGTATCACAGATGTCTTTTGATCATATTGCATTTTTCGTCTGTTGTTAATACTATTATTTTTTTTGTTAACATGGTGCAGTTCTAAAACACAATTTTCATGCTAATATATAATTTCCAATTTCCAGAAGAAATTCAATTGGCTATTTTTAGGCAATATAGAATTTGTGTTAGGCAATATAGAATTTTTAGGCAATATAGTGTTTTATTTTGTAACCGTCGTTGAACAGCCGACCCAATATTGGGTTCACGACCATCAATGCTCAACTCCGTATTCTTGTAATTTTGAACCTAATCTCAAAAGACAAGGGAACTCCAGGATCAAGTATTGGGAGAAATTTTGTCCTTTCGGAGAACTTTTTGATGGAACTAACTCGCATTTGCGTTTCATGAAGACTAAAACATCGAAACTCTCCAATGGTTAGTCTGATGGTAAGGGGACTCTATCCCAAGATCCCTCTACCACTGAGGGTATTTTTCATTAGCTGTGCGAGTCGGGTGAGGAATTCGTATCAATTAACCATCGCTGGGGTACGAGCCCGGCTCATTTCTATGGGAGGATTAAAGTTCTGTCCCTTAGACACCACGGCTCAAACCCTAGTGTATGTAATTTATCTCAGACTTTTATCTAATCTTTTGAATGAAGAAATGGGGTTAACGAACAGTTTCTTTCTGATGTTTCTTTTTTCTACAGCTGGTTTTCCTAAATTCACTAACATATCATTTAAAATTTTCTTTCTCTAAGATCTTCACTTATTTGAGATATAAAGAGTACTTCTAATACCTATTCGACTGATTTTGTCCCAAAGGAAAGTAAATGTTACTTTCGAGCTATCAAGAACTATCAAGCAATTTTATTCGAATTTGTGATTTTGTCATTTAAAACCATGTAAAAAGTTTTAAAAAATTTTTTACCAAAAATTTCCTTTTTTACCATTATTAAATCAAATAAAAAGAGATAAAAATAAAAAATAAAGAAAAACTAATTTTTAGAGCTTTTGGATAAATGTGCTTAATAATTGAGTGCACAAAATTCTGTATTAGGTGTAATAGTTCTTGCGATATTGTACAAAGAGTGAAATTAATAAACTTTTCATTAACTTTCGACTTCTTTACTGTCTAAATTATTCTGGCCTTACTTTTCAGATATTTAGTATATTTTAAGGGTCACAAACTCAAATGCGAATCAGTTGAAAATATCCATTTATTCTCTGATAAAGCGTTTTTTCGTTGCCTGATTTCGTTTTGTTCTGATTTTTGTGTCGAAAATATCGTCAGCTCAAATTAATTAGTATATTTAAGGTTTTAAGGCAAACTATATCGTTAGGAGTTCAGCAATATCTTCATGCAGATATAAAAAGTTTCGTTTTAAATAATATAAAAACCTTAGAAACAGAAATTAGCGGTTCCTGGAAATTAGACAAAAAAATCTAATAAGTTTTTAACTGCAAATGTATGCGGAAGAAACTGGTGTAAAAGATTCCATTAATGTAACTCGTTCTACTCGGATACTTTTCCATTATTGGTAGTTGCTCTGAAAGAGATTCTTGAAGATGTTGTTCTTCCTCAGGAAGTACTACATCTCATCAATGCTTTTCCTTACATTTCGCGAAGTGCACATTTTTCTTGTCTGTTAACCCTTTGTAGTGCAGATGGCTTTGGCGCTTTTATAAATTTATTTTCTGAAGCTCTAATTTCAAATAAAAAAAAAAGTTTTTTGCTATTTTTCAATCACAAAAAAAAAAAAAAAAAATTCAATAATTGATAAAAAAAGTCTGTCAGATTATTGGAATTATATTTGTTCTAAGTTACAAAATCCAAGAAAAGTTGTTTAAAAATCGTTTTTCATTTATGTTAAAAAATTTATCAAACTGATTTTGTAAATTAAGGAAACTTCAATGGTGAATAACTGTATCTCTTAGATCTAAATAACTGCAGATTTGAAAAATTATTGTTTCGAAGTGAGTCGTGTTTGGAAGATTTTTTCTTAGGGTCATCGGTATCCCTCAAAACCATAAATTATTAAAATGCTAAATAGGATATTTTAAACTTATTTTGTCTAAATAATACAATTAAATAGAATTATATTCTAACAAAATATTTATTCTAATTTCCAAATAATTATTCTAACTGTCCATGGTGCAGAGAGGAGGCAGATCTTCTTGTTCCGTTGCTGCTTGAGGTCTTCCGTGCTTTGTAATTATTTTGTTTTTTGACACAAAACAGTTTTTTCTTCCTTCAAAATTTGAAATTATTCTTTCAACACTTTACCAACCGAACGGGAAGATCACCTCGTTTTGTAAACTGTCAGCACATCACCTATGGGAAAGATCTCCCTGTTTCGTAAACTATCAGTACTTCTCCGATCTGGGAAATCACCTCGTTTTGTAAACTGTCAGCACATCACCTATCGGAGAGATCACCCTGTTTCGTAAACTATCAGTACCTCTCCGATCGGGGAAATCACCCCGTTTTGTAAACTATCAGTTCAGTACCGATCGGGGAGATCATCCCGTTTTGAACACAATGAGTACATTTCCGATTGGAGAGATCACCCTGTTTTGTAAATTATCAGTACATCACCTATCGGAGAGATCTCCCTGTTTCGTAAACTATCAGTACGTCACCGATCGGGGAAATCATCCCGTTTTGACTACTATGAGTACGTTTCCGATAGGGGAGATCACCCTGTTTTGTAAATTATCAGTACTTTACCGATTAATGAGATCACCCCGTTTTGTAAACTATCAGTACTTCACCGATCGGGGAAATCACCCCGTTTTGTAACCTATCAGTTCAGTACCGATCGGGGAGATCATCCCATTTTGACTACTATGAGTACGTTTCCGATTGGGGAGATCACCCTGTTTTGTAAATTATCAGTACTTTACCGATTAATGAGATCACCCCGTTTTGTAAACTATCAGTTCAGTCCCAATCTGGGAGATCACCCTGTTTTGAAAACTATCAGTACATTACCAATTGGGGAGATCTCCCAGATCGATCGGTGAAATCCCCCCGTTAGGCAATGGTCAGTTATAGCTGTTAAAAAATGGCGGTGGCTAGTTCATAATCAGGCGTAATTCGTTCGTTCGGTTAAAGAGTTAAAATGTATGTACTTAAAAGAATCCCGTTTGCTCCCGTTTCCCACTTCTAACGTCAGAAAATTCCCTTATGATTCTATTAAGATCTATTTGTGAACATAAACAATTTTCTTAATAATTTAGTAAAATAATATTTAAAATTAAAGCTTTATTTGTTATAAAAAATTTTCCCTGTTCTCACTGCAGTTTCTTCTGGGAGATTGGGATCTACAATGTTTCTTTTTGAAATTCTATTTAATTTTTGATTGCGATAAAAGTTCGTTAAATGTCTTTCGCTAAAGAGTATAGTAATAATGCGAAAAATTATTTCTTTATAATGTTTTACAATTTTGACAATTTTGTTTTCCATTAATTGATTCATTTGTTTTACAATTTACTATTTTAAGTACAGATTTTCACTAGGTACAGTTTTCACAAAGATTATAATAAAAGTATATATAAATTAATGTTTAATAACTGTAAAATGTTTTATGAATTTTGGCTTAAGTTTTAAGCCTTAAATTCGGAATAATGATAATCAAAATCAAAAGTGAAAAGTAAGCACCTTTAAATTGGATAATCAATTATTTTATATTATTTTACAAGGATACGGATATGATACCTTTCTAACATTCATTAATTTCAATCTGATGATAACCTAATTAATTGGATCTTTAAGTGAAAAAATTCTATAATTGTTCTTATTACATTTACACTGACTGAGAAGTAAATCAAGTGATAAGATGTTTTCTCATGGACTATACGTGATGGTGGCATTATATTTTTATACTATAGTGAGAACTTATTTATTTTTATTGTATTGTACAAAATTTTATTTTATTGTATTGTATTCGAAAGGTAAAATTTTTATCAGCATTTTCAATCATTTTTTGGCAAAAAATACAGTAAAAAACTGATGATATATTTTTATTTTTAAATTTCAAAAAATCTTTCTCAACTTAAGTTAACGTTTCTTTCCAACTCACCTGGGAACTATATTTTATTTTCAATCTTAAACAAGGTTGAAAAAAAAATTCTTTGGAGTTGATAGTAAGATCTTTTGAGGAAAAAAAAACTTTTCACCCCCCCCCCTCAACCGAGAAAGGCTTAATTTTTTTTTTTTAAGGGAAGTTTTTCTCCCTTATTTGGAAAATAAAACTAAGTAAATATCGAAAATATATAAGGGAAGAATGCTATCATTGGAATGGCTCGTTCATGTGGCGACCTCTATTATTTTGTAGTTCTTGAAAGTAGGCACTTCTTTTTGACTGTTTAGTGTACTCTACTTAATGAAGTTTCATGAGAAGCACTTGTACGAAAAAGTACGAATATTTTACTTCCTTCTTAATTTTTCAATATAATCAAATCATGGATTCCTGATTCCAGTAAACATTATTAGTGTTTCAGTTGATTCTGATGGCTGAGTCAAATCAGCTTTATTTAACTATATTGATAATATATATATATATATATATATATATATATATATATATATATATATATATATATATATATATATATATATATATATATATATATTACTGTGAATGACCGAAATTGGTGGCTGTTGACTTCCACCTGTGAATGTTGACAATCACATAGTCGCTTTGGTAAATGTCCAAAATATATACCAGGTCTAGTGCCACTTGCCGGTATACATTTGCCCGTATACCCTACGCTGATATTTTTTAAGACTAAGTGCCACTCCCCGGTATGCCTTACATCAATTATTTCTTAAGGTCAATTGCCTCTGCCCAGTATGCATTTAACCAGTACTCCGAACACCGATGTTTCTGCTAATCTATCCTCAGCAGATATTAGAATATCGAACAAATATAATAATATCAACGAATAAAGTAATATCAAATCGGATTTAACAAATATTTCGGACATTCACCAAAGCAACTATGTTACTGTTGACATTCACCGGTGAAAGTCGACATTCTCTTGATTTCGGTCATTCACGGTAACATTAAAAACAACTGCTAGTTGACTACAGTAGGCTAGCTTAGGCATACGTGAGCTGGGGGCCCTAACATAGAAATCATATCGAGGCTAATATTTTGTAGCGTGTTGAAGCTGTATACTAAAATATCGCTGTGTCTAATTCCATCTAAATAGATATTCTAATAGATAACATGGTATTAATTCTTTCTAAATAGACCATGTACATGCGCAAAATAAAAAAACGGATCACCCTGAATAACTTTTGATCTAATGATTTTGATCAAACGTTATTAAATCTGTTTTGCCTGAAAGCCCTGTTGTTGGTTGTAGTGTGTAAGTTTAAAAATAGGAATTCCAACTCATGCGCGGACCGAGTCGTCTGGCCGGGGTCAAAATTACTTTTCATTTCTACCATTGTTGTTAAAACGATGAAACCTTTTAAAATGGGACTAGGTGCTTGGTTGATGATGATCATCGCGCAACACTCAATGGAGTCAACAGGTACGAAAAACTGGTTTTAGCATCGAATAAAAGGGGTCAATGGAAGTTATGGTCTCCTCTTACTTAACACTCGTTTCATGTAGCTACTAATGACACTTATTCATCAATGCTCTTCTCAAAGTCATGATGTCTAAGGTAAGGAATTACAAGTTGCAACGCCCTCACTTGAATGCATCAGGCATTTTCCATAAAGTTGAGATTTGGAGATTTAACTGGTCAATACCTTGGATATTTTCAATTTTCAAGAAAATCAGATCAGTTCTATGTGGCCTTTGTTGTCCCCCATTAAAATAAAATCAGAAACAGCTGTCTCGCTAAAAAAGGGAACAAAGGTCTCTAATACCTAATCTTTGTACCTCTAGTCACTCTACCTCTTTAAATAATAAGATTGAATGAGCTACCAATCAACATAATTCTTCTCCATACCATTAAACTCTACTATCACAATGGTCGAATTCTTAGACAGTGCAAGTAGGTAACAGTAGCAAATCCTTGGCTCTCTTCCCATGTGAAAGTATGAGCCATATATCCACTACCTGCCCCACTGAAATATCTGATTAATTGATTATTATGGCAGCGGAGGTTTTATGGTATGGGCAGACATTTGGTTGGATATCCTTGGCCGTATATCTCTTTATGCCATTTAAAGAGGCTCTGTGACTGTTAAAGATGAAAAGTATATGGATAAGGTATTGGACGGCTATGTTCTCTTGTTTCGAGGTCATGCTCATTCTAAGCATGCTCGATTCACTCACGACTGGTCATGCTCATTCTAATATAATTCCCATAGAGCTCATTTGGTCTACATTTTTTTGAACAGTGACCGGATGAATCAGCTAAAAAAATCTCCAGGCTTTAGCATATTTATTTTTAAAAAAATCGATTCACGCATTTGTGTTTATTTGAGACCTTAAGTAGCTGAAAATCGGTACTGCCATATTTCACTTCAGTATTTTACAATTGACTCTAGTCCCGCAGTGGACTGATCGTTAAGACACGGTTCCCAGCAGATCACCGAAGTTAAGCATCACTAGTGTGCGGGTGGGTGACCACTTGGATCATTCTGCGTAAGGACCGAGGGTGTGTGATATTGGCCCTCATTTAACTCTCGTGCTCGACTTCGCGTGCAGGTCGCTGAACTACCGAAGCGGGGGTGCCATCCCCTCTGCAAATGATCAAAATTATGATTTGGATCATCCTCAGGGATGTTTCCCAGGCCGTCGCCAATAGCCCATTGTGCATTTCTAGTGCGACGTAAATGAACTACAAAAACAACAATTGACTCGAATCATAAAAACAAAAATTGTGATACAAGAAAATCAACGTGATTGCATATAAAAGGAAAAAAAACTACAACTAATAATAATAATAAAAAAAAAAATGGTGTTGATACCTTTTGAGTATATCTTAATAGAAATTTCAATCCATTAGTGACTTGAGTAATTTAGGTGAAAATTATACCGAAAACAATGTTTAAATAAATACTTTCATTGAAGATGTAATTCCCTTCTCCAAATCTTTCGATCGTTTCTAGTGTGAGAAAATGATATTTAATTATCATACATTTTTATGAGGAGACGAATGTCTGAAGTTTTATTACTTTCTATCGCATCTAGCGAATGATGATGTTTATAGCCTTGGTCCTCCAAATTTGAAAAATGCATCGTCCAAAGCCAATAAAGTAATCCGGTAATAAATTCTCTGGAATTCCCCAGACATTGCAGAACGACTTGGTTCTAAGCTATAATAGAATGAGAGGACTCTATTATACGGCAAACCTTGATGGGCGGAAGAAGCAGGGTGGGAGGTAGAGGGGGGTTAGACTTATATACCCAATGAGAGAAAAACGTCCGATTGACAACAACCATCAGGGACAAACGAAAAAGCACATTTTGGAATCATGAGGAAGGGAGAGTCTCTAGACGGTAGATTAGGGATGTGATGGCAAAAAAGAAAAAAAAAAAAATAGCAAAAAGTCCTCCTCCCCCCTTATGAGTAGAAGAAAGAAAAACTCCGGAATGCTCTTTAATATATCCCCAAAGACATTGGGGCGGCCGCCCGAACGTGGTTTATCAACGTTATTCCAGAGTGTTGGGTCCGCCCTGGTATGAAGGAGAGTACGAAGAAGGGCTGAGCGCCATCAAGCCATAAAACTCCATTAGAAAGAGGAAATTGCCGTGTAAACGCTTATCTTCTTAAGGATGAATTGTATAATGGCTTTCGGGGGCGCCGCCTTATCTTCGGAGCCGGGGCGGAGAAATGAAGCCCTTGCCCGTCGACAGCTTGTCATTTTTAAAAGGAGGGAGTGGGGGAATGGATTTTATCATGATGAAAGGGGTAAATGGTTTTCATACTCGTCGCCTCGGGAGGTTCTTCGGATATCCAAGCAGGCCTATTATTATTACGCCGGTCGGCTGAGGCTGCGATTTGCTTGTGATGGGGCGCTTTTAACCGGGAAGGGGGGACATGAAAGAATATATATTTGGAATAAAGTGACCGATGGGGACGAGGCAGGCTTGTTACCCGTCACTCAGTGTTGAAGCGGACGTTATTTATGCAAAGTTAGGGGGGCCGGGGGTTGTTATGCATAACGGGGCATTGGGGCGATGTAAGCTCGTTGAAAACGATTTCATTGTGGGATGGGGCTGGGTAATGTATGCTCTTCTATTCAAACCCGGAAAAGCCGAGGAAAAAATAGGTTTGCATCAAAAAGGAGTTGAGTAAAATAAGTCATTTAAGAGTTATCGGGGTATAGAAATGAGGAAGGAAACGATTATCTTTTATTAGTCATAAATAGAAAAATTAACACTTCATTAAAAAATAAAGAGCCACGGCAAATTAGTTCATATATTGTCCTTTGTGTTAATTATGTATAAACATTCTTTTAAATGTCTAATATCTCTTATAAACACGAAAATAATATTTGAACTTTTGAAAATATCAGTTAAAATAACTTAGCTATTTGCTTTATCTATTAGCTACCGCTTTAGCTATTTACTTTAACTGTTCTTCTAACTATTTATTTTTTCTAATTTTGGACTCAATTTAATTTAACTTAGGGACTGAATCCAATTTATCATTAAAAAAAAGAAGACATTTTTAAAACTAAGAGAGAGGAGAGAATTCTTGAACATAAGGATAGAGTGGACATTTTGAATTACTTTTTTATTTATGGTTAAAGTTTCCTATGTGAGATATCATAGATTGGCAACACTGATGTATACTTTCATGTGTAGTTGCGTAATCCCCCAGTGATTACTTTAGCTGAAATTTGTAAAAGAAATATTCAAATTTTCTTTTTACTTGTGGTGCAACTATCACTATAAATATTAAATACCAATTCACTAGTATATAAGACATGTTAACTTGATTCTATCACGAGGTACCTTTAAATAGATGAAGGTTGACATAATCGATAATTAATTACCCTCATACTCATTCATTAAATTATTTTATTTTCAGAATTTCAGCAAAAAGTGATAATATGTCATAAACTATACTGTTTTTTACCCATTTTGGTACTAGATTTTGATCTGTATAGTTTCAAAAAAAAAAAAAAAAAAAAAAAAAATCTGCATTTATCAGAAACAAACCCATGCTTTCGTGGGGCTAGTGTAGAGGTGTAGACACACGGCGGAGTGGTTAGTGTGGACGCTGGTTCCATTTGACATCCAATCGAAGAAATATGAATTGGTTACAAATATAACACATTTGATGTTATTTACTTTATAAATTCGGGTAATTTTGTAGAATGATGTAGTTTTACAGATATTGGTTTCAATCTCAAGTAAAAAAATTAGCACGAAACCTTTATATAAATCCACTTTTTAATGGTTTTAAAAAATTTTGGGGATGATAAAAAGTTTTAGGAGATGACGAATTGATGATTTTTAAAGGAGATGTTTAAAGGAGAGGTGACATCAATCATCAGATGTTAAAGAATTAAAATCATAACTTCTTGAAAACGTTCACAAAAAATCACAAATCTTTCTTTTTTCCCCAGAAAAATAAAACAACAACGCAATAAAATAATAACAGAAGATAGTGTTAGAGCAGAAATAATTTACAGATGATTAGAAAAATATTTTGGTTACAGTTGCATGGTTACAGTTTTTACAACTTATTCGTGATAGTATCGTGGTCATTTCCTTAAAAATTTCTATGTTAAATCTTAAATAATATAATTAAATGCGTAAAAATATATGCAATATAACATGTAAATTGAGATAATTAATAATATAATGTTTATATTAAATTGTGAAAATGATTTTTATCTCACAGTAAAGTATATTTTATTTAAATAGTCAATTTCAAACAACACAATAATAATTTAAAACGCGTTGATAAATAAAAAAAAACTGGTTTCAATCGATATTGTGAATGAATAAGTGTTTCAAAATAAATCTTAAATTTTTTAAAACATTTTTATCTTTCTTCTCTTAGTTTGAATAGGCTATGCATTTAAGTTCTGTTCATTATAATTTCACCAAATTTTGATTTATCTTTTATTTATCTATTAATCTACTAAACAAAACAGTATTTTTGCAACCTGCTATATAATAGTTTCTGTATACTTAGAAAACGATTTTTTTGAATTAATAAATTTTTTTTTTCTAGTTTTCTTAAAAATATTACTATATGTTAAGGGGATCTGGGCACGAAACGTTAAAAATTTTCAAAAAAATTTTCTTTTCTTCTTTCTTTTTTTATTGAAAAAGCAATGCGCATTTATTTCTCTTTCTAACGATGAAAAATTATGCTACCAGCTGAATTAAAACTCAAGATAAGATTTGGTTTTACTTTCTCCTGGTATAGAACTTAAAGTGTTGTTAAAACTGAGGAGGTCAAGCTGTGAAATATTAATGTTCTTAAAATGTCATTTGTAAGAAATTTCTCAATCATTTTTAAGCAATTTTTTAAATTTTTAAGTTATATTATAATTTCAGTCAAAATTTTCAGATTAAAGTTCTAAGTTTCTTAAGAAGAAAAAAAAAAAAAAAAAAAAAAAAAAACAACTAGAATGTGGATCATTTTCACCAAAATAAAACAAAAAATATTAAAACTGAGGCATAATATTGTCAGTATTATCAGAATAATGATTTTTGAAATGTTTTTTTTTTTTTTTTTTTTTTAATTGTCTCATAAAAGATTTATCAGTTTTTTGTTATTTATATAACAATTCAACAGCAGAAATAATTCACAAAAATAAAAGAATTTTAAAAACAATCATGTTTGTTAACCCTTTGGCACAGATACCTGTGTCTTCTGGGTTGGTAAGTTTTTGACAATTGACAGTTTTATAAGGTTTTAACCATGGTTTCATCCGTTATGTCAAAAAACCCTTTTTGGCATAGTTTTTGACACGTGTCGAAAACCCAAAATTTTGACATAAGATTAATTATTAACTATTATAAATAAGTATTTGTAAATAAACATACATATAAAATTGCAAGAGATTAATTCGTTATGTTTTTGAATTATTTTGACTTTAAACTCTCTTTTTGTTGTGACAACTACTGTCAAAAATCCAAATTCAGGTATGGAAAGCATCAAATAATTGTAAATAAAAATATGTAAAATTGCAATTTATCCAATCCGTTAAGTTGTTAAATCATTGAAAATAAAAATACAAAATAATCAGCTTTATAAAAAAAATTTAAAAAAATATTAAAAAAAACTCTTAGCAATCATCTTATTCATTATATGTAAAATCAATTTTATCGATTTTATTCATTATATGTAAAATCAAGATAATCCCATTTTATTTTCTCCTTTCTCTGAAGCATGCGGTTACAAATAAATAAATAAATTAAAAGCAGTTTTGAAGCTTTTTATACTCTAAATTCATCTTTTTGTTTTGCATGAGTAAGACCGTAATTAATCTTTCAATAGATGGCAAGCTGCTTAGACTAGAATGTAGATGTACTAAAACTATTATAAAATAACAAAATAACATGCAACTGGGAAATTTATTCTAATAACTGTACTATTAATAGTAATATAATACAAGTATTAATAGCAATTTAATTAAACCCTTGAATCAATTGATTGAAAAAGTTATTAACTTATTTAAGCAAACATTTATATTTCTTGTAAATTATAATTAGTTCACAAATGTGGGAATATAGAATTAAAATCTATTGGAAATATTCCTCTGCATATAAGTAGAAGTACAGAAAACTTCCAATGGACAAAGTTTCTTTTTAGATCAAAATTTCTTCAAAAATTTTAGCTTTTTTATATAATAAATTTTTCAAAATATTTTTGGAAGATAAAGTTTATGTAAGAAAAAAATTGATTTGATTTTACACAATTCTTAAATAAACGAGCATATGTGCAGTAAAATAATAGACATCATAATAAATTAGAATAGTAATAAAGCCTCAAATTAAATTTAAGTTCCCACCTATAAATTAAAGAAATTCAAAGTAATTAATACACAAATTGACTTATGTATTTTTAATAAGAAAGAGTTTTACAAAGGGCCAAATGTTTTAATAAAAAGTTTTGTAGAAATTTTTTTTAAACCAAATATGCCTGAATTTTCTGTGAAGGTTTGATGGTCGGACATATTCTGATACCCTGAATATTATTAAACAACAAATATCGAGAATCAATGAAAAAATTATAAGAGATCAGATAATTATGGACGAATACTTTAATTTTTGCTTAATCTAAAAAATCTGTCTAAATTGTAACATGAAATATCAAAACCAATATTTTGATTGATAATAATTAACAACTCAGAGTTTTTCCCAGTAATATAAACAAAATACGGTTCTTAAAGTATTAAGAGCATTATTATAAAAACCATGTAATAGTTTCAATAATTTTGGTTAAATTTTTTATATGTAATCTATATTATATAAAACGCTAATACGTATGTATGTATCAATAAAAACGATGATATTTCTTTTCTCGCGTTGGCAACAGTTTTCATTTTTAATTGTAGGCGTTTGGTTTTTAATTGTAGGCGTTTTGTACAAATCTCTAAACTTTTTTTCGTATTTATCAACATAATTAAGAAGTTGTGAACTCATTACATAAACACAATAGCATTTGTCTTCGATTCTCACCGAATTCTAACTCCCACATCTCCGATTGTCGCCGAGAAAAAAAAGGTTGGTTGGTTTTAAGTTCTGAAATAGTTCCTTTTCATTGGCAGAAATGAGAAGTGTTATGCTATTGCTATTTTATTTTGAGTTGAGCGCTTTACTATTCCACGTTTTGTTATATTATTAATTATGAGTTAAATGCCGTTTTATTATTTAATATTTTAAGTTAATATTTTGTAGAGTTAAATTATGAATCTTAAATACAAAATTAATAAGACAAAATAAATACAAATTAAATACAAAATTATCTTCATCGAAGCCGATGCTTTACATCCGGCGTTCAGTGGCAGACTACTATTTCATATTGTTTTACAACACATGACTTTAGCCCTCTGGTGGGAAAGACTTTAAAACAAAACTTACAACAGTTACTTTTCTCTACAACTGAAATTTAGAATAGTGTGATTAAGAAAAATATGTGAACTGTTTGCAATTTCAAATTAATATTGAAATGTACAGGTTTAGAATTTTCTACATGTTCAAAAAACTATACAAAACCTAGACGTTAAGAACGTATCCAATGAGCGAGCAAAGCGAGCATCGGATTGCGAAGCAACCCGAAATGAACTGCGAAAGCAGTTCCGGGGGTTGGCGAGCGCCAGCGAAGCCTCCTAGTATATAATATAAATCATAAGTATTGTAGTATATAGTGCAAGTATTGTGCATGATTTAGTACCTAATAAAATGTCTCCATTGTTGAAAAATTAACATGCCCCAGGTTTATGACGTGTCATATCAAAAACCCAACACTGCCGGTTCATTCTAGCACTCTAATTACAATATATTTTGATATTTTGCAATTATAAAAAAACAATCTAATAATTTCTAAAATAATTCTGTTACATTACCGGTATTATGTTTGCACTGAAATATAAAATCCAAAAAAAGTACTTTGAAAAAAATATTTTGTTTCTTTCATAGTAAAAAATTTAACAATCATTGATTTTGTAAATTAAAAAAGTTTCAATGATGAATAACTGTTTCTCTTAAATTTAAGAAACTGCAAATAATTACAAATTTGAAAAATTATTGTTAGGAAGTGAGCCGCGTTCGGAAGATTTTACTCTTTTTAACGCAGAAAAAGACACCGGTGTTTCATGCTGTATTTTATTACCATAAATTATTAAAATGCTCAATAGAATATTTTGTTATTTTGTCTTATTTTGGCCTAAATTAATACAAAATAATGAAAAAAAGTATGACAAAATTTTTTTTCAAAAGGTAAATTCTTTAAAGACACATATTTGATAAAAATTTAAGCACTTTCAAAAATTGCATTATTTTATGAAAGTTTTACAGACGAATTTTTTTATTCCAAGTAGTCTTTTAAAATATTCGGGCATGTATTTAGGCAAATGATAGAATAAGTTGCATTATCTAGAACCTCAAGACTTATTTGATTTTCTTTCATTTTCAAAGCAGAAATATTTGATAAGATTTTGAAAAATTGAATATTGAGGAGCCATTATCATCAGTGGTTATTGCCTCGAGATCATTTTTATGGATAAATGCCCTTAGGTCATTTTAGAGACGATCTTAAGTGCAGAAGTCATTACTGAATGATAATCGATACGTCGTAAGACAATATCGACACCTCCGCGTATTGAAGAAAATTGATGAATTAAAGACCAGTTACTGTGCACCTTTAGGATAGGGGTGGAGCCTTTTAGGTTTTTAGCATCCATTTGCTTAAACTTGAAGGTCTAATCAATGACTCACTATTTCCCACTCACTATTTTGCTGATGATATTTTTTATATTCTTCGTTAAAAAACTCTATAGAAGAAAAAAAAACTTTATTAAACTTGTATAGAAAGTGAAGCTAATATTATTAAACATGAAATAATAATTTGAAAATGCTAGTAAGAAAAATGTAAGACTTTATTATTTAATTCTTGATTTAATTCTAAGGTTTTTAATTTTTTCTAAACCAGTAAATGTTGATCAAAAAATAGCACACTTTAAAGTTTGTGAAAGAATTTTTTTTTAACTATCCAAAACATCCATTAAAATATTCTTTTTCTTCTTCTTTCAAGGCACAACAGCTTATTACTGGCTAAAGCAGTCCCAAGTAGTGCTTGCCATCTGCTAATATCCGCAGCAAGGTTCTATTTTCTCTTATTTACTGGTATATATTGGTCCCATTTTTATTGAGTTAAAAGAATGAAGTTTACCTAAATGTTATTTTTTTTATTTAAATTAAAGACATATAAGTTTTCTTTTGATGATACTGGGTTGTTCAGAAAGTAATTCAATTTTTTCCCGGCAGAGGACTTAATTGTATTTTTTCCCAGCCAACCTTGCACTTAAGCCACATTATCATTATATATTTTAGCAGCTGGTATAGCAACGCTTGCTTCTAAAAAAGTTCAATTAATTCTGCGCAATAGTTTTTGTTTAGTGCCCTTTCAAATATGGAATGGGAAAAGATGCATTTTCAGCATATTTTGCTTTTTTACTATCGAAAAAGTAAAAATGGTCACAAGCTAGAACAAAAGAAAAGTATGGAGAAGCTGTATTGACTGAACGATAGTAAGAAAACTGTTTTGCAAAACTTCAATGTTGATGTTAAAAGTTTACCACGTTTTAGAAGGCCAGTCAAAGTTGGCGAAGACACAATAAAAACATTGATTGACGCAAACCGGTGAATAACATCTCATAAGAATACTGTGATCCTATATTTTTTTAATTTGGCGATTAATGACCATTTAAAACGCCTAGGTTTAATATTAAAGATCGACTTATCGGTTCCTCCTGTTTTTCAAAAATAAATTTGCGCCGTCGTGTTTACGCCTGCAATTTGCTTCTCAAAGTTCAAGTATACTATCCATTTATAGGCACATCATCACGAGAAACAGAAATGGGATGGCTATAATATTTATTCCGGCCTCTACAAAAACTTTTGGACAATAAAACCATTACTTTAAACGAGGAAATCAAAAATCATTTGTAACACTTTTTTTTTGCCAGCAAAGAATGGAATCATGATACAGCCAGAAAGATGGCAAAAGGTATTGGGCCTGAATAGAAATATATAATTCAATAAAATGTTTATTCACTAGACAAAAATCGTCTTTCATTTTCATAAAAAAAAAATATATATATATATATTACTTTCAGAACAACCCACTAATTTTTTCATTTCATTACTTATTGCTTAGATATTCTATTGTAATTGTAATTATATTTTAATTGTAATTATTCTATTGTAATTATATTTTCAATGTGCTGCTCCTTATTATTGCAACGAGGAATGAAATGAAAAAATTCTATTTCATGATAAGTATGTACTAAATTTTACAAGGAATAAAGTTGATGTACGCATTAAAGCAGATTGAAAGGATTTGGTCGTTATTAAGATGTTTTTTCTTCTTAAATTCAGTTTGTTCACAAATAAGCTGGGTGTCATCAAAATTAAAGATAAATTGAGAAATCTATAAAAGAAAGATAGAAAAATATGGTTTACTGCTTTCTGCTTAGCAATCTAGAATTTGATTCTCACAAAGTTTTAAAGTTAGAGGCAAATGCTTCAAATAGTGATGAAAATTAAGAACAAATAAACAGTATTTTTAAACTAACCAACATTTGCAGCAACAACGCGCATCGGAAAAAAACTAATAGATGTCCGTGCTAATTTTTCAAATCCATAAAAAGAATCATTTTATAATTTTGCATTCAGGAGAGCCGTCTGTTGGCTGTAATTGCTAGTTTTGAAACTTGTTGAGAATAAATCTCTAGTTTCATAAACAGAACGCAGAAAAGCCGTACATTTCGATCCTAAATATCGTTCAAAAATTTCAATTACATAGTTCGATAGAAACATTTGAAAACTGGATTTCCTAATTGGTTTAGCGCTAACCATTGTTATAAATTAAAAAGTACAATATTCTGCTTTTGCAAATATTACAAAAATAACATCAGTAATATATGCTAGCGTAAAGCCATATTGAATCAAACGAGGAGTTCTAGTTTTTTAAATTTTATTTGTTTTGTCTCATGAGCTGAAAGATCGACGTTGATAACGTGTGCGAGTTACGTCTCTGAATTAGTATTTCTAAAGTTATGTGTAACCATACGTTTTTTTCTTCTTTTTTTGTTATTCATAATTAAATTATGCCTTTAAAACGTTTTTCTAGAAAACTAAATAATTTAAAATCATTGGTTATTGAATCTAATAAATGCATTATGTACTAAAGTCTGAAATTAATCGAGACAAAAGTACTTATTCGTTTATGGCAGGGGAACAGTTAAAAATTGCCAATGATGTTTGATTTGAATTGGTAATAGGTGCCAATTAGAATGAATGATAAGATGTGAACCAAAAAGCAAAATAAATGGAGAAAAAGTACTTATTGGATTAGGGAAATCTGAAGGAATCGCTATGATTTTATGGACGCCAATGATGATTAATTGATTTTAGTAACACATACTGCACTGTGAAAAATTCTTAATTAAATAGGTACCGGTACTTTATATCATAAAATCCATTTTTACCGGTATATGTTACGGAGTAAAAATTTTTTTTTTAAAGTATTAGTTACCATAAAATCACTGAATCACTTTAAATAAATATTGCGTTAAAAATTACTGTTTATTTTGCGTAAAAAAGGATTTTATGAATGAGTGTTCCTGACTTTGTACCGTAATTTGATCAGGAATTTTGTATAGTGCAAATTGAAATAAAAAAATAATAATAAGCTACTATTCAAAAAGTAAAGCTAATGGGAAAAAGATACTTATTAGTTTAGAGGAACAGTAAATCATCATACTATTATTGACACCAATATTGCTTACATAATTTTGATAATATGTACTACTGGTATTATTGTAATTTTTGCAGTTTTAATGGGTAACTAATATACTTATCTAAGTGCAAAGATACCCATATTAGTGTGCTTGGTACTTATAAAAAGTGCTCCAATACTGTTTAAATAAGTTTTTACGACCACTTGAAAATGATCAATACGAGAGAAAACTGATTGATTGACTATCATGAGTTGGTCTCGAGCAAAAGTATCGTGCCAAAAAATACTGTCTACAATTAATCTTTAATGTGATGGGAACAACTATTAAAACCATGTTTTTCTTAACTTAATAACGAAAAGCTACGAGAAAGCGTAACCAAAAATATTTCATTAAAATAAAAATTAGAATAATATTAACTTAATTAATTGTGTCGGTTTGTTTTCAGTTTTGTGCATGATTTTGTAGTGTTGATCAATAAAATGATTGATTGATTATTCACTTTTTTTACACCCTGTAACAAAGTGTGGGTTATCAAGCTTTGAGAAGATTATCGTTCAACGGTAAACTGTTTTTATTTTTATCATTTAACGGTTGATTTTTCGATTGATTCAATTCATAATTTTCACGTGATGTCACGATTCTCCATTTAATAATAATTCTTTTATCAATGTTTTAAATATTTCTATCATAAAATTATACTACAACAATAAAAGCTAAAATCCTAAAGAATAAAATACAATTCACGATTACAGACTTAGAAAACATTCCTACCGAATGTGCATTTACTTAAAATGCTCCAATCGAATTCTCAATTTCAAAATGTATATTTTGAATGAATTTTTTTTTGGATGAACTTCTTTTTCTTTAATATTGAGACCCAGGAGTTCAGACTTAACTGATCTCAGTCTTAAATGTGAGCACTCAAATTATGTACGTTTAGGTCTATCCACTGTTGGTGTCTAACCTCTACTCAACTGTCATAAGGATCATGGGTTGACAATTGCTTTTTTGAATTGTCATCCACAAATTCCCAAGACTGAGCAGCGGTGGCTCAGCGGATAATAGGTTTGCCTCCCAATGAAGTGACCCAGGTTCAAATCCGTGAGATGGTTGCTCAACACGAATTCCGCTCCGACTGGCATTGACCACAGTGTTGACATAAAATATCCTCAGTGGTAGACGGATCATTTGTAAGAGTCCTCTTGCCGTCAGTTAACTATGAGATGTTTTCGTTATTTTCCTCTCCATCTAACATGAACACGGGCTAGTTCCATCAAAAAGTCATGTCTGTAGGCTAGTTTACCCAAATGATTAATCTAAGAGGAAATACCATAAACTGATCGCAGAACTAATAGCAATAGTTACGTATCAAATTTATTTTTAATGAAATATAAATTTTCAGTAAAAAAAAAAACCAAAAAAAACATGGCTTTTATTAGTAAAGTATCAACAAAACTAATGAAGCATTCTTTTTTAAAATTTTGAAAAATATGCAGAGGTGTAATAACTTTGACAGATATAAAATTAGGCATCGAAACAAATATAATATATAACAATAAACAATCCTAATTTCAATGTTGAAAAGAATATTTTTGAGAATCTAAGTAAAGAATGTATCTCTTTTAAAATATGAATTACTAATATAACTAAAAATATTTCTCAAAAATAAAAAAAAAAAGATGAAAAAAAGAGGTTTTAATATGCATTTTTTTTTTTTTTTTCCTCGTCGCATTAAAAGACATTTGCTTTTATCATCAACACGCTTCTCTTACCAACTCAAACTTTTTTTTCATAAAAAATAAATAAATAAAACTAATATAATATTTAAAAAAAAGTGAAACAAAGCATTATTCTCCCCGCCAGATGTTAAAAAATAAATAAAAAAATATGTTTATATAGCTGTCTCATATTACGTAGTCATAACAAAAGAAAAGCTTTGAAGTTGCAAAATAATGACGACAGTAAAAACCCTTTAAAAAAAGTTTTTGTAGTAGATAAAAGGGTATTTTTTAAAGATTCAAAACTTCTAACATTTTAAGAACCACGGTACCTCATGTGTTTTAAAAAGACGCGTCAAAAAGGAAGGAAGGATTGAAAAAAGGGTAGACCACGTACCAGGAAAGACAAAAAAAAAGTTGCAACAAAAGCACGTAATTTTTTTCCCTTTAATTAAAAAAAAAAAAAAACATTCTGTACGTTAACATCCTGCAGGCTATAGTTTTTTTATTATTTTATAAAAAATTATTAATCAATAATTACATGGTACAAATGAATCAATAAGCTCGAAAATCGGTCATTTCCATTAAAACTAACAGGAGAGAGAAAAAATTTTTAAGTATCGGTTTGATATATAGAGCACTTTTTTTATTCTTGACATTAAAATATAGCGGATTACAAAATGTTTGATTGAAATTCTGTGATAACATCGCTAAATTTTTTAAATTTAAAAAATAATTTGAACTTGGAGATGATTGGTTTTCGGACAAAACCTAAAAAAAAAAAATAAATAAATAAATAAATAAATAAATACTATACATTATTTTTAACAAGTGAAAATATTAAAAAATTTTCATTTAGAAATAAAATAAAGTCCTGTAAATAAAGTATATTTAAGTCTTGTTCTACATATTCATCGATATTTGTGTAGATTTGGAAATCTTTTGTGTTATGATAATCTGTGCTGAATCACTTACAAACCACTTACTTTACTTTTTGGACGTCTGCAATTTTTGGATAGCACTACTCATTACACTACTTTTTTAAAAAAGTAGCACACTGCACTACAAACTACGAAAAAAAGTAGCAATTTCAGTAGTTTCAATACTTGTAGTCAGGGCTAGTTCATTCCGCTCTTAGAGCTGAAGCTACGATTTCTCTCCTCATGACGTCACTGTGTACACAGATCTCGGAGATCGCTAGCAAAAAAAAGTTGATATTATGATAACTTTGCATCTTTCTCTCTGTAAAAATAAGCTAGACTTTTTCTGGTTATTAGATTTCAAATTTTACATAATTAACACATTATTTCCGTTCATAAACATAGTTCAAAAAAACTTTCTTGGCCATTATATTTAAAAAATACCATTTTAAACGTATAACTATAAGTTGGGTTAAATTTAGAATCCTGATTTTAAAATATGCCGTTAATAGCAATTTGTTCATACTAAATCATTAAGAAACATCAACCTTAAACGCTAATTACTGAAACAAAATAATAATTTAGGTTCATAACGATATTTGAAATTTTACAATTACTTATAGATATTTAAATTTAAGATCATATAATTTATAGATATTTAATTTTAAGAGAATTTAAATTTAAAAAAAGTCATAAATATAACTACATTCAAAAATATGTTATGAAATTAGGAGAATTTTAACTATAAACTATATATTTTATTTATACTTTTTATTTACGCTTTAATTTTCTTTGACTTTATTCATTTTAAATTTTTTTGCCTCCCTTTCTTTTTGAAGTAACGAGGCGGTTTCTATTTAGATGGTGGATTTTTATAAAAGTTCTTAACGATAGAATAAACGTATTGCTGTTTTATATAATTTGTGTCATTTCGTTTGCAATTAGTTGAATCCATTCTTTACATAGTTGTTCATTTACTTTAGGGAACACGTGGGAAATTATATTTTTTACTTTTGTGTTTCTATCAGAAGTTTTGCAAGTTGCGATCGCGCAAACTGGCATTTCATTAATAGTTTAAAATTTTTGTAAATTCACTGCAATAAAGAGGAAAATCATTTTATAAAACAATAAATGTCTTGGAATATGTCACAAAAAGGAATGCTCCAATATTAGTTAGAGTTAGTTAGACCGGACGCTCCGTTTTTTGAACTAAAAGTCGCCACACAGTGACGTCACTGGAGAAAATCGGAGGTAAAGCGCGGCGAGAGTTTCTTCAAAGGAGTGAACCAGGCCTTCTGTTCTTGTAGTGCCTTACTTCCGACCTTTGAATGTGATCCCTGAAACTGTTGTTTCTCTTTTCTTGCTTTTCCGTAGGAAAATATCGATAACACATTCATCTAATAATGTTCTGGCCACCAGTTTTTGAAATCAAGTATATCATATTATTTGTAGTCACTTCCTTTACAGATCTTAATTACTTTCATCCTTTTTTATTTTCTTGCATATACTGTCTGAAACACTACCCTCTTAATCAATCGTTCATCTGATAAAAAGCATCAACAAAATGACAAGCCTAAACTAAATAATTAATTGTTAGGTTATGCAAACAATTTCATAACAACAATGGCAGCCATATAGTGGTATATTTCCGAGAACAGGACATATTATATGGCATGTTTTGAACTAAATTGAAATTTTCACTGCACTATACCAAGTAAAGAAAACATAAATTTTTAAATCCTAACTATTTATCTACTTAAACTTAAAACTGCACGATTCTCAATTTTGAAAAAAAAAAAAAAAAAAAGTGAAGATGATTGGTTTACGAACTCATCGATTCAATTATAACACAATCACATTTATGTCACTATTATGAAGCTCTTATACTTTACTTTCTCAAAACTTAAATATCACATTAATCTCATGACGCAACATTATAATTTTGTAATAAATCTACAAATGGCATAATTTTTTATCGCATTTCGGTAATTATATTTAATTAATTGTATTCGTTATAATTAGTTAGCTATGATTAATAATATTTAATTAATTATATTTTATTAATAATTATATATTATTAATAATTATATTTTATTAATTAATTATGCTAGCAAATTATATTTTGATATAATTTTTTCTTATCAACTTGTCATCCATTAATGGATTACTAATGAATGGTAATGGATAACGATTAGCTATGAAACAGTTAAATACATTGATCTAAAAAGGCTTGTTTTTCTACCTGAATTTATCAGTCACATTAATATTAAAATAACTTGTTAATTTTTTTTTAATAGCGTCAATGTTGGACAAGAATAAAATCCCTATAAAAAACATGACTTACTTTTTAAATATTTAAAAATTCTTAAAGCAATGTAAAAAGAAAAAAAAAAACTACCATTTGCAGCAGAAACTACATTAGTAACTTTCAGCTATTGAATTTTATATAAATAAGATCAAATTGGACGAAGTTATTGAACCGGCAAGTGAATCGAAACCAGTATTTCAACTCTATGATCGAAACAGTACAAAGCACTAGTACATTATACTGACATGCAATTGAAAAAACAATGAAGGTGTCTCACTATAGATTTCGAGGAAAGTGGCTTTATGACTATTTTCTTTCTATTGCTAATGATATGAACGTTTAAAAGGATTTCAAGAAACTGATAAAAAAGAATGAATTTCGAAAAATAATTATTTTTTGCATTATATAACTTATCTTACAAAAATGTCAAAAGTATAAAAATCTAAATTTTTAATTTTTTATCGCTTACTTTGATTGTTCAGCTGCACAACAGTATACATGAGCGAAAATTTGCTTTCATTTTAATCATAAAAAGTATGTTTTTTTCTTTTATTAGTTTAATATTTTCAACGTTGTATTTATATCATAAAAAAGAACATTCTAATATTATTCATTGAATGTGAAATTTAATTTTATCAGTTTAAGCATTTATTTCTCATGAATATTTTAAATTGTATTCTTTTTTTGGCATTTGCTTGACGCTTTGTACTAACATTAAAGCTTGCTGTATTCATTTTCACAGCTGTTCCTAATTCACAGGAAATTCTAGTAGTCTGGTAATATATTGCGCAAAATTAACGCATATTTAAAGTAATTTAGTATCTAAATTAAGTAAATTGGGTGTAAGGATTTTGCAAGTACTTCTTTTTTGTTTTCTTTTCATTGGTAATACGTGCTTTAAACCTTGCTTTTTAGGAATCATATTAATTTTAATAATGAAAAAATATATATATCTGCTGTTAGATTTTATTTCCCAGTGTTATAATAAAGCTCAACGAATAGAAAGTCTAGTTATTTACTTACCATTTCTCAAACTGATTTTGTTTCGATTTTTTCTATATAAACATAATAATTTAGTTCAGGGTTTCTTAAACATCTTGGTATGTTGACTACATAATTTCTACGAAAACTTCAGGGCCGTCTTAATAGCATGTAGGGCCCAGAGGCACAAAAATGTTTTGGGCCTCTATAATATGTCATATAGTCTGAAATCAAACTAAAACTTCACATACATGAAATAAAGTATTTTTAAGATATGCAATAATTTTAACAAATTTAAAAACATTTTGATTACTCCCAAAACTCAATAAACATAAAATATTGCATATTTAAACTATGCATAGATTTAAAAAAATGAGATTCTAATCAGTTGCAATCCTCAAATAATAAAATAATTTTCAAAACCATGGAAGCTAATTAAAATAATTAAATTTAAAAAACATTAAGGTACAACAAATCAAGAAAAGAAATCAAATGGTATGAAATATTTTGTCACATTTAGCAGTTATTTAGCAGAACAGCACAAACGCCTCGAAAAGCGCGCGAGGGCAAAAGAAAGAGTTTTCTGCTTGGCAAAAAATTTAAAACATATTTTTATTCCCTTTCATTTCGTTGTTCCTCTTTGTAAAATATGCAGTTTTTTTTACCAAACTACTACAAATGTAATAAAAATTATATAACCAGTTGAGTAGTTAAGAATTGATTATGTAAAACACGAAACTTATCCAGATGAAATTCAATTAGGATTACTTGTTTTTGTTTATATGTAACATTTCAAACTTAAAAGAACAGCACAAACACTAACAAAAGTGCGCAAGGGCAAAAAAATGCGTTTTTTATCTGGCAAAAAATCGAAACAATTTTTTTATTCCCCTTTCATTTCTATATGAAATATACAGTGTTTTATCAAAATATACACCTACTTTTTATAAGCATATCGAAAATGTCTAAAAATGTAATAAAAATACTTAAAATAAATAAGCAGATGCAAAATATACAGGGGTTGGACAAAAATATGGAAACACCTTAAAAAAAAACCATGTTTCTTTGCTTAATATGGTGTAGGAAACCCGTTGACATCCAAAACAGCTTGCAGTCTTCTCAGAATGGATAAATACAGTTCCTGTATGTTTGCCAAGGGATTGTTATGCCATTCTTCCTGCAAAACGGTGGCAAGTTCAGATAACGATGTTGGCGGTGGATAACGAGAACGCACTTTCCGTTCCAATGTAGACCACAAAGGTTCGATAATATTCAGGTCTGGTGACTGTGGTGGCCAGGGGAGATGGGACAACTCATCCTCGTGCTCAGAAAACCAGTCCTGGACAATGTGAGCTGTATGAGCAGGGGCTTTGTCGTCTTGGAAGACACCATCACCATCGGGGAACAAAGTTTGTACCATGGGATGAACTTGATCGGCCAAAATTTTCACATAAGTCTTGGCAGTCATGTGCCCTGACACAGTTCTCATGGGGCCAGCAGAGAACCACGATATGACTGTCCAAACCATAACAGAACCCCCGCCATGTTTCACTCTTGGCAACAAGCCGTCTGTATTTAAGGACTTAACCCAATAATTTAAGTATGGAGGTCACAAGAAATAAATCAACATACCTGGGTAAAGGCTGAAACTAGACTAATATTTTATTATAAAAAAGGAGGTTATAATTAGGACAACACAGCTGCCATCTATGTCAGCATTTGCGATGCCATCTATGTAAAATAATGTAAACTAACTCTTTCAACACTCCCACTTTAGTTTACAGTTTTGGGAATGCTAAAAGAAATTCACAAATGTGCAGGAAAAAAAAAATTATTTTAGTCCCATTGATTTTCCACAATGTTCATGTTTAGTTCTATTAACAGTTTTTGTTAAATAGTCCGCAATCATTTGCGACGTTTCTACACCTTGTATTGCAACATGGCCAAGTTTCATGGCCTCACGTACAAAATGATGTTGTACATCTATGTGCTCTGTTCGTCCGTGAAATTGACTATTTTTAGTCAAGCTTATCGCTCCATTATTGTCATTAAAAATAACTAATGGTTTTTCCTGCGAAACACATAGGTCCGCTGCAATCTTCCTAAGCCAAATGGCTTCTTTTGTTGCTGCAGATATAGACATATACTCGGCTTCTGTTGTGCTTGTTGCCACTGTTGGTTGTCGTTTGCTGCACCAAGAAACGGCTCCGCCTCCAATTGTAAAAGCGTATCCAGTTGTTGACCTACGATCTCCAATGTCTCCACCGTAGTTGGAATCACAATATCCCATTATTTCACAACCATAGTCTTTTGAATAGTTCAATGTGGTATCAGTGGTACCTCTAAGGTACCGGAAAATTCTTTTAACACTCTTCCAGTGTGTTTGAGATGGGTTGTTACATAATTGACATACAGTGTTCACTGCATGCGATATATCTGGTCGTGTAGCTTGGGCTGCATAAAGCAGGCTACCAACCGATGCTTGAAAAGGAATATTTGACTTACGTTCCTTTAAATCATCATTTTTAACTTGAACCTTTGTCAAGACTTGATTAAGATCAAGTGGTGTTGCAACTGGATGTGACTCATCCATGCTATATTTTTTAAGCATTCGCTGAATGTATTGGGTTTGGTTTTGGTTAATGGACCCTTCTGGTCTATTTCGTTCTATTTTAATTCCTAAGCAATAGTTGGCTTCACCTAAATCTTTCATTTCGAATTTTTCACTTAGTTGCTTCTTCACTAAATTTGTAAGTCTTACTGAGTTGCTAAAAATTAATAAATCGTCGACGTAGATAGCTACAATTACAAATTCTTTACTGTCATTTAGTTTAATATACACACAACTATCAAAAGAACTTTGTCTAAATCCCATTTCAATTAAGCCTTCATCTAATGTCAGATACCAAAGCCTGCCACTTTGCTTTAAGCCATCTAGAGCTTTATTAAGTTTAAGAACTTTCCCATTTAAATTTTGTTCGTAATATTCACTAAACCCATCTGGAATTTTCATATATATTTCTTCATTTAGTGTCCCTTGAACAAAAGCCATAACAGCATCCATTTGATCGATTTCCCAATCATAAATAGCTGCATAAGCCAACAAAACTCTTAATGTTACATAACGAACTACCGGGGAAAACGTTACTGTATAATCTATTCCTTCGATCTGGGAGAAACCTTTAGCTACTAAGCGGGTTTTATACCTTTCAATATCTTCATTAACATTATGTTTTATTTTGAATACCCATTTGCAATCAACAATGTTTTTATTTTTAGGCTTATTTACTATGTCCCAAGTTTTGTTTTTAATGTGACCTGCCATTGTTTCACATAAAGACTCTCTCCAATGCCTGGCATTACTACCATTGAGTGCCTCATCAATAGTATTAGGTTCAGAAAGAAGTTCATTTATTGCCACTAAAGCATCGGCCACTAAAGCATTCTGTTTGGGAATATGAATAAATGCCCGACACCCAAACACCCTTAAGTATTTCAAGTTGGCTTTTCGCCACTCCATTTCTCAAAAGGTGTCATGTCTGGAACTGCAATGGTTGGACATATATTTTTACAATGAGCTGCTGTTTCAACTGCTTCAGCCCAATATTCCTGGCCAAGGTGGGCATCCACCAACATTGACCGAGCTTGCTCAACGAGTGTTCTGTTGTTGCGTTCTGCAACCCCCATTTGCTCCGGTGTATAAGGGATAGACTTTTGATGCTGAATCCCTTTGGAAGCTAGAAAACTATCCATTTCATTATTAATTATACTCCGTCCCATTATCAGAACGTAAAACCTTAATAGGTTTGCCAGTTTGTCTTTCTACGCATGCCTGAAAGTCTTTGAATTTTCCAAGAACTTCAAATTTATTCTTTATAAAATAAACAAAAGTCATTCGTGACAAATCATCTATGAAACTTATAAAGTACCGAGAACCCCCTATTGATGAAACACTCATGGGTCCACAGAGGTCACTATGTACTAAGCCTAACAATTCTTTTGCTCGTCTAGCCTTACCCTTGGGAAATGGTTGTTTATGCATTTTACCTTTAATGCACGGCATACAATCATTAATTTTCCCATTAAAAGAGAAACCCTCAACCATACCTTGCAATCTAACCATCCCTCCTTCACTTAAATGACCTATGTTCTTATGCAATATTTCATTTGATAAGTTTTGAGCAGTAATTAAAGCCACATCATTATGAATATCTGAAGAATATAATCTATCGCTTACACCTGTTCCACTAGCAAACAAATTATCACCCTTATAAACAAAACATCTTTCCCCTGTAAAGGTAGTAACCATCCCAAAAGTTTTGTTTAAATACTTAATAGATAGCAAGTTAGAAGTTAGCTTTGGAACATGCAATACATTATTATAAGTTACTTTGGCTTTCTGCCCATTTCTAGATAAAAGAAAACTAACACTCCCTCCCCCTTCAACTTCTACGACAGAGCTGCCTGTTTTAATTTGATTAATACTTGCAGTTTTGTAATCTGTTATCAATTCTTTATACGGGGTCATATGGAACGAAGCACAAGAATCCATGTACCAAACATTAGGATTTGGATTAGAATTTGCAACACAGATACCTGCTACATAAGCTTCTTCCTTCATAGGAGTCTTACTGGAAGTAGGCTTTACATTACCCTTTTTGTTAAATTTATCATACCTACTTTTCTGGCCTGGGGGTCTTTGACAATCTATACTTTTATGCCCAAACAAATTACATTTGAAGCATTTCCCCTTAAACTAATTTCTTCCTTTAAACTTCTCATTAAGGAAAGCTTGATCTAAATTCACATCAGAATTAGGTTTATCATCCTCAGCCATTAATCTAGTTTTAACGTTATCAACAGTTATCTCTTCCCCACAATTTTTAAAAGCCATAATAAGGGTTTCAAATCTATCAGGTAAGTTAGCTAAAATTATTCCAGCTATTAATTCCTCATCTGCTTTAACTCCTGTTGATTTTAATTGCTGATATGCCGAAATTACTTTATGAAGGTAGTCACACATGTCTTTACAATCTGTGTATTTAGTGTTAACCAATTCTTTAATTACAGACACTTTTCTAGTTATTCCTTTATCATCATAAGTTTTTGATAATACTTCCCAGGCTTCTTTGCCACTTGATAAGTCCCTCAAATCATTAAAAATTGTTTCACTAACTCCTTCAACTATGTATGACAAGGCTTTGGCATCTAAAGCTGCATCTTCCTTTAACATAATCCCATAAATCTCTTTTAATTAAGTGCATTTTCATTGCAAACTTCCAATCAGCATAATTTGCCCTCCCAGTTAATTTCTTATGGCTGAAAGAACCTTCTCCCCCTGGCATGATTATTTTTTCTTTGTTAACTTTAAATTAAACTATCAAAAAATATATAACTATATAATAATAAATTTTCTATTAAAACATAGTTAAATTAAATTAATTACAAAGTTAAAAAGAAAACAGCAAAATTTATTTAAGTGTGAAGCATTTAAGCCTAACCATGTGTTAACAAATGCTACCATAATTTATCTATCTTTAATTCTAAAATTTAACAAAGAATTTAAAAATAAATATATTAAACTCAATAAATGTTAGCTATAAATTTCTTGGACTATCCTGGGCCCATAACCTAAAGACTTAACCCAATAATTTAAATATGGAGGTCACAAGAAATAAATCAACATACCTGGGTAAAGGCTGGAACTAGAGAGTCATTGTGGCTTCTGAGCCTCGACTAATATTTTATTATAAAAAAGGAGGTTATAATTAGGACAACACTGCTGCCATCTATGTCAGCATTTGTGATGCCATCTATATACAATAATGTAAACTAACTCTTTGAACAGTATTATAGGCTTGAGATGGCGTTCTTCAGACGTAAACTCGGCCAGAAGTGGGAAACAATGTGAAAGAAGACTCGTCAGACCATATCACTCGCTTCCACGGCTCTATAGTCCAGGCTTTATGACTTAAACACCACCTTTTCCTGTTACGGGCATTAGCATCACTGATGAGTGGCTTCTCAATTGCAGCACGGCCAGAAATTCCCTGTTTATGAAGCTCCCTTCTAATTGTTTTGGTACTCACAGGGTTCGGTAACACAACATTCATTTCAGCAGTAACTTTTGCAGCTGTGGTCTTCTTATTTTTCGTCACAATTGCCCTTAATGATCGTCTGTCACGATCACTCAGGACACATTTTCGTCCGCGCTGTGATTTAGCAGATGATGTTTTTCCGCTTTTCAAATATGCGGAATAAATCTTCGATACAGTACCTCTTGAAACACTAAACACCTCGGCTACCTTCCTTACGGAAGCACCTACCATACGTGCTCCAACAATTTGCCCACGTTCGAAGTCTGTTAACTCTGACATAATGCAATGACAACCTCACATAACAGTACTCCGACAACTGAACTGTTTAGCACATTTACGAAGTTGTATAGGTGGCGTAAGTAGTCAAAAACGCCAGCGCCACCTACATATTTCATTAAAATCAATCTTTCTTTTCAAACATGCATTTCTCAAGGTGTTTCCATATTTTTGTCCAACCCCTGTAGGTTTAATTACAAATTTCCAGTCTAAATAACTGGCTCCGCAATGCTTCTATTAAAAATAATAAATCTTGCGTTTAGTTCGAAATAAACCACAGGAAAAACAGCTTAGCGTTATGTGAAAAAGTTTTAAAAAAATCATTAAAACTAGTTTGTTTCATCAGAAATGAATAATAACGTTAAGGAAAAATAAATAAGATATTCTTGAAGATTTTGAAGGGATTGATTACTTTTTACTCTAATTAACATCATATCATCGTAAATATAAATGCCTAAAGTTCTTACATAACATTTGAGTTTTATTGAATATTTTTAATACGGATCTTTTATAAAAGTTACATTGAAAACCATTAAAATTTATTTACTAGCAAAAATAATATATTTTCTTTAGTTAAAAATAAATTAATTTTGCGCCCCGAGAGAACGTATGACTAAAGCACTTCATAGTAAGCAAATTAAATAATTTCGGCAATAAGAACTAATAGAATAAAATTTTATTGAATTAAAATATCGTAAGAGCTAATGCCATTGTTTTCGCTATTCAGAAACAATACTGAGACTTAGAAATTGGATATACGAAAGTGTTTAGAAAAACATAAGAGAGTAAGATGGAATAAAAAAAAATTATTACTTCGGTAAAACTTTCGTAAAAAAAAAATACCACGTTGAGAAAAGAAATCGGAAATAATTTTTGTAAGTACATGATTCTTAAACTTCCAGTAAATTTATCACTTTTTATTTGAATAAGAACACAACTTATAGGAAAAATTGTTTTGTAGTAAGTAAACTTAAGTACATTGAAAGCTTAGGTAAGAATGGTGCTGCCATCTATCCGATGGTAAAATAACTTTTTTTAATTTTTCCATTTCTTCAGTTTTCCGTATCTGTAATGAAATAAAATTATTTTCACTCTTGCCATACCTTTCTTTAAAAAAAAAAAAAAAAAATCGTACGATACAGATATTTTATATTAACTTGACGTGACATTAATAAATTCTCATCGGAATTTATTTATAAAAAGGATTATTAAATTCAGTTACTTTTAAATGGTAAATTATTTAGTGAGAAACGCTACAAATTCCTTAGTTTCAAGAAATTTTTTTTTTAAAAGAAAATAGTTCAAAGCTAAATAAAAACTATTTCGAACTGCATTTAGTTTAAAATAACCTCAATTTAACCATTTTAAAGTTTTTTTTCTCTCCCAGATTTAGATTCATAACATAATTAAACGTTAAATAATACTTTACACATGCATTCACTTCAAACTTTAAAAATATATTTACAATAATTCAAGTAAAATGTACTGTTTGGATAACAATTAATCAAATTTATCATTACAATTACATTATTAAAAATTTTGCAGTTTAAAAAAAAATTTCTTTTATCAAAAATGAGATTTTCTTTAGAACATCCCTGAATTTTAATGGAAAATTTTTTGGAATACATATTTAGAATGCAGGATGATATAGAGATTATTTTATGTCTACAAGAGTTACTAAAAGTGGTTTAATTTTTCACCTAATGTGAAATAACTAATAAAAAACTATCTTTCAAAAGTAAAACATATTATTACTTTAGAAGTTCTAGTAAAGATTTATTAATTTATAATTGAGGAAATAACAAAATAGATTAGTTTAGAAGGGCGCAGTGATACTTTATATTTTTCTTCAGTTTTTAGAGAGCGAAAGAAGTTTTTTGTTTAAAAAAAAAATGGAAAAAGTAACTAACTCAAATAAGAGTAAATGCCATTATAATAATTAGAAAGAACTACTAATGAAATAATTAGCGCTTTTATTTCAACCCGGGGACTCCCCCAAATATGTACATAACATATCCGAAACAGTGTAGTTGTGTTTCTTGTTTGGTGCTGTACGGACGCATTTTTATCATTTGTTGACATCATTGTAAGTACATATAAATTTATATAATACTATAACGATTAATACAGTGACAAATATTATGATCTTTAGTTTTTATAATGGTTGATAATGAAAAACAAGAAAAGAAAGAAACCCGAAAAAGCATTTCACTGGAAACTAAAATGCAAGTGATTAGATTCTGGTGAACGTCAATCTCAAATTAGTGCTGCATTGAATGTGGCAATTTCAACAATAAGGACGATTCTTAAGAATAAAGAAAAAATACTGTCATCGGCAACCGCGTCAAGCTCTGCAACTAGAATTACCCGTTCTAGAATATAAATAGAGGAAATGTGAAAACGACTGTCTATATGAATTGACCACGAAATTGAACGCAAGAAGCAAATCTATCATAATGGAAAAAGCTAGAAGAATTTTTAATTACATTCAGGTTGAGGCAAGTGACATAAGTGAAACTTTCGTTGCTAGTCGAGGATGGTTTAATAGATTTAAACATAGAAATAATCTTCACAGCATAAAGATTACAGGAGAAGCAGCAAGTGGTGATATGAAAGCGGCGGCTGAATTCCCAGCGACATTAAAAACAATAATTGAACAAGGAAACTATCCTCCAGAATTGGTTTTTAATGTTGATGAAACAGGCCTGTATTGGAAAAGAATGCCAAAACGAACATTTTTATCCCGTGAAGAGAAACGAGCACCAAGATTTAAAACCGCAAAAGATCGTTTAACACTTCTACTGGGTGGTAACGCAAGCGGAGATTTCAAATTAAAACCACTACTAGTTTACCACTCCAAAAACCCAAGAGCGATGAAAGGCATATCTAAATTAACTTTACCTGTAATTTGGGAGTCAAATAAAAAATCATGGATAACTATGAAAATTTTCCAGGATTGGTTCACTAAACATTTCCGCCCGCCTGTTAAACGTTATTGCGAAATTAAAAAACTTGAACAAAGAGCACTACTATTAATTGATAATGCTCCAAGTCATCCAACAAATTTATCAGACTTAACAACATGCATTTCAATCGAAGTGGTTTTTTTGCCGCCTAACACAACTGCCTTAATCCAACCAATGGAACAAGGCGTTATATCCAATTTTAAGGCTTATCAACTACGTCGATAATTAAAGCAAATGTTTGACAAAATAGACGGAGAAGAGAAGCAATCAATAAGAGAATTTTGGAAAAAATACTATATCATGAATGCTGTAGAAAACATAAACCTTTCTTGAAATGAGATAACAGAAAGGTCTTTGAAAGGAGTATGGAAGAACATTCGGCCAGATTTAAGTAAGAGCGAAGACATTGGACACTCTGTCGATATGGATGAAATAGTGAAATTAGCAAAACAAACAGGTTTAGATGAGGTAAATGTGGAAGACGTCGAAGAAATAGTTCAAGAAACTGCAGCTAGTCTTTCTAATGATGAGCTAAAGTAATTAACTGAGCAAGAAAAAAACAAAAATATTGATAGTAGTGATTTCGAAGAAGAGCAAAAAGAATTTTCGATGGCGTTTGTAAAAAGGAGTTGAACCACTATAACTGAAATTATGGAAAATGATCCAAATTTTGATAGGAGTTCAAGAGCAAGACGGAGTGTTATAGATGCTTTATCCACTTATCAACAACTTCTAACAGAACGCAAAAGGAAAACACAAACTACACTAGATGCCTTTTTGACAAAAAGGCAGAAAATTGGAAACACAAAACAGACTGAATGATCTGACTGACTTAGAATTTTATTTGTTTTTATAAGTATGTATATATTTATATTGTTTTCATTTTTGAAATAAATAAATGTTTGGTTATATTTTTATTAAGAAAAAAAAAAACATAATTATTAAATTTAATACCTTACGAATTTTCTATCCATCTTCCACTAACCCCATTATTTACATGTTAAGATAGCCTCATTTAGCGCTGTTTCGCATTACGCTCTACTTTGATGGAACGTATACTAGTGTGGCCGTGAGTAGGGTTGCTTGCATTCGTGACTTTGGTCACTAGGTGCACCTTCATTGGCGAAGAAGGTTAAGTTCAGTGCTTGCCATGAAAATATATAAATATTTGTTAAACAAATTAAAAAAAAAAGACAAAAAATTGAAATGCTGCAAAGCAAATTTTATTAGAAAACTGCATTTTTTTTATAAAAAAAAAATGTAACTAATATTAATTTTATATATATAACAGCCAGAGATTTCTGGACCTTTGCTAATTAAGGATACCATCATATGATTTTTCTGTTAATAAAAATGCTACTATAAGAATCATAACAATTTTAGACCACAGACTTTGATGTTTAACATAGAAATGTTTCTTGAAGAGATTCAGATAAACAGGTGAAGTTTACTATAAAATTAAATTCCAAATTCTGATTTTAAAAATAACAGTACTGCAATCAAATCTTACTTTTAAATAAAACTTCATTGCCATGAAAATACATTCATTGCATTACAATCCATTAATATATTAAAAAAAAATTTCAAAAAATAATTTTGAATACAATTTTTTTATTTATTTAATAGTTATAAATTAAACAGTTATAGACATTTAATAAAAATGAAATACAAGCAATTATTCTAAAAAATAAATAAAATACTCATATGAATCATTAACTTTCACATTTTATTTCAGATTCATTAATTTTTCTAGAAAGATCAGAATTTACATCAGAAATATCAATATTCATATTAATCTTCTTATTTTCTTCAACTAATTCAGTCACTTTTTCACCGGCACTAACTAATTCAGATGCTTTATCACCGTCTTTAACTAATTCAGTCTCCTTATCTACAACATCAGTACTAATGACGTTTAATGCATTTAGTTCATTTGCTTGCACTAGTTTAGGAGGTAACATAGATGGTGGTCCTGCATCCCTGACATCGTAACTGTGATGAGGCAAAGTTTGAAGCCATTGTAGCATACTATACAGTATTAAGGATAAAAATATCATTTATATTAAAAGCCACATGCAGTTCATTAACCATTTCTTTCAAAGTTTTTGTTTTACAAATATATTGCCAGGGCTATGCAGAGAGACACATACAATAGCAGATCTAGAATTTATTCTATGGTTTGCATGCAAATATTCAACATCTTCATATAATTATTTAAATTTATTCATGTGATTATTCAATTAATTATTTGTGTAATTCATGACACAACTAAAGAATCTATATATAATTTTTGAACAAATTAATCTAAAGGTATGTTTTTAATCTCTAACAAAGGAAAGGAATTTTTTACAAACAGACAACTATTTTTTTCTGAACAACCTAAATAAAATTGTTTCTAAGCAAATGAAACAATGCAACTTATGCTCACAATAACAGCGTTTTATGCAGAAATTTTTACTTTAAATCAACTATTCACTTGAAAAAATTCGTTTTAAACCCATTATATCTTTAAAACTAGAGTTTCTAATAAACAATATTATTTTAAAAAATTTATTTAAAGTTTAAATTTAAGGAACATAAAGCAGCAAATTGGAAATAGGAATATAAACAAATTCGAGGTCAAAGCAAAAGAATAAAAATTACTAGAAAGATTGTTAGCTACAATGTTTAAAATTTTTATTGCAGTTATAGAGTAAATATAAGAAGAAATAAAAACATACTAAGCTACTTACATAAAAGATACAAGATATAATTAATATTTCAATTTCGGAACAGTAAAAGGATACGATTTTTCTTCCCTTTCAGTTTTGGCTATATTGGCACAAATTTTCTCTTTTTTAAAAGTTTCGATTACATCCTAAAACAAATAAGTTAAAGAAAAAATAAATTGTTAGCAGTTTAAAATACTTCAAGTAACTATCAAATTGAAGATATTACATATTAATTATATTACATGCTAATATACACAATGGAAACCCGTTTTTATGTTGTCCGTTTAATATGTTATCCCGCTTCCTACCTCATTTTCTGCACGTCTGTGAAAATTGCCTAAACTGATAATGCTAAATTATGCTGGATTTAATGTTACACATTTAAAAAAAATACTGCTTTATTGGCTTTTTTTTTTAACAGATCAAAATTATTTTCTCTCAACAAACCTCTCACAAACTGTTTTTGAGTTCATTTGTTCATTGTTTTTGAGTTCGTCATTTTCTTAAAAAAAAAAAAAAAAAAAAAAAAAAAAAAAAAAAAAAAGAGAGAGAGAGAGAGATAGTTTTGTTTATTAGCTGAATGTAATTTTTCCAACATTTTCTCTATCCTACTGTCCCTTTGTCTGTGAGAGTGGATTTTTTTCTTTGAATAAAAATCAGAAGAGTGGTGGGATCGAAAAAGAACAGGGAGAGAGGAAAGAATAAGAGCTTAAATTGCATAACTTGCAAGTGAAATTTTTTCCAGCAAACTTTGAATCTTAGAATCATTCAATAATTTAAAGAACATTACACTTAACAACTAGCTAAGTAAAACTTTTTTCCTTCTTGATTTCGGTGACTTTCCAAATGCTTCTAACGAAAAATAAATGATCTGTAAGCTCGGAATTGGATTTCTACAGCATTGGATAGTGTCAACTGAAATGCATTACAAATAGGTTTAATAAAGCTTCTCGGCGTCAACTATTTTTTAAATATTCAACGGGAACAATGGCCTTTCGGAATAAAATTGTGTGACTGAAGATGATGTATATATCAACTGTAACACACATCCAATTACTTTCAATTCCCTTAATATCTGATTCATTCCCAATGATAGTGATGAAAACGATGAAGATGAGCAGGAGGATATACCTACAACTAATCAAGAGTTTAAAAGCATGCAAATTCTAAACATTTGTGAATGTAAACCATAAAGCAAATTTGCATACAATAAGTATATTTTTGAAATTGTATGCAAAAAAATACATGTTAAGATTACACATTTTTCCTAGTATTTAAGCTCGCAAGTGAAAATTAAAAAAAAAAAAAAAAAATGCTTATATTTTATACCCCAATTGTAAGTTTTCCATCGGACAAGCATTAAAAAAACGCACGAAGCGGGATAGCGTAAAATTATAAACTGTATTATGTACTATATGTTAGTTACATACTTTGTACTTGTCCCATTTTAAAGGTTCATGAATACCATCAGAGCCATATTTTGTATCATACCAATCATAGTGGAGCTCTTCTAACATTAAACCAAGACCTGGAGCTTTTGGAATGTCTATCTAAATATACATAAAATATTTTTTTAGATAAGCATAATTTTGTGAAAGAAATACAAATTAAATCATTTTTTAAAGTAAGAAACATTAAAAAAGTATAGATACAAGCATGATGAAGGGTCTTAACTTGAATTTTTTTTTCAGAAGTCAAGTTATAAGTTCAATAATCAAGTTTTTTTATACGCCTTATGTGGTAAAAATAAATTTAAAAAAAAACAACTTAATTTTTAATTTAAAATTTATCTTAGCTATAAGGGGTCAGTTGCAAGTTTTGAGCAGTTTCTGGATTTGTAAAATAAAGATAAATTGTTTTGCAAAAGAAGAAAATTTCAACTATTTTATGTCACCTTGGTTCCATTTCTTACTGCAAAAGGAAATTATGCAGAATAATATTTAATCCAGTAGAATGAAAATTAGTATTGTTGCTAATACTTGTATTATTATGAGTACTTGTTGCTTCTCAACTTTTATTTAAAAGGTTTTTAAGATGCTCAATACAGCCAGTTAAGATTTAAATAACCACCATAATTGAATAGAATGGATAAAAATAAGAGCAAGTTTTATTTTCTGAAGAAACAGAAAAAAATAATGAAAATATAGTTCAGGGGTGATTGTGACACAAAGTGAAAAACTCTGAAAATTTTATGTGCAAAAACTCTATATCAATTGATATTCTATTCATATTTTATATAATCTTTTGAATTAAGATTTATAATTAAATTACCTACCAATAAAACCCACTTTTATAGTAACTTATTTAAGAAAAAATTTATGTATGTTCTTACAAGAATCGAGACATTGAATTTTAAAATCATGTGAATATGAATTACGATATTAGACTTTTGAATAGCGTAAATAAGTGTCGTGATGCATGATTTTTAGACCCAGTGGATACGAAAAGTGGCATTGGATTTTAAACTCGAGTGACTATGAATCGCGATGAAACGATTTTTAAATCGCATAAATAGGATTCACAAGGAATAACTTTTAAATCAGGTAAGTAGGAAAATCTATGTTAGATATTAAAATCGCATAAATATGAATCACGATATTAGAGAATTCTGACGTGGCTTTAAACATTACAAACTATGAAAATCCAAGAAACGGAAAAAATAAATAAACTTGCAGAAGAGTTTATGTACATGTTAGTACAGATGCAGTAAAAACCTGTTGTTTAAGAAGTGTTAAAAAAAAACTTTAATGGAAAATTAATTTGCCTGGAAATCTAAACCTTTACATTTTTATCTTAAAATATAAAATAGATTTGAATTTGAGAGTTACTCAAGTTAAATAGAATATTCACCTTTTGTGTTTGATAATGATTAACACTTTATTAGTTGTATCTGTAAACTTATAATTGAAGGAAATAAAGGATTAATTGAATTGAAGAAGTTTAAAATCAGGAAATTAAGTGCTCTTTGCAACATTGAACTTCTGAACACAAATTTCGAGTTCCTTTTTGCTATAATTCAACATTGCTCTTCAGCAGCTGACCTAGATTTCTAGGAATATGTTCATACATTGGACAATTTTAATAATTTTCTTAATGATCTTCTAGTATTCCATTCTTTAAAAATGTTAGAAAATCTGTATTTCTTTTTTGTCTCTGTATTATACAGAGCTTTCACTCTAACCTTTAAACTTTCATTGTCTTTCTCTTTTCCGTATTGTACTTTCCTCTGCACCCCTTTATTTCGGGTCACAACGCCGAAGAAGATATTATAGTATAGAAATGATCATAGTGACATCCATGTTTGTTTCAAATTATTTAACTTTTATTCATAATTAGTTCTATGTTAATCCTTTCTTTATTTGGATAAAACAAAGAATGTTAGTATTATCAGAAAGAATGATAATATTATCTGTTAGTAGCATCTGACTAATACAAGCTAGAAAGATTATCCTCTGTTAAGAGGAAAAAGGAAAAGAGATTGAAAAAAAAAATTAGTCTTTAAAAAAAAAATTGAAATAAAGTACAAAATAAGTAGCTTATTTTTCTAGATAGATTATTATCTTTTAATTCTTAAATACTGAATTCTAAAATATTTTTTAAAATTCTTAATACATAATATCATTTGTACTTTTCTTATTTTAAGTTAATTCAAAGTTCTCTAAACCTTTCAAACTGAAAATGTTCAAAAATTAATACAAATTCAAGCATAAAGAAGAGGAAGACACCATAAGCTCTGAAGAGATGGAAAAGAGAATTGGATGGTATTCAAGCTCAAAGGTGTCAGAATGGATTTTCCTATAAATCACTACAAATCTTCAAGAAAAAAACTTTTCTTCTACTGAGTTCTTTCACTGCAGTTGCAATGTTAGTTTTGCACACAAGATTCTCTGCACTACATGTTTTTAGAACTCAAAAGCTTAGTATTATGCTCGGAAAACTGATAAGAAGGTAAGATATATTTTAACTTTTACATAATATCTAAATACAGAATTTAGCCAAATAAAATAAAATGTAAATTGCAAAATTGTAAAGCTTAAGAATATGGAAATGCTTTTGTAACTGACAGTGAAAACTGGGAAAAAAGATCAACTCTATTAAAAAACAAACAGTTATTTGATATTGATTAAATTTTTGTAATTTTATTTATAACCGTTGTTGAACAGCCGACCCAATTTTTGGGTTTACGACTACTAATGTTAAACTTCGTAGCCTTGTAATTTTGAACCAAATTCAGAAGACAAGGGAACTCTTGGATAAAGTATTGGGAGAAATTAAGCCTTCGTGGAGGACTTTTTGATGGCACTAACATTTGCGTAACATGGAGAGGAAGACCACAAGAACTTCCCACGATTAGCCTAACGGCAAAGGGACTCAAATCAATGATCCATCTACCACTGAGGATACTTCACGTTAGCAATGTAGTCGGTGCAAGCAGGACATGGTGTCTACTCAAATTTTTTTTAAAATTTCACTGACTTTTTCAGGTTTTCCATACGCCAATCAAGAAATTTCCAGGTTCCCCTTTAGGGAATTAGAGCCATAAAGATATTAGTTTTCTAAAAAAAAACCACTTCTCAGATATTGATAATTGAATATAATTTATATTCGAAATTAAAAACCAAGCAAAACATTTAAAATAACACTTTTTAAATTGATTTTTCAAAATTTCCTTAATAAAAAATTTCCTTTCCTTCCTACACATTCAAGCATAATAACTTAAGCCATAACCCTATTTGTTAAAAAGGAATTTAAATTAAAGAATAAAATTTTTTTAAACAAAAATAAAATTCTTATATTTAAAAAAACACAAAAAAAGATTTAAATACTACAGTATTAGAAAGGCAAAAACTTAATTCAAATTTCTTTTTACAAAATATTTTCAATTTGCCCCTTAACTACATCTACTTTTATAAACAAAGACAAAATCTGAATTTGCTAAAAATCACAATAAAAATAAAATTAATGATTAAGATCCTTTATCATGCCATCAAGTTCAGCTAACTGTCTCTCTGCTTTTTGTTGGATTTTTGTTTTCTTTATTTTAAGTTCTTTTATTTCCTCAGCAGCCCTCTTTTTCTTAGTTGCTAGTTCTTCTGATTCCTTCTCCATAAGTTTTTTCGCTTTTAGCTCTTCATGATAGCAACTATGAGCATTTCTTGCTGCAAGTATCATCTTTTTAGTTACATGTATCTTAAATAAACCTCCAGCATTACTAATACCATCGTATACAGTTCTTAAAGCAACTACTGACTTTTCTTGCATGTTTTCGATAAGCAAAGCTTTATTAATACTGAAACCACTGTCGACAGCAGCATTTCCGTGAGACATAATTAAAATATTTTTAATGAATATGAACAAGTTTTGATAGTTTGTGCTTTCAGCCATCAATGAAGAATAGAAGACATCTAATCTTCCACTCTCACGCCTAAATTCCGACATTTCTTTTTTAACGTGATAGTCTTCAATAAACTTAGAAAATTCTGATTTTACTTTATCAGTAGTGACTGCTGACATTTGATTGCAATCAACGAAACAATCCAAAGCCATTTCTATCTTTTTAATGCAAGATGAATTTGAAACAGATATAATTGTTGGGGACAGACCACTCATGCCTCTCACAAGCTTGAAATGCAGCGGATTCCTTTCCATCAATTTTAGAATCATTTTTTGTAAAAATAAGAGACACTCTTTCTTAAAAATAGACTTAGCAGCATCTGTGGCTTTGCTTTCTTTAAGACTACGCCTGGCTGCAAATACAATGTCCAAGTCTGTAATTGGTAGAAGGTTACATTTTTGGGTAACATCTACTTTCATTAACTTCATTGCAGAATCATTTTGCTCTATAACATATTTTTTAACAAATCTCCTCATTAAATTGCTAAGCACCAAGTACATTTCTTCATACAAGAAAGGTGCCATTGGTTTATCAGTCTGGAACCTCATTAAAAAGCCGCAAACTTCTGATGACACAGAAATAAAAAAGCCTAATTTTGCCTCTAACAGCTCAGTACATTTTAGCATTGATTTTACTGTGTCATAAGTCTTTGTATTTGGTTCTATCTTTTTAGCTTCTACCTTTTGGATAAAGACTCTTAATGGTGGCAAAATCTCTAAAGCCCTCTGTGCCACAGCTGAACTTTCGACCCAACGAATAGAACAAAATTTCAGGGGGAAGACATTACTTTTTGTAAAATGCACAAATTTTGTAAATGCAAAAAGTTAAAGACAGCATAGAGAAACTTATTTAAATCCCAGGATGTACATTTATGTCCTGTCTTGAAAGCGCCATGAACAATATGAAGACCACAAGAACCAATATTCAAAAGAGATTTAGAGCCAGATTGCTCCTGCAAATCACTTTGTAGTAATGAATGCAACTTTAGATTCACATTCGGGCCATCCATAGAGAGTTGAAGTATTTCTTCATAACAGGATCAGGTATAGAACTTTACAGAGCATTCAATAAAGATTCTGCATCCGAATGCCCTAGGAAAACAGATGTCAAATAACGTGTTACAACGGTATTAATATTTTTCTGCCAAAACCTGACATGTATGTCCATTTGATCTTTCTGGACAACTCTGTTTAATGATTCATCAAAACATACAACGCATGATTCTAAATCTAAAGATGAAAGAGCAGCGATTAATTCATCTCTAAAAAAAGGAGCCAATCCAAAACAAATTGTATATGATGTCTTGTCTTTTTTCAGCTTCAATTTCTGAGCAATGTCACTATCAGGAAACATCATTTTAAAAATATCAGACAAGTCTGAATTTGAGCGATAAGAGGAATGTGTCATCACATTCCGGATTTTGATGACATTTGCATTTTTGAACATTTTTTGTCCTTTAGGGCATTTTTTTAGATTTATAGGTCATTTTTTTTTTAATTTTGGGGCATATTTTGCATTTTAAAGCATTTTTTAAATTTTTTGTTTATTTTTTCCAATTTTTATTATTTTTTATCATTTTTCATTATTACACTGGCTTCCAAACAATGAAGAAAATCTCTAGGATATTAACAGGTGAAGCAACATCTTTTCAAATTGAAGAAGAATTGTCAGTAAGTGAGACCGTCTTTTTCAAGTACGCACCAATAATATCAGTAGACGTTGAAAGAAGCTTCTTCAATTTTAAAAATTAACTTTCAGACAAGAGACGCTCGTTAACATTTCAAAATATTAAAAAAAAATTAATAATCCAATGTAATTCTGATATTTAGTAATATTATGAGATGGAAGTTGTTATATTCATCAAAGTTTCTATACAAAATGAAAATGTTTTGGAGTCAAGAACGTAGAACAAGTATTGCATTGCTTTATATTTTTTGAAATGACTCATAATAATTTTAAAGAGTAAAAAATTGTTTTAGTTCAATATTTTTACTTTATTTAAGTCATGTCATAAGGCATTTTTAGCGCAATTTTCGCATTTCAAGGGCATTTTTTGCACTTTTAAGGGCATTTTTTGCACTTTTAAAGGGCACTTTTTGCACTTTTTAAGGGCATTAATTGAGATTTTTTAGGTCATCAAAATCCGGGCTCTAGTCATCACTGTGCGAAGACACCATATTATTTCAGCTTTACTTACTTGGTCATTGAGGAAGTACTTATCTATAATTTTTTTTAGAACCTTTAGAAGAATTTCCTTCCACAGACTCTGTATTGACAAGCACTGAAGAACTGGTTGAAGGCATTGATGCTGTACTCACAGGCACTGAAGAATTGGTTGAAGGCATTGATCCTGGAGTCCCATGCACTGAAGAACTAATTGCAGGTTTTCTTACAAACTGCTGCATAAGCATATTTGAAGAATTTTCAAATCCAATATTTTTCTGATGCTTTGGTCCTTTTTCGTGACTTATAATGGCTTGCCTTCCGATATTGCTCAAAGAAATAGTTTTGTTACATGCTGAACATATAGCAGCACATGGATTTTTTTCATGAGGTTTCAGCCATTTCGACCAGTGAGTGTTAAGTTTCTCATCACACCAATCAGAATTAAATACAGTTTTCCTTGAAGACATTTTCCAGACCAAAAACAGATTTTTACAAAAAAAAAAAAAAAAAAAAAAAAAAAAAAAAAAAGATAAAAAAATTTCTACAAATCAAATAACCACCTAAGCAGTAAAATTTAGCAATACAACCTAAAAACTAGTTTACCTTTATTTGGAATAGTTCATCTTTTATAGGTAAGTAAGAACTAAGCAGCTTTTCATTGTTAATTGAAGAACCCACTACCCCTAAAGTTGCTTGACTTACCTACAATTGACACATCCACCATTGCTTATAATTGCCTGAGGGAGGGAGGGAAGGAGAAAGGGGATAAACAACTGAAGTTGGGGGAAGTCCCACCCCCAAGGGAGACTGGAATTCATAGTTGTGAACAAAAGGGAGGGAGGAAGAACTGCTTAAAGAAAAGTGGTTTCTTTTACCACTTAAAAAAATGAAAAGAAATTTCATTTTCATACAAATCTGTTTTTCAAAGAAAAATGTAAATTTCCCTGACTTTTCCAGAACAAAAAATTTCCCTGACTTTTCCAGACTTGTAGACACCCTGGCAAGATGCAGATTTGTACCAACCAGCCATCACTGGGATTCAAACCAAGTTTACCTCATTGGAAGGCGAATGCCTATCCCCTGAGCCATCGCGGCTCACGCTTTGACATGTTTATTTACTTAAAAGTAAATACAAGAAAATAATTTAACTCCATTCTTGAGTTTTATAATGCAAACAATGTTTATGTTTCCAAGTGAAAAAAATTTATATTCTCTAAGCAATTAGTAATAATTAATTCTCCAAAATCTGTATTGTAACTAAGGTAATATTTAACATATAAAAATATTATGCCATTAAAAAGTAATCTGATAAATTGCAAAATAATGAAATTAGAAAGGCAAACAAAATGCAAATACTCTAATAAAAATACTATATTTTTGCTGTAAAAATGAACTGCTTGTTATAATACGAGACTCTTTGAATATATTCTATATATATTTCATAACATGATTTAAGTTCTTTATTATAAAATGACCACAATAAAAAAAAAAAGAAAAAGAATATGTATTAATTAAATAAGGTAAATGCTATATTACATAATAATTATAAAAGCTGAATTTCCAAACATAGAAATAAAAACTGATATTTGTTAAAACATGCACTTTCAAACAAATTTTAAAACAAATAAGTACCATGAATTTTAAAAAAACATTAATAATTATAAAAAATTGAAGTTCCCTCCAAACATATGATATCCCCCAAACATATGAGTCCCCTCCAAAAATATTTGTTAAAACATGTACATTCAAATTGTTAAAACATGTACATTCAAATTGTTTTACAACTTAAAATACGGTAATAGTAAATATTGTTAAGACAAAGATGAAATAAATAAGTACCATAAACGGTAACAAATATTACTAACTTAATTATGTGCAAGTTTAAAAGAAAACTAACTAGTATTGTAAATCGCAATTCACATAATAATAATACCCTTTCATTTTCCCAAGTCTTCTTTAAAATGTCATCACCAGTCAAATTCCTCATGTATGCAATAGCTAATCCTACCATTTTACGAATCTGATGCAACATGAAGCTCTGACCTTTCACTTGAATAACTGTAAATTCTAAACCATTGGATTCAAACGGAGAAGAGCACTAAAATTTAAAAAAAAAAAGTTAAATTTAATTGGATTTCAATATAAAAATAGAAATTTAAGATAAAACCACAGAAAATTATATAATAACAAAAATGAAATAATAAAGAAAAGATATTAGAAAGATTTTTACTTTAATGACTTCAATCAGAAATACCTATATTAGGTTACCACTCATATCTGGAAAAAAATATTCTCGGTGTTTTCGATGCACGTATTATATACAATATATAAAGAGGAAGATCCCATTCATTGTGTTCATGTGTGAGCTATTTCAGGATATTCAGGGTATCTGCTATATTTTCAAATTCATGACTAATTTTAAGAATTTTTCATGAATTAACGAAGTTACTCTTTTCTCTGACAAAAACACAACAATAAATTTAAAAAAGCATTTATAATAACATTAATTGAAATGATAGGTATAACCAAAACTGTTATATTCAGCATTTTCATATTTATAGATTTTAAATTTAAAAAAACAGAGTCAAGAGAGTGTTGAAGCAATAAAATAAGTGAAAAAATACAAAAGCAAATATTTTTTTTCTTTTCTTTTTTCAGCAGAATTATATTCTAAAGATACGTTTCTTGTTCATCGGAAAGGAGAGAAATACTCCAGATTTTTCTGTTCTCATTTTGGAATAAAAAAATTCACCAATAACTGGCTTGCTTCGGATAGAATTTTAAGTTGATAAAATAAAATAAATAATAATAGAAATTCTGAAATCACAGAAGTTTAAAAGATAATTCTCTCTAGAAATGATGTTTTTTTTTTCATTTTCTGAAAGAATGCCATAATTTTTAAAGAACATGACAAAAACATTTTATGTTTCAATAAAATATGACAGAGAGTGGGGATTTTGTTACAAATTCAGATATTCTAAACACCGAGAAATTGGGGGGGGGGGAGAGGAAAATTCTTTTTAAAAAATTATATTTTATGGCGACCTAAATCCGACTTTCCATGATTTAAAAAAAACAAAACAAAAAAAACCCAGTTAAAATCATGACATTTCATGCAAAATTTTGTTCAATACCGAAATTCATGACTTTCCAGGTGTGCAGATACCCAGGATATTGATACTAGCTTTAACTGCTGGAAATAAGAAACAGCTCAACCTATTTAAAACAAATAATAAACAATAAATAATAGTAAATGAAATAGTATAATATAGATGAACTATCATCTTTAAATATCCCTTACATGGCACTTTAAGAGTTTGGCCTTTAAAAAAAAAAAAAACCAAAATAAGAAATAAAATTCCTCGAATTTTCCCAGTCACTAAGGTAATATTCAAAATTACCTGTTATTTTAGATGATTTATATAAACAAATGTTAATCTTCATAAATATATATACATACGAATTTTAAGAACGTAAGTAAAAATTTGTTTTTCTTAAGAACTAAGAGAATAATAGAGACTAAAGTATGAGAAACTATAAAGATTTATTTTTTTTTTTAAAAAAAAAAAGAATTTTTTTTTAATAAGTTAAATTGGTTGTTAAATTAGTTTAAATTGTTTAGAAAATATTTTCAAATTGTTTTAGTTCTTGTGTTTTACTATTTTTGAAAAACAATAATTTTGAGTGAATTTTATTTCTGATTTAAGTACATTATGCTTATTGCTAAAAATCTAAATTTTATGAAATATAGTTATAAAATAACTCAATGTACTTAGGTACCATTCCTTAGTAAATCAACTTTGTGATGTATACAGCTACAAAGTGAACAGTTATTTTATTCAAATTTGTTTTGATGACTATTTTGTATTTTTATAATATTTTTGTTTGTAGCATGAAAAATTATTTGAAATCTATTCATAAAATTAAAAAAAATAAATAAAGAAGATTAAATTCATTATTTGGGAATGTAAAATTATAGAATTAAAAAAAGAAGATTTAGTTAAAATTAATTTCATTTATTGTTTTTTTTAAAAAGATAAATGAAAATTAAACATTTTTTTAAAATTTGTTTATTTAAATTTACTTTTCCTAAAACAGGTTAGCAGCTAAATTTTTTGAAGCAGTAAATTTGTAATGAAACTGGAATTTTTTTTTTAAATAGCAGTTATTCATGGTCATATATATATATGTATGTATAAAATCATTATGGGTATTGACATTATTGTAATATCCTAAATATTACTAGAAATACTTTTAATAAGAAGTTTAAAATATACTTGCATTCGAAAAATAATATGAACTCGATTCGATCAAATATTAAATATTGATACTTTTGTCATATGATCCCCAAGTGGTAACCTTTCTCTAGATTGTTCACACCCATTTCGCAAATGAAGGGTAACAGTATCGTCAAATACCAAGTGACAAACGTGGAGCCAAAAGCAAATATCTGGTGAAAGAACACAATTAATTATTTTAAGTAGAAAAATTAAAATTTTCTTAAAACCTTTAAAAACTGTAGGCAATTTTCACTAAAAATGATTACAATAATTTAAGAGCGAGCTAAAAGTTATTATTTTAAAAATAATCCTTAATCAAAAGAAAAAATGAGTTTCAAATCAACTCAACTAACCTCACAAGACATCATGTATCTTTTGCAACTTGGATCACCAGGCAATCTGTAAATAATTAAATGAAGAAAAGTAAATTCAAATTTTATGCATCAAAAAGTTTAAAAATTTTAGAAGCAGGAGTAAAATACTACCATACCTCCCAGAAGTAAAGTTGTAATAGTTATGGGTTCCTAAATAACTCTTCAAGAAAACATTTACTTCTTGAACTCGTTCATCTGCAATAAAAAGAATGATATTTAAAACTAAAATTGAAAACCGTGTATATACCACTAAATATTTTTGAACAAAATTTTAGAATACAATTCTTTGATTCATTATATAAAAACTTAATAAGATTAATGTATTGTTGATTGAAATCTTTTATTTTTAAAATGAGATGAAAGGGATGATCAGTAATTAAGAAACTAAAAAAGTCCACTCTAGAAGGTAAAATCGAGACCTGAACCTAATGTTTTCCAGAATTTTAATAAAGGATTGAATAACTCTATTTAGATTATTTAAAAAAAAAACAAACACTTACATTAAGAAATATGATTGATTTTCTTATATAATGCTAACTTTTATAGGAAAAATGTGAAACTCTAACACAATGTTTGTGAATAAATTTTGAAGTGATATTTTATTTTTTTTTTCTGAGGTTTGAATATTATTGAACCCTTATCAATCAACTTTTTAAAGAAGGACTTCTCCAAACTTTCTCAGAAACTTCAATTCACTGCTCTAGAATTTTAATTGCCATCTATTGATTTTTCTAACTTATTAAACCAACTTGTTTGTAGAGAATTGATGCCATGAGGAATATCAGTCCAATAAGAAAGTCCAGCAAGTCTTAGTGTATAGATGTGCTGGTGAGAGAACAAATGTCTGTTTTATAAGTATGCTATTAGGATATCAGTTCGATATGAAAGTCTAGCAAAATTTTGTGTAGATGTGCTAGCAAACTTTAATTTTCAGATAGAATGTAATATCAGGGGTCTGTCCAGGCTGATTTTACTACCGTTTAGCAGTACCTTCACAAATACAACTTTAGGAAAAACGGTAGCTTCACAAATTCAACTTTAGAAAAAAAGGCAGTTTCACAAAATACTTTTTCTTAAAATTTTATTTTTTTATCCCTTAAGAAACAATAAATCCATATTTTTATGTTGATTTTTTTAATATAATTTTTTATTTTTCACAAATTATGTCAAAATTTTCACAAAATAGGTACCTCTTAGAAAAACCTAGACAGACCCCTGAATATTAATTTTTAGTATGATGCTATTTTTGCCAAAATAACCCTGCCAAATTTGAATGTGAAACACTGGCACAAATATTTCAGAAAATTGTGAGCTAATTTGGATGTTATTACATCCATTTAAAACAGCTACATTGATAGTGATGTGATTTTTGATAATATATTTACAAAACACAAACGCCTTTAGTTTAACAGTTTACGGTTACTTCACCTTTAGTTACTTCAAAAAATCAAATAAAAAATGTAATAAAAACAATAGCATAACAGCTTCAATCGTTAAAAGTATCAAGTTAAAATTCTGTTATATGAGTAAACATTTATATGACATAAAAACTAAGATTGCAAAGACTACAGTTCTAACTAGTATTTAGATTACACAATTAGAATAGATCAAAAAAATATTTTTGCAATAGAAGGCCTGCCATAAATGATTTTCAGTGCAATAAATATAAAAAAGCAGGGCAAAGCCAATAATTACTTACCAGTTATACGGTATTCTTCTGAACTTCCCTCAACATTGGGGGCAAAGGCAAATGTTGGTAGCATATAAGAGTAAGTTCTAGCATCACAAGCAATTTTTGCATCAAAAGATTGAGTTACTCTTTTATAAGCTACAAAAAAATTAAAAACAATTTTATTTACACGTCTGAAAAGACAAAATACATTCAATCAATTATTCTCAAACATTCATACACTGTAAAAATTTACATAACTTGAAAAGCAGCTTTGCAATATAAATTTTCATTTTGAAACTTATAAATTTTAAATTGAGATTTATTTGGCTAGAGATTTATTTGGCTTTCTTCAATTTTTTTATTTTTTTAATAGACCATTTGCCATAGCAGAACATGATGATATTGAAAATCTTTGTCATAGACAAGTTTAAAATGTTTAAGTAGCCTCTACCCTTGCCATCTTGGATTCTAGGTTAAATTTTTATCCTAACAAACCAGGGTTGGCAAGAGTTTGCCGCAGGTGGAAAAAACCATGGTAAAAACCGTCCTGGCAAAAACAGGTTTTTGCCAAGCTAAGTGGCAAAAACTGGAAAAAATCTATATTTTCCAAAATGAGAGGACAAAAACACATTTTTGATACAAAATTATTCCTAAAATTGAAATATATACTATAAATATATATAATTTTAAAAAAAATTAACAAAATTATTATTCCATAATTAAATCATAATGTATTAATATATCATTTTATTAGTTTAAAACATTATTGATCGGAAAATTAGTAATTATTACTCTTTTTTCCAGTGAAATGAACTTATTTTAAATTAATATAACTATAATTCAAAACATAAAATATCTATCAACATGTGTAGTTAATTAAAATATACAAGTATCAATGCAATATTTTAAATTTGCCCAAATTCAATACTTTATTAATCATCACAATACGATTCGGGCTGTCTCAACATAGCATAACAGAACACTAGTTTTGAAACATTATTTAGAGTCAACTTATTCCGAATTTTAGAATGTACAAATGAAAAATTCAAAAATACTCTTTCAATGGCAGTACTACTAGAAGGACATGAGTGTAAATGAGACATTAATTCCCAAAATTCACTGGAAATTTTACAAGCATTTAAATTGTGTGGTTTTGTTTGCATTTTGAAGTAATATTGAGAAATGAGGTGATTATCAAAATCTATCTAATAAAATATCCATCTTGTCTTTCTTATGTCTCTATTTAAATATAGTGTAAGAGTGATATGTAAAATAATACATATCAAAAGTTATTATGAAAAAGTAAAAAAAAAAACAATTTGTTAAAAAAAACATTTATTTAAGGATTCTAAAATGAAAAGAGGTCAAAAACTTTCAATCCTTTAAAAATTATTACCCTTACATTAATTATTAATATTTAAAAATTTTTTTTTAATGTAATATATCAAAATTATTATTCCTTATGATTGATTTAAATTTACTTCAAGTATTTTGCAATAATATTTAATCAGCAATTTAAATAATTTGGTCTTTGCCACTGTCCTGGCAAAAACCCCTTTTAGCCGGCAAAAACTCCAACCCTGTAACAAACAATTGTAGATATAACTTTATTAGACAGCGCAATACCTTTAAAAAAAGGAAGAAAATAAAGGAGTGACTTTATATATTAGTAGAAATAGCGTTTGATAATTTTTGGAACTTCAATGAATTTTTCTTCAAAACTTTTAAGCGATAAAATGATGTAATTTTGAGTAATCAATTTGAAACGACAAGGTTCTCAGTTTTTATATTTTTCAAAATCTGACCTTATTGCAGTTTAAATTCATGAAAAGCAATTTGGATGACGCTAAAAAAATCCTTTAACGATCTAATTGTACAAAAATAAAGTTACTTAAAACTTACAAACTCTTAACAGCTTACTATTTAAATATCTTTCAAAAAGTGCTAAATGCAGACTTGAATTGACATAATTTTGCAAGAAAAAAAATTAATAGAGAATCTAAAATACTGCAAAGCTTTACATTTCAAATTCTGATAGGGCGATGACCTTGGATTTTACAGGTATCGAAAGATAGTGCCAAATAGAGTCATCATCAGTTTATTTGTGAAATGAAATAAATCTCAATTTGCTTTTTAAAAAAAACCAGACTTATAAAAACTGCAATAGTTACCAACAACTCTAACTTCAGGTGGAAGGTACTGGTTGATTTTTTGTGGGAGGGTTTCACACATCTCTTTTAAGGGTATCTTTAGAGAGACTATGTTTCGGACTGCAGAAACACCTTTATCTGTTCGAGCAGCTCTTTGAAACTTCATAGTTTTTGGATGATTAAACTCATCCTCTAAGATTATATTGGCTTTCAGAAGAGCTTTTAATAATTCTTCTTCAACAGTATTTACATTTTGATTTCTAAAACGAGAATAAAATACAGCATTTAGAATATAAGAAGAAAAAAGAAAAGATTTAGTTACTAAAGAAAGGCATCACAATAAGACTTTTAAATATCTACAAGAAATCAATAAGCTCGTAATACTTACACAACTACTTACTTATAATGGTCATATATTTTTGTTTAATTAAGAAATTCTTTTATATAATAATATCTGATTTCAATTCATTTTACAAAGTTCATACATAACAAAATAAGTAAGTGAGTTTTGAGATATGGCTACAAGACAAGCCTAATGCTTATGAAAACAATAAATTTCCATTTTTGAGAACTTATAAGGACAAATTATAGTGTAAAATCAAAAATTTAAGATGCTATTTTTACCAGAATGTAAATAATTTAAATAAAATCCTTTCACTTAAATTGTGAGTAAGAAAAATAAAATCTTTAAACCATCTAAACAATGAGAAGAAAATTCTGAGAAATATGATTTTTTTCTGTTCAAGTTCAAGGATTCAGAAAAGAAAATAGAAGTGCTTCAAAGAAGAAGATTATTAATAAGGCCCGGATTTTGACGAAATTTGAATTTTTTTTTTGCATTTTTGGACATTTTTTAAAAAACATTTTGGGGCCTATTTTGCATTTTAAAGCATTCTTTAAGTTTTTTAATAATTTTTTTTCAATTTTTAATTTTTTTAAGGCATTTTTATTATATGAAATGCAAGATTTGTCTTATAATTTTACATTTTATATTGTAACTCTCAATACCACCTGCATGCCATTATGTTTTTCTCTTATGTTATTGGTTGATATAAAACTGAAGAAGTAACTTCTAGTGTCTTAGGTTCACTCCCTGAAGTTAGCTAAGGTAAATTCAGCGTGGAAGCACCCACCAGATCATGATTGGTATGCCGCCAAATGCCCCGGATTATCCCTGCAGTGCACTTGTCCTAGATTTGCTCAAACAGCTTTGTCAAGACTTAGGACCGGCCATATAAAGTGTTTGACCTTCAGAGCGAACGAAAAAACTTATGCCTATTGTCACTGCTTGGCCATCGCTTCTCCATCTCATCTTTTGGATTGCATTGGTGCCTCTGTGAGGCAACTGATGAGTGATGAAGAGACTGCCTATGACTTGCTGATGCGACATGAACTTCTGGACTTGGTCTAGGGCTCTAGAACAAGGGGATAAGCAACAACAACAACAACAGAATTGTCAGTAAGTGAGACTGTCTTTTTCAAGTACGCACCAATAACATCAGTAGAGCTTGAAAGAAGTTTCTCCAGGTATAAAAATTTACTTTCAGACAAGAGACGCTCGTTTTCATTTCAAAATATCAAACAACATTTAATAATCCAATATAATTCTGATATTTAGTAATATTATGAGATGGAAGTTGTTATATTCATTAAAGTTTCTATACAAAATGAAAATATTTTGAGTCAATATATTTCCCTTTTTTTGTTATTTTAGGATATAAAGCATATTTTTCTAAATTTAAAGAACGTAGAACAAGTATTGCATTGCTTTATATTTTTTGAAATAACTCATAATAATTTTAAAGAGTAAAGCATTGCTTTAGTTCAATATTTTTACTTTATTTAAGTCATGTCATAAGGCATTTTTAGCGCAAATTTTCACATTTTTCGAGCACTTCGGGCATTAGTTGAGATTTTTTAGGTCATCAAAATCCGGGCTCTAATTATTAAGCATGTTTAGATAATACTGATTCAAAACAATATACAGTGACACCTCGAGATACGAGTTTAATTCGTTCCGTAACCTTGCTCGTATCTCAAAGCACTTTTCCCCATCGAAAAGCCGTTAATCCATTCCAGCCCCTAAAATGATACCCCCAATTGTTTTTGCTATGTGTTTTTGAATAAGAAGAATGTATTTATAAATGACAAATATTATATAAAAACATAATAAAAAAGAATTTAAAGCAAAAAAAAAAAAAAACTGGTTTTATAAAGTGTACATATACATATTTTGGTCACTTAAATGCAACTTACACACAACTTAAATGCTACTACATGCTTTATTTTAGTCACTACTTTTCTCTTCACTGGTCTTTGCTTTTTTCGCTGGATTAAAAAAAACTGTCCAAGGTGGTTTGTTTCTTCCTTTTTTTCAGAATGCTGTGGAATAAGTAAGGCAAGTGTCTTTAAACAGCTCCAATGCACGACCAGTTGACTTTTTCGGGGTGTTTCTTTTCCACGAACTGTGTAACCCTCTCTCACATTCCCAAGATCTCTTTTATCTCACTTGTAGAGATAACCTCCTCCACCTCTGGCTCTTCCTCCAAACCAATTTCTTGCAGAACCCCCCAATGCTGCTGCGACTGTAACTCTTGTAATTCCTCGGTCGTCAATTTCTGAGAGTGCTCCTCAATGAGCTCGTTCACGTCGCTTTCACCAATCACCAGGTCCATGAATTTTCCCAGAGGCACAATCTCCTCCTCCACTGGCACTTCGGGTTCGAATCCTTCAAAAGTTCTTTCGGTAACAGACTCAGGCCACAGCTTCTTAAATGCGGAGGTCAAGGTCCTTGTTGTAACATTCAGCCAGGCCTGATCAATAATTCTGTAGCATACCACGGTGTTAAATCGGTCCTTCCAATGGTGAGGTTTGTGTTCTCTGTCACCTCAAAGCAGCGCTGGAACAGGTGCTTAGGGTACAGCTTCTTAAAATTAGAAATCACCTGCTGATCCATGGGCTTCAGGATAGGAGTGGTGTTAGGTGGTAGATAGAGAACCTTTATAAACTTGAACTCTTCGAAGATGTCGTCTTCGAGGTTCGGTGGGTGAGCAGGAGCATTGTCAAGGACGAGAAGGGCTTGCATGGCCGTTCCTCGTATCTCAAAACAAAACTTCGCTCGCTCGACAGCTCGTATCTAAAATAACTCATATGTTAGGGCACTCGTATCTCGATGTACCACTGTATATATATATATATAAAAAAAAAAACGCTTTTTTTATTTTTAAAATATATTTATTATTATAACTAGCTCTTCTAGCTAATTTGCATAACAGATGAAAATATTTTTTAAATTATTGTAGATTGATAGTCAAATTTATTATAAACAGTGAAGATGGTTTAAATATACACTTTATGTGATTTTCTTATAAGTTTCATAAATAAATGACAAATTATTTAAGCAAATAGTATAAAAAAGCAAAGCAGTCAATAAAATCTTTTTAGTCTAACACAAAAACTTAATATCAATTTCTTTTCTTTGATTATAAAAGGGTTCTTTTAAAATTGCTATTCATTCTGAGGCGATTTTTTAAATGGTTGTTTTTTTTAAAAAAAGTCTTTGCTGCATACATAACAAAATGAAAAAGATTACAAAATGCATGTTAGAAAAGCAAATGTATCTGTTGTTCAAGGGGCAGCCAATCTAACAATCTAAAACCAATGAATTCAAAGAATTTAATTCTTTACAACATGTGCATATTTTATTTATTTAAAACAGGCTATGCAGTTTGCATTACTCGTGAAGAAAAATACCTATTACATGACACAAAGAGAATAATTTGTAACAATGAGCCCATTTTACAAAAAGTTACAAAAATATTTGTAACAATTATCTGTTCAAAGTTAAAGCAAAATTTTGAACAGTATTTTGCAAATCATTTGGACAATCCTTATTATCATGGGTTAGAACATTTTGATGAAACTTGTTTAAATACAAACAAAATAACCTTAATCCTTGCATACCTGCAGTTGATGATATAATTTACTCCTATATTTGGGGTCTGTATCAACTTTATTTAAAAAAGAAACACATATCTAGAGGTTCTATAATTATAATTGCTTCTAGAAGAACTTTCCACATGGTATTTGAGTCTACAATAACACAAAAAGAGTATGTTTTCCCAATTGGGAAGTAACATGTTCTTGAAATTTACAATTTTGACAATTAAAAATCCCTAATAAGGGTTTCAAAAGGGTATTTCTACAATCTAAATAAAAAAATTTTTTGACATTCAAAAATTGCTTTTTCCTAAAATGGGACATGGCCACAAGTGTCATCAAATTTACTTAAGTGGAAAGTTAATCCCAGCTGAAATACTACAGCCAGAATTTTAATTTACAATCTTTTATTAGACAATGTTTAAAAAGTTTTATTCTATGAATGTAGATTATTTTATTTTAGATATTCTGTAATTACATTTTAATTTGCCGAAACAAATCAAATCTAGAAAAATCACTCAAATTAATATATTCAATAATTCAAAACAGTTTTATGATACTAAAGCTTTTTTCTCATCCTACCATGAATGACACGATAAAAAAAAAAAATCTTAAAATTTTTAAGTACTGATCACGAAACGAAACCATACCTCATTTATTCCACCAGGTAGTTAATGAATTACATATAGTACATAGTCAGCTGATTTAAGTTTCATTTTTTATCTTGTTATGATGAAAAACTTATTTCAGTATTGTAAAAATATTTTTTATAATTAAATATATTGATAAACATTTTTAAAAAGAAGCTAATATCTGTTAATAGCCTTTTGCTTAGTGCTTAATAGAAAGATACTTTTAAATTTCCGTTTATTTAAAAATATTATACCTAGATCAGGGGTGGCGAATCTTTAGACACTAACGTGCAATTTTTTCTATAAAATTGTGTCATAAGGGCATAGAAAAGCCGTCAAATAATTTTGACTTCGTGATTATTGGGAAAATAATAATACTAAATACTATCAATTCCAAACTCTTTATTTACATTGAAAAAAAAAAAATACATTTTGCAATGTCTCAGTTATACTTAAAGTAACATCAGTGTTCAGTATCTACTGTTGTAGCAGATTAGATGACAAATAACTTATATTAGGTTGTAATATGTTAGTTCAAGCAGGACAGTTAATTTTTTTTTTTTTTGGTAGTTATTTATTGTTAGCTTGTTTTTTATGGTCATTAATTGTTTTTTTTAGCATTAATTGATAATTTTTTTTATTAATAGTAGTTTATTATTTTGTTAGTTCTTGTGATTTTTAATTTAATTGTTACATATACTTCATAGTGTAATAACAACTGTGATTGGCGGCGTGCCCAAAATATTGTGTCGCGTGCCATTGGTTCGCCATCCCTGACCTAGATAATTTCATTACTTATAAATGATCCATTTCCTTATTATAACAATTCCTAATAATTAGGGGATAGATGTTAAAGGATTTTATGTTACATTTGTAAAGATTTTGTGACATTTCCCTCATTGTCTTGTATGTTCTTAAGCTATCAAAGCATAATGGCCAGCAAATAATGCAAGAGTAATCAGTGAGGACACTTTATTGACTAAACATTAATTTTTGATTTGAAGGCATGTAATGTAATCAATGTTAGTAATGACTTAAACTAATATGAAATTCAAAGATTATAAATTTTTAGTTTTAGTAGTTATGTTTGATAAGTAGAATAAGCTACTCTAAAGAAAAAGAAAATCAGACAGAGGCAGATATCTTAAATGATTATTTTCAATGAACTCAATAATTTAAATAACGACTAGCTGGCTTTGGCGACTAGATTGGTCATTTATCAAAATTATCTTAATACTAGCCGATTAATAATTTTAATACTAGCCGAATGCACAGCATAACTGTATTTAAATATTCTAATTCTTCACTCTCTCCTTCAATCCTAACATTTTAATTAGCTTTAAACAATATATTAATCAACTTTTTTCAAGTCTAGCTGTTGCCTGTGGTTTTTGAAAAAATACTTTGTTTTGGATTTTAACTACTTTATGAGTTGAACTTTAGTATTTATTTAAAACCTGCCTAGCAGCCATTAAATCACACAGACAACTGTAAGTATGAGATAGGGACATGTTAGCATAGTAGGTGGCAGGAGTATTAAAATTATTCCACCTCTATTGTGAAATAAGATTAAAAAAGCTCATCCCAATGCTTCATTATATGCTGTACAACTTCCTGACACACAATTCGAGCTGTAACTTGAGCATTGTATAGTATATACATGCTATTGCATAAAAAAGGCAAGCTTTATTATTACCATTTATGATTAGAATTTTAAAAGCTGTTTTAGAAAAGATTAAAAATAAATCTAAATAATTATTTCCCAACTAAGTTTTTCTATAAAAATAGAAAATTATTCTAAATAAATACTCAACATATAACTAACTATCCAACACTACTTTTATCAATACTTAAGACAATCTAACAGAATGAATAATAACTATAATGTTAGTAATAGATAAAGAAATATCATGGTATCACAGGTTTAACTGCAGATAATTGCAATATTTTTTTAAAAAAAAAGAACATAAAACTTCATAAACAATAGAGAGTTGCAAACACAATAGAGTTTCTCGCACAATAATAAAAATAATATGATTGATATTATGTAAATTATACCTCTGCAATCCATAAAAGTCTTTTCCTAAGTAACTCAAGAGAAGAACAATCTTCTTGGGTTTGCGAACTCTGTTAGAATTTTCAAATACTTTGTTCAGAACCTGTATTAAGAATAATTTTACATTAGAAGGTGAATCTTAAGGATAAACACATAAAATAAATTCATTAAAACTCCCATGAAACTCATTTTTTTATACATATTCTTTCACCAATAAGAATTCAGATAGCATAAAAGATATCTGATATTATTCTAGAAGAAATGTTACTCACTGGTTTCAGACTCCAATATGTTATGATTTTAGAAACTTGAATGACGCTAAATACTTCATTTGACTTTAATTGCATAAAAATAAATATACACTTATCAAAAATAACTGTTTTTTTTTTTTAATATTTAAAACTGTTGGTTGAAGAATTGTATTGGCTTAATTTTGCGAGAAAATATTAATAGTGTTGCAGCCTCATCGAAAGATGTGGGAGCCTCCTAGCGGCAGAATACGAATAAGTCCCAATAACTTTTAAGAACAGTTTGAACGTGAACGGCCACTTGATACAAGAGCTTGGCACTTTTCCCTTTTTTTTTACTCATCTACTTTTGTTGTTCGTTGTTCATCTTTTATCCTAATTTTTATTAAATTACACTAAAATGCCAATTAACTTGGTCGTCATTCGTACTTAGATATTTATTATTAAATATACTGTTTCTGCCAACCCGGAAATAGAATCTTTGGTTGACGGCTTTGAATATTATTAAGAACAGCAAGGTGAGTGAAACCTTGTTATTTTATTTGATTGTTTGAAGTAGTAATGCTATCAGTATACAACAAATAGATAATCTAAAATATTGCAAGCTCATATCTCAAATTCTGATAGGGTGGGGGCTTTATTTTTTATATGCATCGAACAATAGTGCCAAATAGAGTAAATATTCATCAGTTTATTTGTCGTTGTTATTATGCTACCATCCAATACCAGCAAGCCTGCTTGAAATCAATTGAATTTTTCCGGCAGAGGACGAGTTTCTTGTTTTTTCAGTTATGCGATCTATGGCCAAGAATAAAAGTTCAGCCACACACAAGTCAGAGCCCGTTTTACAAGAGAGGTCCCAATCGTACTCTTATCATTCATAAACAGATCGTAATTTTGAACTGAACAAGAGAACCATCAATCTCCAATTCAGTACCTCCAGAAGTATTGATTTGTTACGGAAACTTGGTTGACTTTGCGACACCCTAAATGTTCAATTTACTTTTTGTATATTTCGCCATAGCTCGAGAACCTTTTGCAAATTACAAAGTTTCTGTACACAATTATAAAATTTTTTAATCCCATGATAATTCAATTAAAATTTTTTTTGTAAAATTATTAGTTTTTCGTATTTATTTAAAAATTATAGAAAAAAATTAAAACAATATATATTAAATAAAAGTTATATTTTGTATGGAATTATCTTTAGATAAATGAATTATAAGATTGTATGCAAAAGTTTTTTAATTCGCTTAAAAAATTTCTCAAGATATGGTGAAATGCGAAAAAAATAGGACATCAGAAGGGGTCAGAAATCAAAAACTAACGTCTGCATTAATTAATTAGCCTATTTGAGGTCACCTTCTCGAATTATTAAGATTTAAGTCCTAGAATGCAAAGATTTGATCACTAGATCATAAGTTATTCAAAGTGGTCCGTTTGTTCTTTTGCACACTGCACAAAATAAAGAACGGCACATATAGAATAATCTTTGATCTAATGATTGGATATTCAAGTTTTAGGACTCAATCTTAAGAGTTTGAGGTGGCGACCTCAAATATGCTAATTAATTAAAGCAGACAATATTTTAAGTTGCAAAATCAAACACAAAAACATACTTTCTTAGAATAAACAAACCTTTATTTGTAACGAATTTGGGTTTCTTAACCTTCAAAATATATAATTTTTTTTAATAAAAGTTTATAGAAAAGCCTTTGAAGCGACTGGTTGCAAATCAAGTTATCCAAGTTTAATAAATATAAATCTACAATTTTATGTTAATTAGCTTTTTTAAAATGCGAACATGTCCAAGTTTGAAAGAAAATAAAGCTTTTTTTTCTGCATTCATATCACTTAAAAAAAAAAAAAATCAGGATTTTACTAAAAAGATGTAGTCAATTCACTATATTAAACTTTGAACACAAACCAAACAAGTAATTGATAACAAAAAGAAAAAAAGAAGAAACACATTTGAATATTTTAGTTAGATTCAAGTATATTTTATTTATATCTCATATTGAATATTTTTTTATCAACTAAATAAATTGAAAATAGAATGTTTTTATTAAGATGAAACATATAAACTGGGAAGTTTTAACTTAAGTCTCCACTGAAAAGAGGTAGCCATTTCAAACTCTTAAGTTTAGAACACAAAGTAATAGGTAAAAAAAAATCACATTTGAAATAATTGTCGATTTTAAATTATACATATTTCTATTCATATCCTCCTAATTTGAATAATTTTTTCATCAACAATATAAACAGTTGTAAAAATAAAATATGGTTTTATCAAAATAAGTAAAACTTGGGCATAGAAACTCAGTTATTTTAACCTAGAGCATTACTGAAGAGAAGCCGATTAAAGCTCTTATATTTTGAAGATGAAGTTTTAAGCAATAAAAAAAATTTAGCTAGAAAATAAAATATGGTTTTATGAAAATGAGAAACATTTGGATATAATAACAAAGTGACTGTAATAAAGTTTGTTAATTATTTTAAGTACTCTTAGACTGAAAAGAAGTAGCCAATTTAATTTCTTAAATTTTGAACACAAAAAAAAAGCTAATGGTACAAAAAATAAATAAAGAGATTAAAAACCAAAATTCTAAGCTAATTATTTAAAATAAATGTGTTCAATATAATAGTGTGTAAATAAAGTAACGAAAATCTACCAGAAGCATTGAAGGTATATATATGAAATAACAAAAACTTAAAAGATAAGGGATACTAAATCAAGCAGTAAAGTAAAAATCAGTTACAACAATTTAATAATCATTAAATAATTTAATTAAAAAATAAACAGGGGTGATTGTGACACAAAGTGAAAAACTTTGAAAATTTTGCGGGCAAAAAATCTATATCAAATTATATATGATATTTAATTTATATTATCTTTATCCAACACAATTTTTTGAATTAGCATTTATAATTACCTATTATGAAAGAATATCACACATTTTTAGCAACGAATTCAAGAAAAAACTAACTTCTTACAAGAATCCCCATATAAGACTCTAAAATTGCACTAATATGAATTGTGATAACGGATTTTAAAATAGCAAAAAATACTAATTGAGATATTTAATTTATAGATAACCTGAATACGAGTCACAACGCGTAGTTTTTAAATCACGTATAAATACGATAATCGTTATTTGATACTACAACCGCGAGAATACAAATCGTGACATTGGATTTTAAAAACGCAGGAATACAAATCGTGGTATTAATCCTGTGAACGAGAATCGTGATATACAATTTTTAATTCATTTTAACACGAATCGCAACCTGTAACTTTTAAATCAGATAAATAGGAAAATCGATGTTTGATATACAAATCGTGTTACTTAGAATCACGATATTAGCAAATTGCGACGCAACTAAAAAATCCACCAAATAGAACGAAATATCCCTGTGAATATTCGAAGGAATGTCAAGGGCCCTGCTTCTAGTTTTCAGATTCGGAAGAATGATATCAAAAAAACAGAATTCCGGCGTACACCCGGATTACAATCAACCCTAAATAAATTAACAATAAATACTATACAGCTATAAAATACACTAAAAAAAATAAATAAATAAATAAATAACCTCATCATCAGTTTTAAATTTTTTTGAAACTTCAGCGTCTTCACTCTGAGAATCTTCATTTTGTCTTTTAGTTGAATCCATATTGTTACGGAGAAATAAATTCAGCTTTTGAGAACAACAAGAAAATCGATAGCATTTATTGAGGCCTGAAATATCAAAAATTTATGCATGCGTATCAAGCAGAGTTGAAGTTAAGAAAATAAAGTCAGTGGTAATAAAGTCCGGTAACTAAAATATATTATTAGCCCATACTCATTTTCACTGGTCTTTTTACATATTTTTTTCAATATTTAAATGTTATATCATTTATGTAAAATGCTAATAAAGTGAAATTAAATGAAACATTTTAATACAGAGAAAATGTAATGCTAGTATTATAGTAAAATATGAAATTTTAAGACAAATACCGAAATTAAAACATGAAACTGAAAGTCGAAAAACTAAAAAACTTGAACGTGATTGTAACTGAGCTTACAGTTCCTCAGTGGCACATATTTTGCTCTATATTATCAATGCACATTGTTTCTTAGAGGAAATTGAAAAGTTTTACCAAAATCACGAAACGCTCAATAGTTTTCTAGTCTTCTAGTTTAGTGAATTCAACGTTTGCTATCTCTTGTTGAAAAGAGGTAAAACGAGTTTAATGCTCAAAGAAAGAATGCATAAAAAATAGTTTAAAATGATTGGCACATTTAAACAAGATCAAGATATTTTATTTAGCCATTTCCCATGATGAATTAAGCCTACTTTTTTGTCAAAAAAATTCTTCTAAATTCTTTTACTTTAATATTCATTAAAAAAATTAGAGTATTAGTGTAAATTGAACCTGCGAAATCTGTCTCCTAAAAGTAGTGATTATATGGCAAGAATAATTTGTTATCACTAAAAAAAAAAAAAAAAAAAAAGAAGCGGTGGTTGTAGACTTTTCATTTAAATCTTTTCTGCTTATAATTAACTACAAAAAATTTTCATTTTTCCAACAACTTGGCTTGCCGTGCTTACAATTTCCAGACAAATATTTTTATTTCATTTGAAATGCCAAGTATTCTTCAAATTACTAATTGCATGTTTTGTAATAATATTGAGTAAAAAAATCAGGAAAATTCAAATTCAAGATTAAACTTGTGGCAATGAATACAAAATAAAGATTGATGGATGCGTGGATGGATATTTCTGCATCCTGATCTGTTGGACTAGCCACAATCGCCAAGGCACCAAATGGATTTTAAAAGTGCAAACAGTTTAAAAAATCTATAGGTTTGAGTGATGGTGATACTATTAGTCATACTATCTGAGTTGGTTCCCTTTTGTGTAATTTTTTTCCAGCTTATCTCAGGCCCTTGCCCAGAAGTTGCCAAGATATGGCCAATGTTTCGCTATAGATCACAACACAGAATATAGTAAAAAATTGAACAGTCATTATTTAAGTCATGATTCGTGTTTTGTTTTAAGATACAGCAATTTGTTAGAAATAAATACCAGAAAATTGATAGAAAAAAAAACATGAATTTATGATACATTTGTATGAATTAAATGTATAAAAAAGAAATTGTTCAAATACCCAATGTGAAATTCTCCTGCTATAATATACTATGTTTAGAATAATGCGCAATTATAATACTGAATAGAATACTCGAAGGCTGGTGATTGTTATTTTACAAATCTCTACTGAAAAGTACAGGTTTTACAATTGATTTTAATTTCTGATCAGATAGAAATTTTGATTGATTTAATGTTTAAAATTAAATTTTCCAGATTGTAAAGTGATGATACATAAAAGAAAGAAATAAAAATTTTGTGGGATATTTTCTGATTTAAAACTTAATCGCTTTTTTGTAACATCCTACCAAATTTAAGGATTTTACATAACAATTTTCAACAGTTGAGATCTCTTCTTCACTTATTAATCCACACTTAGTTCCACCCTACTGTTCCATGACTGTCATGAAACCTTGGTGTATTACATTTTATGCTTAAAATATTATTATTTATTTTTAATAACTTTAATTCTTTGCTGTAGGGTACCCACTTTTAAAGAGGGGCTAGTAGGAAAAGACAGCATTCTATTACTGATTCAAGTAAAATTAAAGAAACTCTATTATCTTCATTAAGATAAAGCAAATTTTGTTAAGTACAATTTTCAATCACCATTTCTTTTGTTTAAACTATATTTTATTGCACATTTCATTTCGCTGGGTCGTAAAAAAACACAATTCCCATAATTACTTAAGACTCACCGAAGTAAATAATACTTGATTATGTACTTACTGCCCCCGGAACAGATAACTACCAAACTTAAAAGAGAAAGAAAACAATAATAATTGAAACGGCACTTTGGAAAGAAAATTAAGTAGCTAAAATATTTAGCGAAGGTAAACCCATACCTTTTTGACTACACCGGAATAAATAAAAAATGTAACATAAAATATTAAAGCAAAATTTATTGGAAGCAATAATATGTGATTTTTTGAAAGGAACATATGATCTACAAACCAAATAAAAAACGTGTAACGAGCATAACCAAAAGACATACATCAATAAACAAGTAAATTTGATTAGTTCAATTGATAATGATATCCCCTTTCAATCGGGAAAATCTGAAAAAATTGTTAGGTTTCCTTCAGTCCTTTCAAAATGTTAAATTATTTTTCTATCAATTCAAAAAATCGTTTCAACTGTTTTAAAAATGTTGTGTTTACGAACAACTAAGAAGAAAGTAATTTATTCCAGTTATTTTGAAACAGATTTTTTGATTTAAAGCTTACATCGAAGAAAATAAAGCTCCATTTTATGTTTACAGTTAACAGTTAAGTTTTCTATTTCTTGAAAAACTACACTCGTGTGAAAATACTTTAACTTCTACTACAACTTGAAACAAGAAAAAGCGGTTAATTTGTTTATTTTGTAAAAGAACCAAACAAAACAACATTGGCAAACACCTCTACCCTCTGCAAATATTATCACATAAAACACTTAAATGTTAAAGCATTTGTACCGTCCCACCATTTAAAGATTTCTTCTGGTTGATCTTAAAACGCAGAAATCTTTTGTTCCATAATTCGAATAATAATTATTATTCAAATAGATTTAATTTTATTCTTCCTGTATGTTTAAGGATCCATTATGAAAACATCGTAATAACTCCCTGCTCTAATTAAAGTAATGTAAAGATCTCTAAAATTTATATGAATAATGATAATTATAAAATTTAAGTAGGCTTGAAGATCCAAAAATATAAACTTTTTTTTTTACTGCTTATATTGTTTTATTTCTTTAGAATTTGTTTATTTTACTTGTTATTTCTGCTATTGTTATTGGTACTGCAAGTTGTAGGAGATTTTAGTATTGCATAGTCCAGAGTTTTTTTACTTTTCAACTGAATAATATGAGGTTCTTATTTGGACATTATCACAACTCTGTGACATGTCCAGACATATTACGAATGATGTAATTAAATCGATAAATTTAAATGTGAAACTTTTATTTATTTAATATTATTAAATTTAGCTTTATGCTTGTACCTCGAAAATATAGAAAAATAAAATTTTATTTGAAGATACAACATGCGTTATTCACACATTAGTATCTTTTTTTTCTGAATGATCACAATGCATTTTTAATTTACCCGAACATTGTAGGAATAAAACTAAATAAATTGATAGATTAAGAAATGGTTTTCTTTCTTTAATAGTAACTTTATTATTTAACGATATTTTTCAAATGTGATTTTTGATTCGACACTATCACAATTACCACGCCAGCTGATAACTCTGTGTTGTACTTTCGATATATTGTGAATATGAAAAATTAAACATAACTTTCAAATTGGTCCTTTTCTGTTACGCTTTTTTAGTTTCTTCCTGTCCGCTGTGCAGAAGTTGACAAGGCTTGGCGATTATTCTGACCGATTATTCTGAAATTTCCCCCCCTCCCTCCCCCCAAAAAAATCAAACATGAAAAAAATGTAGAAATTGATAAAGAAAAGCACAATTAATGCAAAATAATTATTAAATTAACTAATTATTCCTGTAATGTTTTAAATATTATCCACACATCACTGAAAGTTATTAAAATAAAGATAATAACAGAAATTAAGTTGACATTTTGTCCAAAAGTTACCTTTTCTACCTGGCCACAGGAAGAAATTGAAAGAAAAATAAAAGAAACTGGTTGAAGTTGTAGAAACTGATCGTGTCAAATATTATTGTTTATTTCTCAAGAAATAAAATTAAATATTGAACAAGAAAGATTCTGTTTCCCCTAATTATTTCATTGAAATTGTCAATGTTTCTATTATTTTTATTTACTGTGATGTTGTTTGAAGATATTTCATTTAGTTAATAGCTATTCTTTTCTCTGACCAGGATTTGAAAAAAAAAGTCAGTAATGAGTTGCATAAAAATGACTTCAATTTCTTAAAACCTTCAAGTTTTCTACATTTCGATCCATTTTATAATAATTTTTTTTACCTTGATCAGAAATAGTGCAGGGGTCTGTCCAGACATTTTGTGGAAGGTCCATTTTCATAAATTTGTGAAAAAATTACTCGTAATTTGTGAATATAAGATAAACATTAAGTCACATTCTTTCAACCAGGGTCCGCTTTTGTGAATTTGTGCAAATAGGGTCCGTTATTGCAAAAAAACTTTTTTAAGGAGTTTTTAAATTGTAAAGACATACAGAATTATGCTCAACACTGTAAAATTCTAATTTAAAAAAAAAAAAAAAAAAACTGCAAATGCAGCTAGCGATGCAACATACAAATATTTGGTATTTAGCCTATACTGCTGAACGCTGAATATTCATTCCAGACGAATAAAGGAAAAAGCGCCTGCCGAAGACAAGATTTAATTCGTTTGCATCTCTCTTCCTCCCCCCCTTTCCTGGGAAGGGTTTATTCGATTAACAAAACAATAATGAAGATAAACAAATTTGTGAAGGGTCCGATTAAAAGATAAATTATTTCGTGAAAGGTCTGTTTTTAAGTTAAAATATTTTGTGAAGGGTCTGATTTAATGAAAAGATATTTTGTGAAGGGTTCGTTAACGGACCCAAATTTCCTCTAAACAGACCCCTGTAGAGCTACATGTAAGTTGGCTGCATTTCTAAAATTATAGCATCAGCATATTCTAAATCATTTAAATTTTTTAGATTACATCATGAATGAAAGTGCGAAATTATCTGTAGAAAGTCTTCTCTTTAACGTTCTCAAGAGTCTCAATATTCCTGTGCATACTAGTGAATTGAAGTATCCAACAGTATGTATATCATATTGATAGCTAATTTACTTTGCATGTGTAGTTCAAGTAATGTTTTTATTTATTTCAACAATTGCTCTAAGAAACTCTTTAAAGCATTGAAATTAAAAGACAACTGTTTTATAATGGTCAAGCAGAAATTACTTTGTTTTCTTTGATACCAGGGTTGGAGTTTTTGCCGGCAAAAGGGGTTTTTTGCCAGGACAGTGACAAAAACTGGCAAAAACCAAATTATTTAAATTGCTGATTAAATATTATTACAAATTACTTAAAGCATATTTAAATCAATCATAAGGAATAATAATTTTGATACATTACATGAAAAATTATTTTAAAAATATTAATAATTAATATAAGGGTAATAATTTTTAAAGGATTGAAAGTTTTTGACCTCTTTTCATTTTAGAATACTTAAATAAATGTTTTTGTAACAAATTGTATTTTTTTTTTACTTCTTCATAATAACTTTTGATATGTATTATTTTACATATCACTCATACACTATATTTAAAGAGAGACATAAGAAAGCTAAGATGGAGGTTTTATTAGATAGATTTTGATAATCACCTCATTTCTCAATATTACTTCAAAGTGCAAACAAAACTGCACAATTTAAATTCTTGTAAAATTTCCAGTGAGTTTTGGGAATTAATGTCTCATTTACACTCGTGTCCTTCTAGTAGTACTGTCATTGAAAGAGTGTTTTTGAATTTTTCATTTGTACAATCTAAAATTCGGAATAAGTTGACTCTAAATAATGTTTCAAAACTAGTGTTCTGTTATGCTATGTTGAGACAGCACAAATTGTACTGTGATGATTAATAAAGTATTGAATTTGGGCGAATTTAAAAAATTGCATTGATACTTGTATATTCTAATTAACTACACATGTTGATAGATATTTTATGTTTTAAATTATAGTTATATTAATTTAAAATAAGTTCATTTCACTGGAAAAAAAGAGAATAATCACTAATTTTCCGATCAATAATGTTTTAAACTACTAAAATGATATATTAATATATGATTTAATTACGGAATAATAATTTTGTTAAGTTTTTTAGAATTATATATATTTATAGTATATATTTCAATTTTAGAAATAATTTTTTTATCAAAAATGTGTTTTTGTCCTCATTCTGGAAAATATAGGTTTTTGCCACTTTGCTTGGCAAAAACCTGTTTTTGCCAGGACGGTTTTTACCATGGTTTTTTCCACCTGCGGCAAAATCTTGCCAACCCTGTTTGATACCTTTAAAATAATTGATATTATTTAACTGTAAAAATATTGTATTCAATTTAAAATGACAATTAAAATAATATTATTTTCATAAAATTTAAATATTTCTACAGTTGAAATAAGTGACTTCTTACTTGTTAACAGATTAACATGAAATACGTAAAGGTGATAACTTAAACTAATTTCAATAGATTTTATTTTAAGTTAACTTTAATAAAATAAATTATATTTGTTACAAATTATACTTATTTAGACATTCTGAAAAAGGCAATTGATATCCAGAATTAAAGTGTGGCTCAGTTAAAAGTAAGTTTTTGCCATTTTTTTTTGTTGTAAACAACTGATGGAGTGTAGTTTACAGTCGAACCTCGATTCATCGTTCCCACATCTTTCTTTTTCCCGTATGTATTGCCTTGTTTTAATTGTCCTGTCACAAATGCTGTTCTTATGTTAATATTACCCGTAGATCGTATTTTAAACTGGCAGATTCTCGTTTCTATCTTTCAGAAATTCTACCGACATTTGATAAAGAAATTGAAGTTAATTTGTTTTGAGAAGAAAAACAGTAACTTCTAATGTTGATGATGAAGAAAATGAAGATTTGTTACAATTCGGTTAAAACGCTTCCAACAACAAGGTGTTAATGCATGATTTGCTAAAAATGTTGAAACTTGAGGTGCTGTTAGTTAAAGAAATGATTGCAGAAGCTGAAGAAGTGCAAAGTGATTCCAATGAAAATTCAACTTAGCTCAGCCAATTTTATATCCATTTATTTTATTATTTTATATCCATTGTTGAACAGCCGACCCTATTTTTTGGGTTAACGACTACTAATGTTCAACTCCATAGCTTTGTAATTTTGAACCCAATGCAGAAGACAAGGGAACTCCTGGATCAAGCATTGGAAAAAATTTGCTTTCGTGGAGGACTTCTCATTGGAACTACATTTCTGTTACATGGAGAGGAAGACTACGAGAATCTCCCATGGTTAGCCTGACAGGCAAAAGAACTCTAACTCATGATCTGGCTACCACTGAGGATATTTCACGTCAACGCTGTGGTCGGTGCAAGCCCGATGTAGAATTCGCATCGACCAGCCATCGTCAAGATCCGAACCCGGTTCACCACATATATATCTATTATCTCATCTCATATATCTATCATTCATATGTCTTATATCATATATGCTTATATTAACGATATATTTATTAATATACGATGTCTAAAAGCTATATTTTATTTGTCTTCGTTTTCTTCCCCAGAACCTAAGAAAACAATGAAGAATCTGAGTTTTCTTGTTTTTTGGAAGCAGGATTTATTTTCACATGTCTGCAGTACTCTTGTATGTATTTTATCAAATTAACTTTTATATAATATTAATGCATATTTTATTTTTATTAATGCTACTTAATTTTTCAAAAATAAAGCACATGCATAAGCATAGCAAATAATGCATATTAAATATTATCTATTGATTCTTTTTTAAAAATTCAGAAGCCAATAATTATTAGAAAACCTAAAATTAACAAGAAATAAAGATATTTTATATAAATTAAAATACTGTTTCAAAGGCAAACAAAACAAAATATTCATAATAAGAGCCTCCTTTTTTATTCAATTCTCTAGCCTTTTCATGTGCTCTACTTTTCCTTAAAGTTTTTACCAATATTTATGGGACGTTCTGTATTTATATGTATATGTTATGGGTAGGACAGGGCGATATAAGAAATTTTATATCATGATGCATCGTCAGTTTTGCATCGCAATATAGCGATGTATCGCGATATAGTATTTTTGAATTTCATTTACTTGTAAGGCACAGAAAGTCGGATTTCTATCAAAACTTCATACTCAGATTGATTTAAATCAATTTATGAATTTGAAGATATATATGTTTTGCTTAAGAAAGATATTTAATGCTATATTTTCTAAAAATGATCGTGCAAATAACGAAAGATTTCTTAGTTTAAAAATAAAAATAATAAAAGAATAAATAAAATTGAAATTTATCAATATATTTACCTAACAATATAGAATGAAAATTTAAAAAATAGGCTTGTTAAAAAAAATTTGTATGCTTTAAACAAAGTGCTAAATAAATTTAGAAAAAAAAAAAAAAACGCTTTTAACACAACACTATTTTTTATCATTATTATTTCACATAAATAATTAAGTTAAATTGAATAATTACAGATTTCTGAACGAAAAAACAAAGTAAGGTTGAATTTCTTAAAAATAAAAGCAAAAGAATTATGATATTTGATAATATATTTAACTGACAATATTGAAAGAAAATTAAAAAACATGATTATACTCATTAATAAAACAAAGTGCTCTATGATAAAAAAAAAGAAGTTGCAAACCTTACTAACTTTTTTGAATAAACAAAGTTGATTGACTTATGTCCAAATTCAGAAGAGGAAAAATAAGTTTTGTTTTAATTTTATTTATAAAAACAACTAAAGATTTATAAATTTAAAATCAGTAATAAAAACCAATTAAATTCTTAGAAGTTTTATCCAAAAAGTTTTTAATACATTAAAATAAAGTAAAAAATAGCCTAACAAACTTAATTGCTTTGTAATTTAATTCTTTATGGCCACCTTAAATTAGATTTCCGATTGCAATAAATTCAATAATGTAAAAAATTATTTAAACATATAATATCAAAATTAATTTTCACATTTAAAAACAAATAAAAAAGTTTTGTTTTGAAAAAAAATCACATAATTAATTAAGAAACACTTCTTTATATATTCTTTTCAATAAAAGATTACGTTCAGAACAAGGCAACGACGGCGATCACAAAGTCAGTCCCGCTGAAAATAATCTACAAGAAACAATATCAATTCGCGACAAAGAGAAAGAAAAAACGAAAACGAACATGCGAGATCACGATATATGTTCTCAAAACTGATTCTAATTCTACCACTCATCAATCAAAACCGTTTCAACATAACGAAACAAACATCGTCTTCTTCCACCGCGCGAGTTGGCATCGGAACGTAAGAGAAGATCCTTGCATGTCTTGTATCGCTATATCGTTTTGCGTTCGTCTTCTCTACTCGACGGCTTAAATCAAAAATCTGATGCATCACCTGGAACGAAACTCGTTGTATCGGCCTGCCGATATAGGCGTTAAATCAATATGTCGCGATATATCGATTTATAGCCCAGTCTTTGTTACGGGTGAGGAAATAATTCTAGCTAATAATTATAATAATTGCCTGTTATAATTACTAGTAAGAACCAAACATTATTAATATGAATAGATTAATTACATTGACTGTACTATAATATACCTATGTTTTTGTTGGATACCTAGTAAATGAAAGAAACAATTATCCACGCAAGGACCCTATAACTGATAACTATTTTTGGATAGTAAAGTAAATACCGCCTTTATTTTTATAGTTATAGTACTATTTTATTTTTTTCATTAACTGAATTTTTTTAGTTAACCACATCTTAGGAGCTTATTAATAAAATGTGTATTTCTAGCAACCTGAGATACAAAAATGTGAGGAGACCAAAAGATAATGTAAAAAATTGGATGAAAAGTATCAAGAATGCCTTGAAAAACTTAACAATATTACGATTCCTAAAGAAGAGGTTTGTAGTTAATATTTTGTTTATATAAACATAAGAATTTATGAAACCTACTTAAACATTTCCTTGTTTAGTATGATTTGTTTATAATTTTTTCCTGCTCGATATAATATCCACTTCCTTCATACAAAAATTGACGTCTTAATGTGTGGTTGTGATATTGAGCGTGCACAAAAAGACTATAAATATTTGCTCCAAATTAAAAATTGCAACATTAATTTTGACTAAACAATATAGTACACATTAGGAAACTGAAAAAAATATCAATAATGTTGCAACTTGTTTTTTCTTCTGTTAATAGTATATGCATTAAAATGTCCTTTAGAAATGCATTATTATTTAAAAGATCATTACCTTTAAAAAGGAAATTTAAGAAGAATGTGTATGCATTTTTTTTTTAGCCAAAAGAATACAGACAGGACTTAATTATACATGGCTGATGATTACTCTGAATATTAATATGAAGTAATTGGTTAGAATAGGGAGTTTCTCAGGGGCATAGGGAATTTCTCAGTATTAGTATGTGTTACAACATGGTCTTTAAATATGAAGTAAAAATTCAATTTTTAAGAAGTTTAACTTTATGGGCCACTGAAAATACTGATCACAAAAAAAATATGGTTCAAATTTTTCTTGTTTTATGTTACTAGGTTTTTAAGTTACCTACATATGCTACTATGTATTTAATTCTTTCATGAGTATCACAGAATTATATTTTATCAGGTTTTATAAGTACTCAGGGGTGATTGTGCTCCGGAAAAAATCCAGATTTCCGGATTTTTCGCTAACTGCTATCTGAAAGTTTCCAGAAATCCAAAGTCCAGAAGTTTCAAGAAATCATCCATCACATTATATATAAAAATTCGTGTATATTTTATTTAAAAATATTAGAACTAGAATTTATACTTGGCATCATTTGTGAATATTTTTTCTGATAAAATAATAAATGTGATTAGAGATAAAAGTATACTTCCACATAATTATTCATTTAAATTATGCTGCATATAATTCATTTAGAATATCATGTTTTGAAAATTTCAGAGATTTAAATTTATAAAGACATAAATTTTTTGAATGATTTTACTTAAGAAATTTTCAGGATTTTTGAGTTGGGCCCACAATCACCCCTGAATACTGTTGTGATTTTCTTTAAAAATATTTTGATATTGTAAGTTTCTCTTTTTTGAGCATTAATTTTATGTTTTGAATGTATGGAACACCCTATTACAAATTAGTGTATTAATTTTTTTTAAAAAATACATTCACTATTTTTAAAATATTATAACTATTTTATATCTTTCCCCTTAGTTTTAAACAACATTTACATTTTCTTTTAGAAGTTTGTTAAATTAGGTTTAATATTTTACACTACTCATAAACTATTACTGAAAGAATTACACGGAAGGTGTCTAATACTTTTTTTCAACAAATGTTTGAAATTAATATTGGTTTTAATCATGTATTATACTTTTAATTCAAATAAACTCATTATTTAAAAAAATTAAATATTTTTCCAAGTATTTTAAGTAATAACTCCTATGTTTGACTACCCATGCTATTTTATTTTCCAAATATTCATGTTTTATTATGAATATCCGAAATATGATTACTGTACTTCTCGTGTAAAAAAATTTATATATTTAAAACATTTAGATTAAGCAAACTATTGAAATGCAACTATGAATATTTAAAACAATTTATTAATTACAATATAATTAAATTAAATAGCAATCCAAAGTAAAATGTTTGCAGTTGGGTTCTTTTCAAGACCAGCACTTGAATGCCTTGTTGAGTTTTTCGGGAAAATAGATTCATAAATTTCGTGAGAATTGTTGACATTTCTTTGCACCTCATTGCTCGAAGGAAAAACTTGGATGTCTTGTGGGGGCACGATCTCAGGCAACACGAGTAAACAGATCTGATGAGAGGCGTGAAAAAGCCTATTTGGCGCTGAAATTACCCTCAATAGGTTGGCATAACAACACTTGAGAAATTACCCAACCGGTATTGTCCATGGTTTCACACAAATGCAAACAGAAAAAGGTAAAGATGAAGTGTTTCTTGCGAGTGAATAAACAAACAAACTGATTCGAATGATTCTCACCCAAATTTAGAAGAGAAGTATGTTCATATTCTTAATTTGTGTGAGATTTAATTCATAAACTTAATAATAAAAATATGCTAGCGTATGTTGAAAATTCCATGACATGTAACTAAGAAAATGCATCAGTTTTTCAAAAGCAAAAAAAAATTTTAAAAAATCGCTATATACAGGCTGGCTATGAAGTAGGGTATAGTAAGTGAATTTTATCAATCAGAATAAATCAGAGAAATGGCAGGAAATTTAACAGAAATATCTTAGAGATAGAGAGTTCACCTTCCAATGAGGTGAATCGGGTTCATTGAGATGGCTGGTCTATAGGAATTCCACACTCGGCTTGCACTGACCACAGTGCTGACAAAAAATCCTCAGTGGTAGATGACCGATCATGGCCTATAGTCCCCTTGCCATTAGGCTACTTTTAAAAGTTTTTCGTTGTTTTACTCTCCATGTAACGCAAATGAGAGTTTGCCTTCGAAAGCGAAACCCTTAACTATCAAAATGCCTCCACCACGGCAAATTTCTTCCAATACTTGATCTAGGAGCTCCTTTGTCTTCTAGATTTGGTTCAAAGTTGCAAGACTATGGAGTTTAACTTTAGCATTCGTAAACCTGAAATTAAGTCCGCCGTTTAATGACATTTATTAAAAAGAAATTCAGGGAAAATTAATTCAAACAAGCATATTTAATTGGGGTGCTTAACCTGATTTTTATTTGCCTGATTCTTAACCTGCTATTTGTAACTTTTTTTAATAAAATTTTAATTAGGAGCTGCATTCTAATAAAACATTTCACTTCCTATCAATGAAACTTCTTTATATATGTGTACATGAAATAATTAAAATGCAAAAATATTGTCAAAGACCTTACATAATCATGATAAAATAATTTATTTCTAGCAAAGAACTTTATTCTTTATTTCGTAGCCATTATAAAAACATTTTATACGCAATTTTAAATATATATTCAACATAGAGTTGCTCATTGACCCTGTGGTAGAATTTTTTTGGGATTTCAGTGACAAAACTCTTTAACGGTAATATCTTTCTGCAAGATACTTTTAATAATAACAAAGATGTACGTTACTAATTTAAGGTAACAAAAACGCTGTGTTTACAAAAACAAAAAGACAATATATTTTTAAAATTGAATATGTAATATTTTTTTGTTTCTAGTATTATGGGTGATATTCTCGAATTTTGTTGGAGGAGGTAACACACTAATTATTTCCTTTATCGCATTTTGCTAATTATCTTCCATTAAAAAATTAAATATCACAAAATCCATAGCAGTAATTACCGAAAAACAGATCAATTTCAAAATCACGCAAATCTGTCTCCTCAGAGAGGGGTTGTCATATGCATGTTTCGTTTCAAGATTTCATTGTTGTAATAAATTATATCTTAGAGAAAAGATAGGTTTTTAAAAACTATATGGAAATCCAAAGCAGTAACTAACAAAAAAATCACTAGAATCATTGCCTTAAAAAGTAAATGATCAAACGCACAATTCGGATTTCCCATATCGCCGGAAATGTATTGAGATATCTGAAAACAATGTGACAATCAATGTCAATAACTGCCAAAAATACAATCAAAATGAATTTACGATATTGGCTTAAATTGAGTGCTTCAAAAGTAGATTATTTAAATGCGCGATTCAAACTTTGCATGTAAATTCCTGCAGAAAGCAAACCAAAATTTTTTACTTCCCAAAGAAAAAAAAAATCTTTCTGTAAGAATTCTGTCAAGTCTACGACAATATCGCCGTGATTCTGCCCTGGGGCTCATTGGATTTTTTAAATTAATTTTATTCCATTACGTCAAAAACGCATTTTAATTAAAGATAAATTTAAATTAGTTAAATATTAATTTAAAAAAAATTCCAATGGTATTTTAATTGATTTGAGTAAAAACTATTTATAAATGCATATTCAACTAAAGAATTCGCAATATTAATATTATTGATCACACTGAATTGATAAAGATGTATAGAGAAATAAGCAAGTTAAGAAAACAGAATAAATTCATAAAACAAGTGTAAATAGGAGAATCTAATGAGCAACTCTATTTTGGTTCAGTATTTCTTTTAATGAACTAATTAAATAAATTTTTGAAAATTTTGAACTGAAAATACGATAACTATTGAAGTTTTACTTTTTTGTCAGAAGTAAATTATTATATGGTCCCTATATTTATCATATTTCATAAATATAAGACCCATTGAAATTTTAATTTCTATTATTTTTAACTTGCATGATAAAGAGATCTATTATATTCTATCTATTATATGGAGATCTATTTTAAAATGACAAATCTGAATTGCATTAGATTTTTTACTACATTTGCTAGATGTTAAAATAGTGATAAGTCTCCCACCCTCCCCTCTATTCATACTTTTTTAAAACCTTAAAAATTATTGAATTTATTTTTTAAATAACTAGAGTAGTGAACAATATTATCAAATCCAGTAAAATAAGACTACAATAAAAAGCCTAAAATATTTTAATTAATGGATCGGCGCTCTGGCACAAAATCCTGCGATTTACCAATCTCAATTAATTACCTTCTTAAATCAAATTAATAAAAGGGATACAAACATTTCTAAGCTTTGTGATTGTTGACTGCTTTGGACTCGCATGAAAATTCTTAATTAGTGTATGATCTTCAAATTGTCCTGCTGATCTAAAATAAAACATTGGGAGAAGGTCATCAGCTTATTTGTGACAAAGATCATGATGCCTCACCAGCAAAGAAATTAATATTTATTATTATTGTTGTTTTTTAGCGATTGGAGGAAATATTTAACGTTGGTCTCCATGGTTAGCAAAAATTTGAGAGATCAGTTCCATTTCAAAGGGAAGGAGATAAAGTCTGAAATCTGTGAATCTCTTGCAAAATGTAGCAGAGTAGCCCGTGTGAATGCAAGAATTCTTACCACTGTATCCAGCTCAATGTAAGCGCCATGCAATTCATCAACCATGTAAATCTATCACTTTTTACAAACACTCAGTGAAAAGAGCATCTTTTAGAGCATTTAGAAATCGAAAAACGTAAATAAGCTTCTTTAAGCACTTTTTACTTTTCTTTTACAGATGTTGGATATAAATAGAGAATTCAAAGATGATTGTGAGAATATTTCAAAGACAGCAAAAAAAAAAAAAAAACATTTAAAAATATGTAGAGTGATATTTCAGTAAGTTGAATTATCCGGTGATGGAATTTTAGTTATATGGAATTAGGAAGGAATTCAGTTTTGATTTACTTTTGTACAAAAATTTTGTACTTTTATACAAAAATTTTGTACTTTCATACAAAAATTTTGTACTTTTATACAAAAATTTTGTACTTTTATACTAAAATTTTAAACATTTTGTACTTTTATACCAAAACAAAAAATATTAATTTCATCAGTTAAAACTTTAAAATAGCAGTGTTTTCCAACTGAACAAAACTTATAGTGAGTTTATAGTATAAAAAATAATTTTAATACTGGCGTAGAATTTGATGTAAATTTGTTTGCCAGTAAACTTGTGTTAAGCTAAACTTATTTATTTAAAACAAGACTAAAATGTTATTTATTCCTTCACTTGATAATATACTTATTAAAATTTTGTAATATACTTATTGAAATTTTGTAATATACTTATTAAAATTTTGTAATACACTTATTAAAATTTTGTAATACACTTATTAAAATTTTGTAATATACTTATTAAACTTTATAATATAACTTATTAAAATTTTGTATATATTTTCGTATTTATGTTTAATAAACAATTTCTTATTTCTATTTTATCTTGTTATTATTTATACAGGGGCTGTATGAAAGTTTTCCCTTTTATTTAAAAGTATTGAAAGTAAAAAATTTGAATTTAACATAAATTTTCTAAAATTTTTTTGTGCATAAATTTTATCAATCATAATAGAAATTCTGCTCCATTTATTCTGGTTTTAGCTGGATTTTTATAGTATTAGTCTAGATAACTTGTCTGGATGTTGACGAAGAAATTTGAATTTGTGAAGGTACTGTTGCAAATTGACTCAATACATTCTGCTAGCAGAGACATATTCTTTGTCTTTTACTTTTTAAAACCAATCGATGTGTATAATATTTTAGAATTAACAACGTTGGAAGGTTTACTCACTTTGATAAGTTTTTTTAAAAAATAAAATAGACAGCAAGTTTATAACTTTAAGGAAAAAAGTTATACAGTTTAAATACTAAAGTTTATGAAATACTAAAGTTTATGATCTAAAATATATATATACATAATATATATATCTATAGAAATATTAAGATATATTATATACATATTGTTGTTGCTAGTTATGTGATTTCTCTCGATTTGTATTAGGTTAGATCACAATTTGTTCGTAAATAAGTGTTTTAATCTGATTCAATTTATTTTTATGCAAAACCTAAAGTATTTCAATAAATGTGGAATATGCAAATTTTATTTTCCCAGCACACTTATTTTTTTTGATACCCACAAAATTATGAAAAATTATTCATGCAACAACTTAAAGCAGTTAAATAAAAGATTTATATATGTAACATGATTTCTAGCAATGAAGTAATTCTGCCAAAAGTGTCATTTTTACATTACTGTCTCATATTATTGTTTCCACTTTTAGTTTTGGGAATTTTCACTAAATAACCGCACTATACACAGAAACAGCTTCCCTTTGCATTATCAACTTGCAGGTAATTTTCTTTTTAAATTACATTACTTAACGTAGCAATAATTTCTGAATAGTTTTATTATTATTTTTATTTAGAACTTAAAAATTAATGTATATTGTTCAGCCGTAGTTGAATAGTCGAACAATCACTTATGAGGAGAGATCTTTTCTTATTTGTTTATTTGTTACGCAAGCGCTCTGAAACTCTTGCTAACTCGAATATTTTTTGCCTGCTTTAGTTGAATTAGCGATTTCACGATAGCATGTTTTACTCTGGCTTTAAGAGTTTCAGAGCGCAGAGCCTTTTTCCCAAATACTTTGGAAGTTTGAAGTATGTTATTATTAAGTTTTTATTTTAAAGTTTTTAATAAATAGTTTATTTTTGCAATTTAGTTTTACTTAGTTATTCGATGGCTCATATTACTTTTAATTCATGTTAGTATTCCCCCACATATATTAACTGGATTAGTAGTAGTTAGAAAAAGAGTATAATAAAACACAGATTATGGAAAAGAGACTTTAATATGTTAATACTTATCAATTAAATTATGATACTATGACAGTATAAAACCATGAGACATTACTTAACACAACAGTTATTATACATGTTATTAACAGTTTAACCAGGTTATTAACAGTTAAAACCATGAGACATTACATAACAAACACAGAATAAACATTATTGCTTTTGTTTTAGAATATAAAGGGAATTGGTGACAAAAGAAATTCATTTTTTGTAATAGATTACACGTAAGCTTCATTAAAGTATAAAATGTAACCTGAAAATAACTAGCAAATCTTTCTGACTTTACAAATGATTTTTATTAACAAAATATGCATTTGTACAAGCTGAATTTTTTGTTTTTAAAATTAAATTACGATTAACAATATTTACTTAACGTAAGTGTTATTAGTCTCATAAAATAAAGTATGCAGTCCTTAAAATGGATGTGAAGTTTTTACAAAATATGTTCCCATTGTATGAAGATTTTTCTCTAATTCTCCACCACCCCTTTCAATTAATGATTTATTAAGATGACTGCTTATTTGCTTGCATATGTTTATTTTCAAAAAGCCATCTAGGTCAAATCGCTTAAAATCTAAAATAAAATAATAAATTTTAACGTACTGAATATTCCAAGAACTTGAAATGTACAAAAGAAATCACAATTTATCGATAACCATTTATAGTTTTTGGCTTCCTTGAATTTTAATGCTACTAAATTGGAAACTTTTCTTTATGTTCAGAACAAAATATTGGTGCGTTTTTAGTATAATAATGTGTCTAGTTACTTTTAAAATAGTATGAAGTTTGGCTCTAAAATCTACTGCCTTACAAACATGTAAAAATTACAAGCGTCTAAGTAGCATCTTACCTAGCCAGGCATATAAGATGCTACTACTTAAAAAAAGAAGAAAAAAAAAACAGCAAAAAAAAAACAGCAAAACTCGTGGATCAGTGTAATCTGCACTAGTTTCAATTCTTCAAATTCCGTTTTTCCATGTGTCTTTCAGAACATAAATTAACAGGTTTTAACAAATATGCATAAAAACTCTAACAATGTTTAGTAAAAAATATGATGCTAGATTATTCTTTATTAAATCTATTAAAATTTCCCCACGAAAACTTTGTCGAAAAATAATTTTTCAAATAATACTTAGCTGAATATTTGGCCAAATATTCATTACATCCCTAGTAACCACATCTTTTAAATTAGATTTATGGTTTACTAAGTGTGTTTTTTTGGTGTGATATTACGTGTTTTTACTTAGTAAAATATTTAAATGGTAAAAAAGATTATAGCCGTCTTATGTTCCGAAAAACAGTTTCTTCAGATAAAATGAAAAACTGTAACAGAAGAGAAATAAATGAGAACTATCATTCTGTTTTTTTTTTAAATATATTTAAAAAAAATTGCAATACATGTTATTGTAAAATGACATTTATCAATTAAACTATCAACATAAACTATATTTCTTTAATAAAACTCTTACATTTTTTGATCAATTGTTGAATTTTTCTGAAAAAGAAGATCAATATTGATATCAACATTGCAAACTTCAATACACCATGTCATACCACTAACCTAGCTTCATATAATTTTATAACCTCATGCACGTAAAATATGCAGTTAAAATTTTAATGTAGACACCCACTAAATATATACAAGGTTCCGACTCTTTTATCAAAACAAAAATTAAGGGCTTCTATGGACCTTAAGAATAGTATATTAATTGTTAATCATCAAATATGCATCCACAGTAACAGTGCCAATTATTTACCTTCTAAAAAAAATCATTTTCTATAAGCACATGTAGTAAGAGTCGAATTGAATTTCTTGAACTCATTTGATTTTGAAGGTAAATATGAGTATTCTTCTTAGGTACCTTAAAACTGTCAACAAAAAAAAGAAGAAAAAAAAAAAAGAAAGAAAGAAAGTAGTCATGATCTTTCCATGCACAATATCCTGCTTCACCCTATTTTTGCTTTCAGGAAGCTCTCTTCTCCACACAGGGTCTCATTCTAGGTGAAAGGAAGAATGTTATAATGAAAGAATCAATAAAATAAGGATTATAATAATGAACGAAGGGCATGTTTTCTTCCTCTTTCCTGTAGCCACCCTTATACACACCCCTTTTTGTCTCTCAATTTCTCTGCCCTTAAAACTGAGTCTCATTCTAAGCAAAAGAAAGGCGGACTTTTAGTTTTAAATATTTTAGTCAAACAAAAAATTTTTTCTAAGCAATTGGTGATACTGGAAACTCAGAACTTTTTAAAAATCTTCGAACCTTTTTAAGTAATTTCAAGAGCTCTTATTTTCGGAAATAAAAGTTAAGTAGCTTTTAAGGAGAGTGGGAATCCTGTAAATATATAATTAATATTCATTTTTAAAAAAAAATACTTAATGTGTGATAATCTTTAATAGAAGCTAGTAGCTTTTATTCGTGAAGTTTCTTCTTCTTCTTAGGCACTACAGACGGTTACCGTCCACGGTCGTCTCAGTCAGTTTACCCCATATAGATCTATTTGATGTCATATTTTTCCATCTGTTATCTCCCAAGTCCTTTAACCACTTCTCTACTCTATCTAACCATTTTGTTCTAGATCTTAGCATTTTTCCCCCTCTGGTGTTTTGAAGGTTATATTTTTAACAGGATTTCCATCGCTATATACGTGTCCTAGCCACCTTATTTGAGCAACGTTAATTATTTTTATTATTTTAGGTTCTTTGTATTTTGTTTTTAATCATGGTTGTAACGAGTTCTCCAAATTCCGTTTTCTCTTACTACACCAAGAAATTTTCTTAATATATTTTTTCTCGAAAGTCATTAATTTTTCTTCGTCTGTTTTGTTAATTGCCCAGCATTCACTGCCGTATAAAACTATTAGTCTCACTAGTGTCTTGTACAACTTTATTTTTGTTTCATAACTTATGTATTTAGATTTGAACTGGTTTCTCAATCCATGATAACCTCTGTCAGCCATGTTGATTCTATTTATGATTTCAATTTTTACGCCATTATTATTATTTACTTAAATTTTTAAATTGAGCTACTTGTTCAAACTCATATTTATTAATTTTCAGTGTTTGGAGATTTGTATTCATATCATATTTTACTTCTTTAGAAAAAGTTTTAATATTTTAAAACAATCACTATTTTTCTCTGTCAAGGATACTCAGATTTAAGTTTTTTTTTTTTTTTTTTGCTTAAAAGTATTATTTAACTTATGTTTTAACTTTAAAAAGTGCTAGGCTCAATAAAGCTTAAAATAATTTTTGAATCAAGCGTACAATACTAGCTAAACATAAACATAATACAGTCAAAATTACGCTGTCTCAAAAAGTTATCGTGCAAGAACATTCTAACATAAAATAGGTCTAACTAAAACATACTTATCACTACATTATTGTTCTACTTGTAAAAAATTAAATAATGAATAAGTTGACTTGCTTAGAGGTGTCCTTTTTAATGATGCCCCTTCCCCCAGTTTCTCACTTGTCTGATGGACACTATTCTATAAAGCTACACCTCTGAAAAGCCATCCTAGTCAAGACCAGTATTTAGTAATTGATAACAAGATAAAAATGAAAGAAAAAAAAAAAAAGGAATACAAGTGTTTTTTTCCCTATGAAAAGTTATAGACTTTTGTAAAGAATAACATGATTGACAAAGTGAGAGAAAAACTAAATAGTGGTCACTCACTTAGTCTAAAGCCTTAAACTGGCTCTAAACTTAATCGAAAAGATCTGGATTAAGAATATGTTCTAAATAATTTTTGCAATTAGCAATGACGAAATGCAGAGTACTTCAAGAAAATAATTAATTATAAAATAAGCTTACTTTATCAAAAGAGAACCCAGCTCTGAAATAACCAGCAGCAAGAAGCAACTCAATAATTTCTAGGAACTTTTTTTGCTTGTTCTTCATCTTCTCGAACTTCTACTTTTCTCATAAAATTAAATTAATAGAACTATAAAACAATGGAATAAAGGAGTATCACAAACAATTTAAAAAAAAAGGAAAGATATTTTGAATATAAGTTTTAAATTAGAAAATTTTATTCAGAAAATTAAAAGAAGCCCAATTATTTCAAATATTTCTTTATACAGTTTTAATTCTTTAGCATTAATGAAATGTATCAATAAAAAGAAGAAAAAATTAATATTTTAGTTCATGAGTTAGGCTAAAATGAATAAAAAATATATAAATATTCTTTTCAATAAACTTAATTATTATTAAATAACATAGCATATTTGTCAAGCCAAATATTGCACTTACTGAAGAATGTCAGATCATGGGGGGTTGTGGAAGCACTCACCTTTATTGCCCTTTAGTGTGGGCAGGTTGTTAATCATTTTCTTTTTCTAATTTTTTCTTATATCTGTGCTGCGGAAAATACAAACGGCTTCCATGTTTTTAATATTTGAATTTGATACGTCTCTTTTTAACTAACTTTAGTTAAATTTGGCACTCGATCACAGATTTTTTTTAAATAGAATCAAGTAATTATTATTATTTCTTTAAAAAATTTATTAATTAATATTTGGTGGGAGACTTAAGGGTAATTTATTTAAATTGTCGTTCAACTGTAATAAATCTTCGATGCTTTACAAAGTCAAAGATTGGAAATATGGTAAGAATTTTTTTTTAAAGTTTAATTTGATATAAGTTTAAGAAAAAGTAAATTCACACTGCTTTATTGAAAAATTACTAAAGAAAACTTTGATCATAGCTTTCCAAACACTTGATACAACGCAAATGTCTTTTTAAGCTCTAAAAATATTATATTTTTCTTTCCTTTTGGAATAAAAATTTAAATTAAACCATAAGCCAATTAGAAAAGAAATGTATAATTTTAAACAAATTTTAAGAAATGCCGCCTTATCTAAAAACTATTCTGCTCTTAACATCTTTTTGCCAACCCACTAGCACTTACTTTTAATACTCAAATAACATGGACAATATTTTTAATTTTAAAGAACTAAATACACTTTCATATCCTACTTTTCTTAGGGTGAATTACTGGAATTTATATAAAAAATATATAAAATGTCTTTCTAAATGCTTATTTCAGTAGTATGCTAAATTTTTAAATTAGTTTTAAAGGTAACTATCACTAACATGTTTAGAATAACAAGCTCATGCAATGGTGAATAAAGATGAGATGGGCTCAGGCTCTTTTACTGAAGATACCGAAAAATTTCTGCCTTTAAAATAATTTTTTAGCGGTTTTTTGTATTAATAAGTTAATAATTTAGGTCATTTCTTTAAGTATAAGATAGTTGACATTTAATTTAGTTTAAAATGATGGATTCAGTGTTTAATGTAAAATATAATTTCGAATGACTTTGGTCACATGGGATTATTTCCATATCAGTATCTGTTTGCACCAACCCAAGTATCTGTTTGCATTATATCACCCAAGATATTTTTAACTTACAAAAGCTTTTGTTATGAAAAAAAAATATATAAAGGTTTGCCTGGTATGATTAGAAGTTGGCCCAGGGGTATTTAAGTATCATAATTTGTCGCACCAATTACAATCCTGTAGTTGCCAAATGGATTTTAAACTTGCAAATACTTTTAAAAAAATATATAGAGGTTTTCCTTGGTGTGGCTACTAGTTATACTCTTCGAGTTAGTCGCCTTTTGTTATGTGTTTTTCTTTTCTTTCTTTTTTTTTTCCAGTTTCTCACAGGCCACTGCCCGGAAGTTGAAAAGACTTTTATTTACTCAGGGTCTTAGTAATCTTTTGTATCTCGGAATCGACTAGGTGCAGATTAAAATTCTTCAGGCTCAGATCTTCGAACGCTTTAATTCTCGTAAGAACATACATTCATTAGTGAAAAGGTCTTTGAATATATATATATATATATATATATATATATATATATATATATATATATATATATATATATATATATATATATATATATATATTATAATATAATATATGGGATATTTCCGCATTGTGATCTGCTATGCCAACTATAATCGCCAAAGCGCTAAATTGTTTTTAAATGAGAAAAATTAAATAAATAAATAAATAAAAAACATGTAGAGGTTTACCCGGTAGTGACTTCACTTTAATGAATATGTAGTATCCCTACTTCTCTGTTGCGTAAGGCGTGGTAGGAAGAAGGCGATAATACATTTCAGTTAAAGATGTTATAAGTTCAGGTTATATGTTTTTTGTTTTAAGTGTTATTTTGAATGGAGCAGACACATTTATATAAACCTATAAGTTCGTTATAAATTAATACATTCAATCAAAAAAATAAACTAAACTGAAAATATCATTTAAAAGAAAAGTTTGCAGCTTTCCTAACAAAATTAATGTCAGATTTAAAGTCCCCACACCTGACTTAGGTAAGATGAAGTACTTATATAAATGCAACAGGAAATTTATTTCCAATATTTATATCTTATTAATAATACAAAGGAATTTGAAAATAATTTTGCAACTGGTGAAAAAAAAATATTTAAAAATAAATATTACACAGATGAAATACAATATGTGCGCTTCCTACAGAAGCAGTTTTATACACGATTAAACAATATTGTTTGATAACAATTTGAAAATATGCTTCTAGATTAGGAAAAGAAGGTAGCCTATTTAATCGTTTTTCTACAAAACTACTTTTATGAAAGAATTTCTGTGTCATTATACTAGAGTAATATTGTTTGTCAAACAAAAAGGAGTGTTTGCTTTATTCGCAACTTGTTTGCGCAAGTTTTTTTGTCCTTCTTACTTTGGGAAATCACAGAACTTTTTCTTTTTTTTAAAAAAAAGGGGATTGTTAGCATCATGTAATAGAAATAAAGTTATAAAGTAGAAACATTGTTAGATAAACAAGAAAAGATATTTGTTACAAAATCACAAAAGAAAAAGGAATAAAGTTTTATATTCTTAAGCCTACTCAGAGAAAAAATTATGGTCAAAAATATGTCAAAATTTACTGTGATTTTGGCTTTATGGGAATACCAAAAAGCTCAACAATTTCATCGTAGAAATTGTTAATATTTTTTGCAAAATAAACGATAAAATATGGTTTTATAAAATGAGATAAAATTTGGAAAAAGTGGTAAAATTTGGTAATTTTGTCATGATACCTTAAAGGATAGAATAAAAACTGTTTATTCGGTTAAATTTAAAATTAACTATTGCAACTTTTAAACCCTTTCAAAGAGGGTTGGTGATAAAATGTAGAATGCGATTTCCACTAAATTCACATATTTATATATTTTGTAAAGTCTGCGTTTACTCGTCTTATTCTGATTTTATTTTTCTACTTTTTATCAATTTGCTTTTGTGTCTTAAACATTGGATATTTTTAATCAAAATTTTAACCGTTTTCCGCTAAACCAGAATATTGAAATAATTACTAGGAATCCGTACCCGATTACGATGCAAGCTTCAATCGTTACAATTTAGTTAGATGATATAATTAGATAATTTGAAAATTTAATAATAAAACTTTAACGGCCAATAAAAATTTAAAGCGATCATATTTCATATGGTCTGATGACTATGTCTGATACAAATTTCAGACGTTTTCTGATAACTTAACAATATTATCACTTAAGAGAATTTGTCATCAATCGGAATTTTGACCGATTTTTGGAATGACTGGATTGTTTAAATGTTCTGTTTGATCCGGGTTGACTGATATTTCTGTATAAGTTTTTATTTTTTCGATCAGTGTAAATATAACTTATTTCCAGAGTATCACCAAAAGGAATTAAATGCCAATGGAAATTCTAGCCAATTTCCGACTAACTTTAGTTTTCAAATCTCATCCAGGGTGATGGCAATCTGGGAAATATGATCCCCATGGCTTGGACAGGATGGCTCCCCTTTGGGCACCCCCTAGTTTGGGTTCCTCAATGTTAATTATTACTTTTAGCGCATTTCGTCATATCTCAATAACTTTTAAAGCAACATGAAAAACATTTTCCCATAATTACGAAATTCGTTTATCCAAAAATAATTCCATGCAAAAAAATAACTTTTAGTAAATATCTATTACTTTTTATTATTTTATTTAATAACAGTCAAACATTTTTTTTTGAATAGGTATAAAGTTTTTACACCATTTTAACGAATGTAATTTTACTTGGCAGAATTCAAAATTTAGGACTTGGAGAGAAAGTATGTTTTTATTCAGATCAAGTACGTTTTTGTGTCAGATTTTCTAACTTAAAATATCTTCTGCATTAATTAATTACCATATTTGATTTCACCCCCTCGAACTTGAGTTCTAGATCATAAAGATCCAATCATCAGATCAAAAGTTATTCAGGGTGGTCTGTTTTTTTTTATGCACTGTACTTTTGATTTTTCCTGAAGATGTATAGGATGAGGATGAAATAACAGTATTGTTTTTGAATACTCTATTCCCAAGAGTATCGTCTTGTTTGTACTTGAAAACTATTATGTCTTTTAAAATTATTTTGTACCTCGTTAACAGTTTCACTTGTCGCTTAATTATACTTAACGTTCCTTTAATTTATTAGATTTTAAGTTTTTCTTTTCAATTATAATATTTTTTAACTGCAAAATTCCAAACAGTTGTAAGAATACATATAAGGTGAAAAAAGACTTAAAGGGAACACTTTGTTTAATCCAATTAAGGAGAATATTTTTCCTTTATATTCTTTTTATTTTTATTTTATTTATTTATTTATTTATTTTTTTAACAATTTCAATTTTTCTGAGATAAGTGTACAAAGTCTTCATTCTCTCTGCCGCAGTTTTATTTTTTAACTTTTAATTAAGATAAAAGTAGTAAAAGAATAAATTGGTTATCTTTATTTCCCAAATTTAGAAGAAGACTTTAATTGCCTTTTTTTTTATAACCGAAAATTCAAAAAAAGAAACAATGTTTTAATAAATTCATTAAAAGGAAAGGTTAAGTTTCATATACTTAATTTTTGCTTGTAAACATTATTATTAAACTAATGATGTTTTAAAGTTAACCGTATGAATAAGTTTTGCACACAATGATTCTTAATGCATATGTGTGATGATTATTATTGTATATTCTTAATGCGAAATATAAAGTTGGTAATTTTAAATTTTAAATTTTTTTTTTAAAACATAAGTTGCTAAATTTATTAAGTATGGCTACTTTTCTTCAAAATAAAAATATTCTAAAACAGAAGCATGATTTTTTCATACATATCAAAAATTAGGAACATCAGTTTTTTAAGTTTTTAAATTTTTTTTTAATGCTTCATGGAAGATTTATGAGCTATCTATTTTTTTTTTTTTTTTTTATAATATAAGAGCACAAAAGAAAAAAATGGAGAAAATTCATAATTTTTAATATTGTGTAATTAAGAAAAAGCGGATTGTTTTGTAAAATAGTATGGCGTTAAGTAGAACCACTTTTCTGTTTTAGTTGAACCATAGTAAACAATTGTATGTACAATTACATATATTATGGACAATTGTATATACAATTGTAGGGTTATCTAGAATTGTACAGTTAATATACAATTGATGTACAAATATATGCGAGAAGGCGTCACTTGTACAGTGCGCCAATAATAGCGGACCACCCTGAATAACTTTTGATCTAATTATTGGATTTTCACTTTCTAGAACTCAGTCTTAATGACTTGACGGGATGACCTCAAATATGCTAATTAATAAGTGCAGACGATACAGACGAAATTAGGCACAAAAACGTAATTTCTCTGAATAAACATACCATTTTTTCGACCCTTTAGATATAGAAGGTTTCCCCAATTTGGGAAATATGGACCCAATAGTTTGGTCAGGAAAGAACTCCAACGTTTGGATCCCGTAATGTTAATTTGACTTTTTGCGTATTTCGCTATATCTTGAGAAATTTTTAAGCAAAATAAATAAATTTTGCACATAATTATGAAATTCGTGAATCCGAAGATTATTCCACGCGAAAAAAAACTTTTAGTGAATATTTGTTGAATTTTATTTTTGTAATTAATAATGGTCGAAAAAATTTTAATTGTAAAGTGCAAAATTTTTTAAAACGGATTTTAAAGAATGCAATTTTAAATGAAAAAATACAAAACTTGAGCGAAATTAGTTCAAAATTTTTCGATAGCACTGTACATTGGCATGGTTAAACATTATACTTAATGGTGTAAATTTGATCCTTATTATGATTCAAGGAATATTTGTTCGATCCGTTTTATGAAGTAGAAAAATACTAACAAGCACTTCAGAAATAAATTTCACATCAGTTTCAGTTTTTTTTTTTATACTAACTCAAAAATTGATTATTTAAAACTTATTTCGCATTATTTCTGTGACCAAAAATAAATTTCAAGTGAGAAAGGTTGCGCAGCAAAAATTTATCGTATGCAACAAGGAAAGTGGTCGATTTCCTCAAAAAGCATTGATGTTTGTTTGCAAATGATGTCAATTTATGTATTGACATCATTCGCAATTGATGTCAATTTTCGTATATAGAATACAATTCTACTATGCAGGCTCAAACTATCCCCATTTTTAGATCATTCATAATATCATGTGAATTTGCTGAAATCGTAGTACAGTGTTAAGTTGAATTGTTGTTGCCAATTCAAATTATTAGCAATTAGTTATAGCAATTAGTTATAGTTGCACTATAGTAATGTGTAATTAAGGCACCAGACTAGTGCAAAAACATGATTTTGAGCAAAATTTTCGAAATTGAGTTTATTATAAATATAGAATTCCTGTACTCATAGCTTTTCAAAAATACTTTACTTTTGTTTGTACTCTAATTATTTACGAAGTTATAGCAGTTTTATGCAAGGGGATAACAGTGAATAGCATTTATCTCAAGATCAGGTTTTTTTCACATTTTACACCACTTTAAGCCATTGCTAAAGAGAAGAAAGAAGAGCTGGTTCATTCCGCTCTTAGAGCTGACGATTTCCCTCCTCATGACGTCACACTGCACACAGATCTCGGAGATATTATGAAAATTTTGAATCATTCTCTCTGTAAAAATAAGTTCGACTTTTTCTTGATATTAGCTTTCAAACTTTCTGCAATTAACATTTTATTTCCTTTCAAAAACATAATTTAAAAAAATTTTCTTGGCCAAAATATTGAATTAAATACCATTTTAAACTAATAAAAATATTTTACTAGTTGTAATTGACGCTATAAATACTTTATTTTAAAATTTTCATTTTTAACTTTTATTATTAAAAAAAAATTTAATGCATATATCAACACCTTTTTAGCTACATATTGTTCGATAACAATAATTTGTAAAGTTAGGTAAAATTTAGAATCTTCATTTTAAAATATGCTGTTAATAGCAATTTGTTTATATTTAAACATTAGGAAACAACAACCTTAAACGCTAATTATTCTAACAAAATAATAATTTAGGTTCATAAAAATATTAGAAATTTTACAATTGTTTATAGATTTTTAAATTTAAAAGAATATAATTATATTAAAAAAATAATTATATTATAATTAAAAAAAATAATAAATATTTAGAATAACTACATTAAAAACTACGTTATGAAATTATCAGAATTTTAACTTTTATGTATCTATACTTTTCATTTAAGTTTTTATTTTCTTTGACTTATTCATTTTTTAATTTTCTCGTCTGCCTTTCTTTTTAAAGTAGCTGGGAGGTTTCAATTTAGATGGCGAATTCTTATAAAAGTTCTAAAATGCAAAATAAGCGTATTGTAGTTTTATTCACTGCGGGATATCGTCCCTCTAATTCATTTATAAGTTCTTTGATGACACTTTTTGATTTTCTGTCCTATGCACACTTTGAAAAATGTTTTCAAATTCTTGATACACTTCCATCCATGCTGCTGACGGAACAATTATTCCTCCCTTAGATAAGAGAGCACTTGGTAGAGTTAGAGGAATTTTAAAATAATTTAGAATCGTTCTAATCGACAATCCAAGAAAATGATATCTCATATCATCTTCATAATCTTGTTTTAAGAAATGCTTACTGCATATTCATTCATATTTAATATTAACTGGGTCATTTTATTTGCAATGTTGAAGTCATTCTTTACATAGTTGTTCATTTACCTTAGGGAACACGTGGAAAATTATACTTTTTCCTTTTGTGTTTCTATCTGAAATTTTGTAAGTTGCAATCGCACAAACTGGTATTTCATAAGTAATTTTAAATTTTTGTAATTCACTTCACAAAACTGAGAAAAATCATTATAGGAAACAAAGAATGTCTTGGAATATGTCACAAAAAGGAAAGCTAGTTAGACCGAACGCATCGTACTTGAAGTAAAAGCTCAAGCTTTGCGCCACCGTGACGTGACAGGCGAAAATCGGAGGTTTGGCGAGGCGAGAGTTTCTTCAAAGGAGTGAACTCGCCCTTCTATTCTCTATAGCCCTGACCTTAAGCACGATATCTCACATTGCTTTTAAAATAATTGCCTACAATTTTTCATGAGTGTTTATGATTATGGCACTCATGTTCTGAACTACAGACTAGGAGAAAAAAGTTGAATTTCATTTTTCATGCATATTTTTTTTTCAAAGACTAATGCGAAGATTTTTAAAAATGTGTTTTTTTATCTGCATTGATCCTTAACGCAGTAGGATATACACTTGCTTTTAAGATAATAGTTCAAAACACAATTGATAAGCTTATAAATAAAATCCTCAAAGGAATATTTGTTGCAGGCAATAGAAATTTTTTTTGCAGTGCTTAGCATATATGCACAAAATGCCTTATTTTTACCTAAAAATGGCCACATAAAAAAAAATAATAATGATAATTGTTTTTGCTAGGTTCATAACCTTTTACACATCAAGTAAACTAGTAACTTTAATCAAGTAAACTAGTTTTTTTACAATCTTATATTAATATTTAAAAAAAAAATGTTGAAACTAGTGGGATACTTTAAGAAACAGCTTCATTAATTTGAATGATAATATGATTGTCAAGCAACCAGGGACTCAGTACAACTTCTTCGGTAGCTCTTACAGACGCTCCCTAGTACAGACAGAATTGTTGGGAACTACTGATGAAGATTAGGAAATTGCTGATTTTCAATGAGTACCATACCATTGTAATATTTGATTTCCTTTTTTTCCCCGGCAAATAAACATGCACCGACAACAAAACAACTGTGTTTTTATGTTTTATAGAGATATTTTTGAGAATTCGTACCACGTTTCTGTTCAGTTAGAATTGAACTATAGTATTGTGTATAAAATTAAAATAGAGAAAAGTAAGCTGGCACGATAACATGCTAAACGGAACAATTTATTCATGTTTCATTAATTTGATTGTTACTTTGGTTCATAGTATCTTTATTACGGTGCACCCTCCAACCATTTTCATGAAAAACAAAAATATTAGCCGCGAGTTGAGAAACAAATTTCTTTTCAGTTCTAGTCTTTTTGTTTTAAACTACCTCTAAAATCTATAGTTTAAAACTTATTTCGCCACACAACTCTTGTAACCAAAAGTAATATTTCAGGTGAGATAGGTTGCGTGGAAAAAATTTATTGGATGCATTAAGAAAAGATATCTAGGTCGATTTCCTTAGAAACGAGTTTTTCTCAAAAAGTGTTCATGCATGTTTGCAAGTGATATGAATGCTGGTAAGGTTGCAAATAAAATTGTATTTTTGTGAGACACCATGTGAGATAGATGTATAGATTTTGATTTTTTTTTCTTTATCCTGCTATGGAGACGGGGGCACAAAATCAGACCGAGACAGAATTTAACAGGTTTTCTTGACACATCTTGAGAAGATGATGCCAGCCGTAAGATTTTAAATCGAGTTATTTTCTTCAAGCGGCAGATGTTTCAAAAGCATTTTCAGTCATAAATTTTTATCACTTTATTTTCTAAAAAATATATTGGAGAAAGCTACAGATTATTTTTTTAGAGATTAATGCAGAAGTTATAAGAAAGTTTTTTTTTTTTTTGATACACAAGGAGTGTATAAATTTTAAGTGTGGTTTATTTATCTATAAATATGATGACTTTTTGTTATGTCATAGAAGGCAATTTACTTTTTGAAGATTTGATGCCAAATAAAAAGGCCATAAATTTCCTTCTTAATAGGATTTTTTTCTATAAAAAAGTTATTGAGTTTTAAAAATAGTAGTTGAATTAATGCATTTTAAAAAGCATCATATAAAATAGTTTTCTAAGTTATAGTATCAAATTTTTATTTTTATTTTGATGTGAACTCATGAAGTGCCATAAGGATTTTGGTTATATTAGGGGATGGCAAAAGTTCATACCTAGTCTAAATTACTGAAAGAAAAAAAGTGCAAGACGTTGATTATTATGATTGCCGGTAAGATTGCTGAAGAGTAATTATTGTGGTGAAATACACTGTGAGCAATTGAGTTCATTTAATGTCGAAATACAAGACAAATGTTGATGTATCTTTGGTCACTAAAAGAGGCATCTTTTTTCAATAATTTTCACCACATGTTGCTTAATACGCATTGCTACAACGATTTTATAAACTGAGTAATAATTGTAGAGAAATACAGCGAACAACTGAGTTCCTTTAATGTCGAAATTCAAGAAAAACGTCCATCTTTGGTCACTGGAAGAGGCATCTTTTTTCAATAATTTTCACCACAACTTGGGCAATAGGCATTGATAGAACGATTTTATATGCTGACTGAGTAATAATTGTGGAGAAATAATGTGAGCAACTGAGTTCTTTTAATGTCGAAATTCAAGACAAACGTCCATCTTTGGTCACTGGAAGCGGCATCTTTTTTCACTAATTTTCACCACATGTTGCTCAATACGCATTGATACTACGATTTTATAAGCTGACTGAGTAATGACTGTGGAGAAATACTGTGAGTAACTGAGTTAACTTATAATCAAAATTCAAGAAAAACGTCCATCTTTGGTCAATGGAAGAGGCATATTTTTCAATAATTCTCTCATGTTGCTCAATACGCATTGATACAGCAATTTTACAAGCTTTTAGTGTTCTTTTATATCGATAAACGTGATGACTTTTCGGTTATATGAGTGAAAATAATTTGTTTTTAAAAGAGTGACCACCAAATGAAAATGGCAGGAACTTCGTTTTTAACTCTTTGGCACAGATAGGACATGGGTGACCTTTTTATATATTTTTTTTCTTCTGATGCTCTAAGTAGAAGCAAAAATACGCTTTAGTGTTTTTATTAATCATGAAAAACAGTCTAATAGTTACTAAAAGAATATGTTAGATTATCGGAATTATATTTATTTTTAAATATAAAATCCAAAAAAAAGTAGTTAAGGATATTTTTTTTCATTCATATTCAAGAATTTGTCAATAATGGATTTTGTAAATTAAAGAAATTTCAATGGCAAATTACTGTTTCTCTTAGACCTAAATGACTACAAATAAGTGCGAAATTGAAAAAAAAAATATTGTTTAGAAGTAAGCGTGTGAGGGAAATTATACATTTAACGCGAAAAGGGACACCGGTGTCCTTCAATGCTGTATTTTATAACCAAACATTATTAAAATGTTAAATATAATATTTTTTACTTATTTTGAATTAACTAAATACCAAATAATAAAAAAAATATGAAAAATATGTTCAATGAAAATTATGCTTCAAAGGGATAAAGTCATGACTTTCGAAAGTTGTACTTGCATTAATGCATTTTAAGTAGTGTTATATCATGATTGTTTACAGCTAAAGGCTTATAAGCATAAAATTCGAAATTTCTAGATTTGCTCATAAGTTATTTGATGCAGAATATTGCTCATCTATACAAATAATTTTATTAGTTATTGAGCAAGATATATCATCTATAAGCATATTTATCTGCCACACTTATAAACTTATAATAGTCTCTTATTACATTATATTATATTAGTGAAGAGTCATATGTTTTTCGAAGCCACACTAATTTAAGGAATAATTATTGTATATTAAAATTTATTTAACTAAATCCTTGAGTAAAATAATGATAGGGTATGCTTTGAACGTATAACAACGGCTTTTGGAACATTAATAGAAGTTTAAAGGTGAATAATTGTGCAATTTTAAGATAGTGGCAATAGCGGCCAAGATGGTGGTTTGTTTACATGAAGTGTACTGATGAAATGTGAGTTTTTCTTATGAAACAGAATCGAAAAACTGGCTTACCATTTAAGTTTCAATATTCTTTACTGACTGATAAAAAAATATTGACTGTCGATAATTTGCCAGGTAATTTCAATTTTCTTGTCGGATTGATTTGACAAAATACTCACATAAACTGTTATAAGATGCATGAATGTTTTTTGTTGTATAATAAAGATATGTTCTTATACGATTTACACAGCTCTGTCAGTTGTATAAAACAATTTTATAATATTTAACTTCTTATTCACTTCGGTTATGTTTGAATTTATATTAATGTTCTGTATGTGCTGTTAGTTTGATTAACAAACTAATTTTATTTTAAGAAATCTTGTATATTTGTATCCTAAATTTATGTTTCTTACTTTATATTATATCGAAAAAATAACTTCACTGATTCTTATGTGAATCTTATGTGATTCGCTTATGTGAATCATATCTTGTTGCTCTTGTTACTAAGGCCACTTGCCAATACCAGCAGGCTTGATTGGGAAATCGAGCTATTTTTTTAAGGTAGAGGGTGCGTTTCTTGTTTTTACAGATGCGCCATCTATGGCCAAGAATTCGACCTAGGCCACACGCACATCACAGTCCATTTTACGGGGGTGGACCCAATCATACTCCATTCATTTATCCACAGATCGTAATTTTGATCTGAACCAGAGAATGATTGATCTCTGATTCAGCACCTCCTAAGTTATTGATTTGTTATGGAAACTTGGAGGGCCAACAGATTTACCTGTCACCTTTTAATACGACGGAATGCTTAGGCCGACGGGATTCGAACTCACGTCACCATCAACCGGGCTATCCGGCATTTTTTCATATCTTTCCGTAGAATTATGAATTTTAGTGTTACTGAATAGCAAACACAATGGTGGCTACTTTACACTAAGTTGAGTAAAAGAACAAACTAGGAGTTTCACTTCACCAGGAACTGTCCTTAGTTTTGACACCGCAGTGTGGAGTAGTTATCCCAATCATTGTTTTTCAGATGCACGAAATTTTTTTACAGCGCATGGTGGCGATCATAATCGAAATTATTTTTTTGGCTTAAAAGGTTGTTAATGCCACGTATAAGAAGAAAAAGTACCTACCAGCACGTGCCTAACTTTGATAAAGAAAAGATTATAGCCTACCGTGTTTATTGGTATCGTACAGCATTATTGTTCCTCGCCAACCCGACCTCTTAATTTATATCCACAGAATATGGAATCACTGAGCTCAGGACGAAAAACCGGAACGCCGAGCTGAATTTACGCGGCCCCCTTTTGTTCAGGCAAGAAGACACACATTTTATGCACATGTTCACAACAATATTACAAACAATGAGTATGAAAATGGAGTCGTTTGCAAGACTTTACTCTGTAGCAAGTTAGGGAAAGCCCATTATCCTTATGGAGAGAGTCTGTTTGCATCTAAATACTCGCTAAATGGACGTCAAGCTCCCAATTCGAGCGTATTTCAACATTGTCAACTATTGAAACGACGTTGCACAGCCTTCTTTTTGCTTACTTCCTTAAATCGTGTAAAATGAGGAAAATTAAACTTATAGAATGAAAAATATTGTTTTGTTAATAAGAATTAATAAAAATGATATCTAAAACTCGTAACAAATATACGTCTTTCTGTTCGCATTTAAAGAATCCGATGAAAAAATAATTAATACTGTTTATTGCAGACGATTTTCTTCTATAGCGGAATAAAAGCTGAAAAAAATAAATTAAAAAATAAATTGAAAATTAAATATAAAATTAAAAAAAAAATTAAGTTAAAAATTAAATTATAAATTAAATAAAATATTAAATTAAAAATAAAAATTAAGTAAAAATAAAAGGGCATGCTATCATATGACGCGTCATTTTTAGTGGTCCAGTCCAATTTAATGCTCTTGCAATGTCATATAGTTGTTTCTTTTTTAAGAAAAAATATTCTCTTTCGGTTTAAAAATACATCGCCAAGTCTAGGATTCGAGTAAGACTTCAAAATTATAACCTTTGTTTAATAATTCTGTGATTTATATAATAAAAGACAGCACGAAATAAATTTTTACCTGACGTGTTTAACTCTTAAAAGTTCTTATATTGTTTTTAAAGCATATTTGTATAGTTTGATAAGGAAATAAACTGGATACTATACGCAGTCTCGGATGAATACTTCAATCCTATACAGCAATGGTCTTTTCTTAACTTGCAACGGAGTATTGCTTGTATTCAAACAGTTTGACGGCGATTGCAGCTGCATCGACTTTCAACGTGGTAACCAAGTCTTCCTACCCTTGTATCAAAGACAGAAGCACCTTAAGTAGTGAGATTAATGACCAATCTAGACCCGTGAATGGTTGCAAGTAATTTTTATAGATGAATGACTGGTCTAACAGGAGCTTCGAGGGGAATGTATAAAAGAATGATGGCCACATCCGTGGTTGATGCGTCGTGGAGAGCGTGCGTTTCGAACTTGCAATCGACTTCGTAGTACTGGTCCATTCCCATATTAATTATATTGGGTGTTATTGAAGAAGCAAGTCGATCACCTTTTCTTTGTATTTCAGGCATTTTGAACTTCAACCTTTACATTTTAGACAGTTTAAGACACAGGGCTTGTTCCCGATCTTCGCATCCCCTCTAAATCTATTTTTCAGAAGGAAAATGCGGTAATTTATGCTGCTTGTACAGTCTAGACCTTTCTTGATACAAAGGTGCCTGAAAATCCCCGTCGCCAACACGTTGTCAGGATCTTCAAACAATTGTAAACGTGTGGTTAAGGGTTGCCAAGTGACAGGCTAGCCACCACTTACTGATTACTACTGTCAATGAACTGTGGCATAGTTTTGAAATTGTATTCATTGAGGTCTCCGAAAATGCCATAAAATTTTTATTTGATTCTTACTACTGAACGTTGTTACCCCGATGAGGATAGAGTATACTTTGTGCTGCCAACATGCAAAAGAAATTTTTTAATTTATTTTCAAAGATAATATAAATGCGTTATATCTTAATATTTTTTGAATACATGAATTTTCAAGATTTTTAATGATAAAAAAAATATAAAAACAACATTCCATTAATAACAATAAATTTAAATTGGACGGAATGCGTATGAAAAATACACAAATAAATGTAGGGAAATGGACATGCTATAGTTTTGGTTCTATAAAAGGTCGAAAGGAAAATTAACAGTAGAAAAGAAATGAAACAAACGCGTGCAAAGTGGATTAGCTTTTAGGGGAAGAGTAAGCTTAAAAACATAATAAAAGAAGTGTGAAAAAAAACAGGTGTGAGAAGGTTGAGTATAGTATATAGTTGAGTATAGTACATAATAAAGAAAACTAAAAATTTTCAAAATGTGGAATGAATCCCAGAAATAAAGGTTGGCAGATATACCGCAATATTGAATAATTTTAGTGGAAGAAAACTCAAGACTGGGATTAGAATTTTACCTCTTTAGGGTGATGGAAGCTCGTTCAATATACTGATTTTGGACAAATCTTGTATGTTATTTAATTTAAAATTTACGGGTACGTTTAGTTTGTTTTATATACACAAGATTACAGTGACAAGAAATGTAAGAAATTCCTTAGCTATTAATATCTTCAGCTATTAATATCTATTAATATCTTAGCTATTAATATCTTCAATAGGTTGTTTAAAAAGTTTCGGTTTTCATAATTCCTGTAAGTTCAACCATTCGCTCTTTTTACTTTAACTAATGGGTCCAGTAAATACCATTCTTCTATTTGCAGTCCTTCCTGATTTTGAAATTTTAATGGCTAGCAATACAGGTAAAATACGGTTATAACTATACATTCTGTACTTTAAAATTTCAATAAAACATATTTTAATACAACATAAATTTATTTTGAAATAGTAACAGTATTTTACAATAGTAATTGCTCTTCCTACCCCAAAAAGAGAATAAAATTGAAAAGTAATTGATAAACAAATAAAAGGAATATTTATGTAAATTTAAGCTTCTAGAAGAAAGCTATTTTTATGTTTGTTTATCTTCAGAATATTTTAAAAAAAATTTTAAAATTGACTAATCCAGATTTGAAATTAAAAATTTCAAATATGCCTTGATGATTTCGAAAAGATAGACTAGATTAAACTGTTCATTTGCAAATCTACATGAATCAAAGAAAAAGAAAAAAAAGAAAGAATTTTTAGACATTTTTAATTTAGAGCAAATTTCGATTTGGAAACTTTTTGTCGGATTTTAAATATTTAAAGTTGAGAAATATTACTAATAAACAAAACGTTGAAATTGTAAAAAAAAATGAAAAAAAAAAAAAAAATGGATGAAGCTGATTCTGAGTCACAAAATATCAATCTAAGCAAAATGCACTAATCTGAGAAAAAGGAATTCACGATAAAATATTGAAAAAAAAAGAAGTTATTTTCCATTACTTACGATATAGTTTTTTTTTAAATGAAGCGATGAAAAAAAGAAAAAAAAAAGATGTTTCATAAATTCAAAAGTTCAAACTTCAACTAAGAGATGGCGCCACTCAGTCTGTTTTTTAAGAATTGAACTCGGCGTGGAATATTGATTCGACCACCTCATTTCTTTGTCCCGGTATGTTCTCAGGTTGATCTTATAGGAATGCGTTACAAAGAGATATGAGCGAACAGGCAAATTTAATGGGCTTAAAGCTTAACGAGCGTTCGCGAGATGCGACGTACCACGCTCAATGGGTAGAGATTTCGCAAGCAATTTCTTGATGGCTTGAGATTAATCTGCGGTGCAGGAAAGACTCTAAATCTGGAGTAGAGTTTTCATGCAAATGTGAGGAAACGATAAGCATGGTGCGCTGATTAAAATATTAACTTTGAGCAATTACCTAGTTTTGAAGGAAATTAGGCATATGTTGTAAGGCGTCTTTGTATAAAGTTTCGTACACAGGTGATTATATTAGTAGCGGTGTTATGAGGGATTTTATGAAGGGTCAAAAGCTCTCTTTCGTTGTAGAGCTTGTTGCACTATAATATGAACGGTAGAAGTTTTCTCAAATTCGTTGGAATTATGGATAATTCTTTAAAAGTTAGAAAAGTTATTTTGGGAGAAAAAAAGCAGTGATAAAATTATTTTGGGATTGCATTTAAGAACGTATTTTCAAATATAATAAATTTTTAAACTCATCATTTTTTTTTTTTTTTTTTTTTAAGGCAAACATTAATTTTCATATTTTAAAAAAACAGTACAACAAACTTTTTCCTAAAAAATTACAAACCTTTCATTTTTTCACAAAAATATGCAACAATAATAATAATATACCACAAATTGCGAAATAATTCTGTCATTCTACAGAATGCTTATAGTATGTAAAGATTAATGTTTCACACATTGCTTTGACATTTTATAGAATGACAAATTGGCAATATTCGAAAATACAAATATTTCCGGCATTGCCGCACGATAGAAATTTTTGCAAACTCGTTGGTATTATGGATAATTCTTTAAAAGTTAGAAAAGTGTTTTTAGGTGAAAAAAGCAGTGATTAAATTATTTTGGGATTGCATTTTAAAACTTATTTTAAAATTTGATAAATTTTTGAAATTAGCGATTTTTTTCGAGGCTAAACATTAATTTTCGAATTTTAAAAATAAACAAACTTCTTCGTAAATCGTTGAGAAGATTTTTTCTTACACAACAATAGGTAATAATAATAATTAAATAGTTACTGTTTTTTCATGCTGTAATAATAATAATAATAATATGCCATAAATTGGGAAATAATTCCGTCAGTCTGCAGAACGCCTATAATGTGAAAAAATTAATATTTCACACATTTTATAGAATGGCAAAACAGCAAAATATGAAACTACTAATATTTTCCGTATTGCTTTTACAGAATAACTATTAAAATTTACAGGTATTCCATATAATTACAAAGTAAAGTATATAACAATTTTTACATTTCTGATTCTTAGGTATTCTGAAAAATGTCGGCATTTCATACTCTGACAAAATGTATATTAATAATATTATTAATACGAGAACTAAAATAAGTGTTTATATAGTAATTCCTTTTGTTTCATTACCGACAGAATGATGTTGATTCTCACGACTTATGGATCTCAAATTCCGTCTCTCACATTGGGAGAAAGTTTTGTTGAGGACATTTTTAAAGCAATTATTAGTATTTGTGTACCCCTTTTTCGTTCGAGATTAACAGTTACTGTTTTTTTTCCACGCTGTTAAATCTGATGCTTTTTACCTGAATACCTGATGCTTTGCCTTAAATAAAACTGTTGCCATTTTAACAGAAATCAAAGCAAAATCATCACTAAAAATATCGCAAGAAATAAAAAATAAATAAATAATAATATATAAAAAATAAAAGTTATATATAAAATCGATGAATGACTGTATGGTGAATGAATGAATTTAAACGATAAATTATATATATCTATCTTTTTTCGAAGTTTTATCTATTGGGAAGTTAGAAGTACTTTACACTATCATTCACAAATGTATGTTTAAAATCTAAACACGAAATGCTATATTTTTATTGATTCGGATATACGGTTTTGGTTTTTGTAAAAGCAGTTTCAGGTTCTTCTATTGATATAAAAGGAAGGCTTTTTAATATTAATATACTCTCAACTCTTTCATCGATGGAATATTATTCGCTATCATAAAATATTCCAGAAAATGATGGAACATATCTGTGAGATAAACAAAATTAACTTCCAATACTTGAAAGGGTAAGAGCAGGAAAAAAAAAACTTAAGTTTCATATTCTCGAAGCATTAATATTTCATGAAAACATTATGACGTAAAAAAAAAAGATACTTGAAGGCTGTTTGGACTGTAAACTTATCTAAATTCGAAACATATCGTCTGCACTTTCACTCCGAACTGAAGTGATGTAATAGATCCATTACCTTAGCCATGTGTTGGGTGATGAATTGCTTTTAAAGGATGAGCTATTTCCACTCAATCTTCTTTCCATTGGGGTAATGCTGAAACCGTCTGTTACGAAGAGTTAACTGCCTTGACCGTATCGAACGCGAATCATTGGGTGGAGCCATGATAAGAACTCCAGATTTTCCAACTCAAAACGAATAAAGAATGGAAAGAGGATTTTCTATGGAATTATGTTTTCAGAGGAGAGAAAAGTAGCGCTTTTGTGAACAATAGGTTAAAAAAGAAAATGAATAAGAAAAAAAGAGTCTAAAAAAGTTTCTGATCTAGGTGTGATTTTCATACATTCTGAAGCAAGTCTTAATATTTGGTTGAGCCAAATTCTAAAAACTTTTTACTAATTACTGTTGTGGATCAAGACTGTTATTTGAACGCCATGTCGTAACATCAAATCACGCTTTTATTTGAGAAAAATATGATATTTCATAACTGCTTGTGAGAGTTATTTATGACTGTTAGATCAAGTTTATTCTATTTATAGTAAGCGCCTACTATGCTAATTCTGGCGCAAAACGTCAATATGATGAAAAGTCACATTTTTCTGAAAACACGTTTGCCACTTAATTTTCTAAATCTTTTGAAAATCTACTACGATGGATTTTTGGTCTCAAAATTTGTAAAACTTGAGAATTATACATTGATTTTGATAATTTTCATCTGGGTGGAAAAATCTTGCCAATATTTGGCGTTTTTTAAAAACGTTTAATAACCTCTAAAATAGTTAAGTTTTTTGTTCTTAAGTTCAGATACATCTTTACGGAAAGTTGATATATATGTTTTAAAATTATTGCTTCGCCTCAAATATAAGATACTTAAACTGTGTTTTTTAAAATTTATTTAGGCGAAAATTTTTTAACGTGAACTGTTAATGTAGCTGAAACAAAAAAGATTCAAATTGTTTAATATTAAGTATTTTATTTTATAATCCTCGTTGAACAGCCGACCCAATTTTATGGGTTTACGGCTACTAATTGTATTTTTGCCTTCTTGCTTTTCCTTCACCTGGTGAACATGCTTTTCATGAATGTGATACTCTTATTTATATCATCTTGTTTAGACTTATTCTGTTTTACTTGTTTTATCCCCTTTTATTCCCTTGCCATTTTGATTTTTGGCACTTTTATGTATACCAATTTTACTACGATCCTTTTATGTAGTACTTTTACTACTCTTGTGTTTTTATTACCATGTTTAGCTGTTTACACTGTACCCCAGTTCAGTTATACCATCCTACAACAGTTATGTAATCGTTACCATTGTCTAATTTGTATGATTTCGAGGAGGTGAATGCTTTATTGCTCATTTAAATTAAACTCTGTATTTAATTTATGTAAGCCTTACCATTTCAAGGTAATGTCCTGCTATACGTTTGCATTTGTTTTACGACTACTAATGTTGAACTCCGTAGTCTTGTAATTTTGAACTCAATGCGGAAGACAAGGGAATTTCTGGACCAAGTATTGGGAGAAATTTGCCTTCGTGGATGACTTTTTGATGGAATTTACCCGCATTTGCATTACATGGAGAGGAAAACCACGAAAAAAATCCTATGGATAGTCTGGAGGGCAAGGATACTTTAATCCATGATCCGTCTACCACTGAGGATATTTCACGTCAGCACTCGGTCGTTGCAAGCCGGATGCGGAAATCGTATCGACCAGCTGTCGCTGGTATTCGAACCCGCGTTCTTTAGAACGCGAGTGCTCTATCTCCTGAGCCATCATGACTCAATATTAAGTGTTTGAAAATAAGAGATTTAAATGGATAATGTCATTTTTATGGTAAAATATTAGTTTGGTTAAAGCACTTTTTGTTTCAAAACTCTTTTGCCTGAACTTTCACTCCGTACTGAAGTAATGTTATATCTATTACACTAGGGAACACATTTTTTGCTGCATTTAAACAAATACTTGATTTTACCTAGTTTGGGTGTGGAGAATCTCGAATTAATTGTGCTCGTGCTACAGATTTTTTTAAATGACACTTTTAGTTTATTTTTTGTTCAAATGTTTAAAATCATTATATATAACAGTGGATCGCGTAAACGTTGCGAAAAACTTCTCTGGAAGTTAGGGCACATGATCAGAATTAAAATACTAGAAACTCTGACCGGAAATGTCGGCATACGCGGCTAGGTTTCACTTTTGTACGATAACTTGTTCTCGAATATACGAAGAAACAGTTCATAATACGAAAGCTCCTCTAACGGCATATAACATTACCGGGTAAGATTTCTAGTAAATTTTGATTCTAATAATCTACCGTTACTCCCTTAGAAGTTAGTCGCAACATTTATGTAAACTTCGTCATATATGAAGTTTTTAAACTTGTGGTTTTCGACATTAGATTGCAGAAATGGCGGCTACTGATTGCAGATTTGAAATTAGTAAATACGAAGGTATCTAAGATCTGCTAAAAATCTCATGAAACGGAAAAAAATTGTTTCCCAGCGTGGCCAGGGGTTCAAAAAATACAGAATTCAAAAAATACAGAATTCAAAAGCAAGAAACGCAATGTAATGTAATAAAATATGGAGATTTAGGAGGCCTATCTTTTTTTTTTAAATATAAACTATTCCTGACTGAGTGCTTTTGTTCAATTTTTCTGTTTAGCCATACTTATACATTACTTTGCTATTGAACGTTTCATAAGTTTATAGTCAATCTTTGAAAAATCTTTAATCTTTTTTTTATGTAATTTCAGAACAATCGAATCGCAAAAAAATGACAAATGGTTAAAAAATTCATTTGTAGAAAAAACAGATGGAGTTAGAAAGGTCTGGTCTGCTGTCTTTTGCTGAGAAAATCAGATAATTTGTGCTGATCAAAATTTTAAATTAGTTACAAAGCTTGTCAACAGATGGTGCTCCTGACAAAAAACTAATAACAGAGTCTTTTGTTACTAGTCGAACCATTCTACCTGAAATATTCGCCTGAGAGTCTTTTTACTCTGTTTTTTTTTTAATAAAAATTATTTTCTAACAGTAGCTAGTTTTAAATCAATGTTTTATAATTTTTCCAGAATTGTATTACCGTTTGATGACAAACTTTTTAGTGAAAACTAAAATTTGGGGAGAAAAAAAGATATGGTTTCTAAAGCATAACGTTGCAAATCATACATATCCATCTACTTCCGTGTTTCTTTAATTGATTTTTTTTTCAGTGGGAGGTAATTTTTGGGATACCTGGTAAATCGGATTTAGCAAGCGCATTTTCTTTGTAATATATATAGTTTCTGGCCATATTAATAGACGCACTATAAGATTCTAAGTAAAATTATAATTATCAGGTGATACTATAAATTTGTATTGTTTTTACTCGGATGAGATTGGTTTGCATTTATTTACGCTCCTGAAACAATTGGTTAACATTGTAATGCAATGCGTTAAAAATAAATACAAATTGGAGGTATATAAAAAATCTCCTGAATAAAAACCCATTACATGTATGTTTAAATATAAAAGTATTGCATATAAACTCGTGCAAATCATGTAATTATAAAAAAACCACAGTGGCTCTAATAATTTGATCTAATTATTATAATATACTAATATAATGCTTGATATAATAAATATTCTATATTTATATAATATATCGTCTAATTTATCCTATCGTCAAATTTATGTTATGTATCGTCTAATTTAACCAATTGATACACTAACGTAAAAAAGTGTGAACCGATTTCTGTCACATAAAAACAATAAAGCTGCATAGTATCATCTGGTAATTAAGATTTTACATAGAATGTTATAGTGCGTCTGATAATTTGGCCAAGGACTGTATATATATATATATATAATATAAAATCATCAGGAAAGTAAATATTATCTGGTAAGTTGGAAAGGAAAACAGAAATAAGTATTTTTAAAAATTTATTGCGATTCATTATACTTTTTTAAATAAACATTGCAGTTATTTTGATGTACATTGCATATTTTGATTATGAAATGAGAGTAAACAAGTATATTTTGCTAGGATTATTTTATTTTATAACCAGCTTTGGATAGCTGACTCAATTCTTAGTTTGCAATGATTAATGTTCAACTCCGTAACCTTGGAATTTTGAACCCAACAGTGAAAATAAAGAAACTCTTGAATAGAGTATTGGGACAAACTAGCTTTCGTGAATGACTTTTTGTCTGAACTTTCTCGCATTTGCGTTACATGGAGAGAAAAACTCACGAAAACTTCTCACGGTTAGTCCAACGGCCAGGGAATTATATTCAATTATCTGTCTACCACTGAAGATAATTTAAGTCAGAACTGTTCAGTCACACTATTAGTCACATTTTTGCTCAATTAATTGAAGTCCTTTTTAACAGTGTCTAGTCTAGTAGATGAACTCAGTTTCGCAACCTTGCATTGCAAATGTAATGGTATTCTGCCGTAAATTACTCATTTTCGTCATCTCGGCTACCGTGGTTTCTCTCTGCCTCCAATAAATTTTTTTTCTCATGCTTTTTTTCCGTTGACAGTAAGTGCCTTTTCTTGGTACACTAACTTACTTATTAACAGGTTAACTGTTTAAGTTAATCCTACTGAAGAGCGTCGTAGTTAGGAGACATTCTGACATTACTGCAAATTTAATTATGAAGCAATAAAAGTTAATTGTTTTCTAAAATGTGTTTAACTAATGTATTTAAGGCAACTAATGTGTAACAAGACAAATAATGTGATTAAAACACTTTTTACCTCATTCTGTAGACGGAGTTAAAATAAAAACATTACATGACCATTTTTCTAATACATTAACAACTAATCTGAGGATTATTTTAAAATAAAACACTACATCTAGCTTGTTTATTTTAAATGCGAAGTATCACTTAGTAATTGAATTTTTAAATGTCGATTTCCCAAATTTAATTGCAGGAGAACGAAAACAAGAATTTGTAAAGAGTTATCGATGGGATTTTAATGCAATAATTGGTATTACTTCACTTTTATAGCAAGAGGTATGAAAAAAGTCTTTTAATCAAAAAGTAAGCCACAATAAAAAAAATTCAAAATATGGAGTTACGCTACTTTTACAATGAATAGACGTGTATGAATTACTGTTTAATGAAAATATTGCAATGAACAGACATGCATCTGTATTTTTTTTTTAGCTCAATGATACATCAATTAATTTAGGAAGAAATTAAAATATCTTTTCTAAAAAATCACGTTTTCATATGAAATGAAAAGAAGCCAGGATATTTTATTTTTAATCTTTTTTGGCGAAGAAATTTTTAAAAAAATATTAAATTCTTGCCAAATTTGGTGAAAAATGAGGTCGAATATAAAGATTTATGACACACTGGGGAAATAAATAGATTCTAAAAATTCTTTACTCTTTTTTAATTGCTTTCTAAATTATTCCGTCTTAATTTTAATCCAAGGGGATTATATTTTTTGAATTTATTATTTTTTTTTTTACGAAAAACAAATAAACTTAAGAAGTAAAACTACACTACAATAATATTTTTTGTCTCTTTCGTTTTTCTGAATATGAAAATGAAAAGATTCGAATGAGCTTAAAGTATTTAGTATAAGTTGAATACTTCTTTTTTTCGATCGAAATAAGAAAGAAATTAGTTTTTTTTCTTTAAAAGAGTAAAGAAATATTTTTTTATGTCTCAGCTTTTCACGTATTCAATTAATAAAATGATGAGATTTTTAATACTTATTTACTTCGTGTTTTCTTTCTTTTTATTTCTGAAATTATTATATCAATACAGATAAAAAACTTATTTGTTTAGACACCGTAAAAATCTGTTTTAATTCTAAGCAATACTTTATTAATTACGAACGCATCTTTCTTAAATTTCATTGCATTATATAAACGTTTTAAACAATTCTTTTTTAAAATGTGTCTGAAAAATAATGTAAAACTAAAATATATTTAACTAATAATATTTAACAAATCTTAAAAAAATGAGAAACAAAAAGCGGAATCGAAAAGTTCTTTATCTAAAATAAGATTTCTCAGGAATTCATCGAACTATTTCGCTCAAATTTTATATTTTGTATTGTGTTTTGTATACATATATTGTATTTTGTAAACATGTGGTGTGTTTTGTATACATGTATTGTATTTTGTATACATGTAAAATTCTATTCGTTATTCGTTAAACAGCCGACCCAATTCTAAGTTTACGATTATCAATGTTCAACTCCGTAGCTGTTATAAATTTGAACCCAAAACAAGGAGATAAGGGGGCTTCTGGATCAATCATTGAAACAAATAGTTTGCGTTTAGGACTTTTTGATGGAATTAATCCACATCTGCGCTGCATGAAGAGGAAAGGAAAATCCTGAAATTCTTTCATGGTTAGCGAAAAAAATACGAAAGAAAATTACATCAAATAGTAAATTGGATAAAAACTAGGAATAGGTCCACAAATTACAGATCTCTTGAAGAAGACGTTTCAAATTATGGGCATATTTAGTTTCACTTGCTTTTCTAGCTGTTTTAAAGTGATTTCAATACACTTAGAATAATGTAAAAATAAATATACACGTTTCTGTTCATTATTTAAAGTGATTTCAAAGCTCTTAGAATGCAAAAATAAATATACATGTTTCTATTCATTATTTAAGTGATTTCAAAGCCATTAAAATAATGCAAAAATAAATATACATGTTTCTATTCATTATTTAAATGATTTCAAAGCCCTTAGAATAATGCAAAAATAAATATACATGTTTCTATTCATTATTTAAGTGATTTCAATACACTTAGAATAATGTAAAAATAAATATACAAATTTCTATTCATTATTTAAGTGATTCCAAAGCCCTTAGAATAATGCAAAAATAAATATACATATTTCCGTTGATTATTTAATTGATTGACGCCCGGTGGCTGAGTGGTAGCGCTTCGCAGGTCCTGGGTTCAATCCCCGGGCCGGACAAGGTTGACCCAGCCTTTCATCCCTTCAGTGGGTCGATAAATGAGTACCAAGCCTGCTTGAGAACTGGGGGTTTCGCGTTCGGCTGATCATCTAACCGGAACATCTGCTCCTGCCCCCCTGAGCCCAAGGTCAAGAAAACTGAGATGGGCACAGTAGGCCTTGGCCCTCTATGGGCTGTCGCGTCACTGAGTTTAGTTTATTTAATTAATTTCAAATCACTTAGATTAATGCAAAAATAAATATACATGTTTCCATTCATTATTTTATTGATTTCAAAGCACTTGAAATAATGCAAAAATAAATATATATGTTTCTATTTATTATTAAATAGACAGAAACCAGGTATTCTTTGAGAAAATATCAGTATTTATCTTTAGAGTAATTAATAGTGGAATTTAAAACGTTTCAATAGGTAGTTGTCATTTAATTTTTCGATTTATTATTTTAAAGCATAAATCATTTTAATAAAATGCAACTTTTCTCTTCAGAGTTTTACTTGGTTAAACTGGAATTGTATAGTCATGAAATAAGTATTCAACATAAAATTTTTCATTCTTCAAACATTCTAACATGATCGATTTCAATCCCCTAAATCCTCTTGTGTATTTATATTCAATGGAACTTCAAAATATTTTTTTTTACTAGTTGAGAATGCAATTTCGTAGCTAAAACATAAAAATCGAATCATTTTGCCGAAGGTATGTTTACTGATGGAGATTAGTTTCTTATTGTTTGAAAGATTGGAATTTGCCAAAGTCTGTTAATTGTTATTTTTAAGTAACTTTGGGTTTATTTATATTTAATTCAGTGAAAAAGTTAGCAAGTTACATAGTTGAATCAGGTTTATTCCATGTTCTAATTATTATTTAATATTATAGCATGATTTAATTCAAGTTTAAGTTAATCTAAATCTTGATGTATTATATAGTTTACTTTCGTTACAATTTTAATACAGTTGTAAGAAATAATTTCCAGGCTTAAATTTATTGGCATTAAATAAGAGTCCCAATAAAATATTTTTCTATATAAAACATGTCCAAAATGCGTTAAAAATATTCCAATTCCAAATTGTTCTATTTACTTACTAACTACTTAAAATTTTCAGTCATAACGAATATAAAAATGAATAAAATTTATATGTTAGTTGTGTACAGAAAATATTTTTACGTAAGTGATTAATGGAAACAGTACACGTGTAGTTTACTTTTCAGTTTTATTTGAAAAATGTTTATTCTAACTATTTTAATTTAAAAATCTATTTTAATTTAAAAATACTATTCATTTTTATTTTAAGCAATGAATTTCAGCACAGAAATATTCTTCTGTTAACACAGAAAAATAAAATAAGTGGAAAATTAATTTTTAATTTTATGTTCGAAAATCAAACAAAACTCTTATGAGAATGAATACGTGGTTTCGTAAGCAGAACGCAGCAAATGATAAATTTTGTGTCTCATTCTGTTTTTGTTAATTTTTTATTTTATTTTATTACCGAATAGCCGTCCAAATTTTCGGTTTACAACTACCAATGTTAAACACCGTAGCCTTGTAATTTTGTACCCAATCCAGAAGAGAAGAACTTTAGGATTAAGTGTCTGAAGAAATTTTGTCTTCGTGGAGGACTTTTTTAGAGAACTCCCGCATTTTCGTTACATGGAGAGGGACACTCCGAAAACCTCATACGGTTAGCCTGACGGCAAGGGGACTCTAACCCATGATCCGTCTACTACTGAGGATATTTGACGCAATTGAGGAAACCGGATGCGGAATTCGTATAGACCAGCCATTGCTGGTATTTGAACCCGGCTCACCCCATTGGAAGGCATTCGTATAGACCAGCCATTCAATACCCTCAGCCCGCTCCGTTTTTTTTATTGATTTTTCCAATGCTTGGTTATTTTTGAGGCATCCGGTATTTATAAATTGTATTTTTTCTTAAAAAATCTGATTTAGATGAGTTGCCTTTCTGTCAAGCTGAGTTTTTGTTTAATGGTCCTTTTTTTTCTATCCATTCCTCCACTAGATAAATATAAACACACTAAAAATTAATAAAATCATTACGAATAAAATAATGAAATGAAAAAGGATCGTTGTATTACTTTTTATTTTTATATCCCACTGAAATAAAAAAGAAAAACATTTTATTGTACCAGCACTATTGAAAACATTCAGCAACCACATTAATCATTTTTCGAAAAAATTAAAATGACATGAAAGTAAATTGAACTTCTTCATTATTTTTGATTACTTAAACATCATCACTCAACCATGGTTCAGCACCTAGCCTTATTTTTAGGGTTCTTTATTATATCCTTATTTTTATCTTTTAATGGCTTTGGTAGGAATGTAGCGTTGGGATAGTCTGTTTGGTAGAACGTTGGGCTCGTGTTCGTGAGAACGCGAGTTCGAATCCTGCTGGCTTAAGATTCCCCGTATATTAAATGGTGACTGGTACACATTGAATCTTTCGGTGTTACTAAGTCCAGTCCTCCAAGTCGCCATAACAAATCAATACCTCTGGGGGCACTGAATTGGAGATTGATCGTTCCTTGGTTCAGGTTTAAAAAATTATAACATGATTTAGGATGGCATGAAATTATAGTATGATATAACAAAATTAAAAATTATAGGATGAATGAAGTATGATTGGATCCTCTTCATAATATGGGCTGTGACGTGTTTGTGACTGAAGTCATATTCTTGGCCATAGATGGTGACACTAAAAAAAAAACAAACAAGAAACTCACCCACTACTTTAAAGATTAACTTGATTTCAAGCAGGCTTGCTGGTATTGGCATGCGTCATAAGTAAAAAAAAAAAGAAAAAAAAGAAATGTCACATAATTTTGAACCTGGCCAGATCGCATGGACAGTGCCTGAGCTGGTACCACTTTTCCCAGACTTCTATACTTCAACCAATCTTCTATACTACAACCAATCAGAGAACTTTTTGATACAATAGAATTGACGTGTACCTTGCTGCGTATACAAACCGATTGTTTTATCGGCCTCCGGGATCGAACTCAAGCTCCAGCTCGACCCAGTGGTTTGAAGGTCACCTTTACCAACTGTGCCAAATTCTGCGAAAAATGAGCAAAATACGCAGGTTGTGACCCGTGCTGAAGAAGGAATGCATATGATCATTATTTTGAAAACACTATACTACATTTTCCTTGTTGTTGAATGTTGCAACTAATTTCGGAATTCGGTGAAGAATAAATTGCGTTTTTTTTTAAACAAAACGCTGCGAATCAAATATTTATTTATTCTTGTGTTTTATTTTAAATTATTTTACTTAAAGTTGGTTTTTCCAATACTCGATCATTTCCAATATATTAATATATTGTATATATATGTAATTCTCGGTATTAATATATCGTATTTTCAATCTGAACTACTTATTTCATTTTTTCTTGCGTCCGCAGTGGACTCATCGTTAAGACACGGTTCCCAGCAGATCACCGAAGTCAAGCATCACTGGTTGCGGTCAGTGTGCGGGTGGGTGACCACTTGGATCAGTCTACGTAGGGACCGAGGGTGTGCGGTATTGATCCTTGTTAAACTGTTCTACCGTAAAGTGCTCGACTTCGCGCGCAAGTCGTCGGGCTACCAAAGCGGGGGTGCCATCCCTTCTGCAGAGGATTAAAACTGTGATAGCATGTCATTGGAGCATCCTCAGGGATGTTTCCCAGACTGTCGCCAATAGCCCATTGTGCAGCTCTAGTGTGACGTAAAGAACTACAACAACATTTTTGTCATGCAGAGTTTTTATCAAATGCTTCATATTTATATATATTTGCTTGCTAGACAAACCTAAACATAATAGATAAAAAAAACAACAAAAAAAATCATTATGATTAAAATGATGAAATGAAAAAGAATCTTTAGATTACCTTTGGTAACTATATTCCATTGGATAAACTCAAAAAAAAAAAAAAAAAAAAAAAAAAAAAAAAAAAAAAAAAACAAGCGATGAGCCCACATAATTTTCTTTTTCATCGTACAGCGAATTTGTAAAAAATTAAATCAACCACAGTAATTATTTTTCGTGGAAATGAAAATGAAATAAACTAAATTAAACTCTTTCATTATTTTTGGTTGAAGAAACAATGAAAAAACGTTGAATTCTTGCCAGATTCTACGAAAAATGATGCCAAATACGAAGATAAATGTGACCCGTGGGGAAAGAATTTATCTTAAAAAAGTACAACTCTTCGTTTAATTGCTTTCTTAATTATTTAGTCTTAAATCTATGCCCGTAGGATTAAATTTTCTTGAAATTAAATTAAACACAAAACTAATGTACCCGAGAAAACTATAAAACTTTTCAAGAGTAAAATAATTTCTTACGCACATTTTTTATTAAATCATTTCTGTAAAGTAAAAAAAAAAACAACAACATATTTTAACATTACTTTTCAAGTATTAGAAAAATAAGGCTTCAAAGGTAATTAAAAATTATTTTTACTTCGATATAATTGAAAATTATGATTTTTTTTATTGAAAATTTTATTAGATTAATTTTGTTTTCGGAAATGTACTTTTTATTATAAACCACGAAAACAAGATACGTGTAATGAAAAAAAAGTTAAAATTTATATAAAAATTTGCTGAGAATCAGAAAGTTCATGTTTTTTAATTATATTTACTTTGTATCAGGAAAATAAATTAAATTTATTAGAGCATTCTAAAATTTTGGATTAAATAACAAAGATATAGTTGTCGAAAACTTTTGAAAATTAAATATTGTTAAATAATTCTAATATAGTTGGTTGAGAGGAAATTCTTTTTTAAGAGTTATAGAATATTATTGTCATCTTTGCAAGGCGACCAGGCATCTATAATTTTTTTAAAATATTTATTGAAACATCACAATATATCTAACTTTCTCACAATATATCTAACTTTCATGATCAAAAGTTAAGGAACGAACACCTCTCTTTGCAAACAATTAAAAAAAATTCGCGAGCCAAATCAAGCGACATTTTATATGAAAATGCATCAGCGTAATTCAAAAATCCGTAAAAAAAAGAAAGAAAAGGAAATGGCACGAAGGCATTGTCAGCAAAAGCATCTCACCAAGCTCTTGCACTTGTGGAGTGTTTATAGTTTATGACCCTTCTTGACTGCAATACAAGCCGAACTATGAACAAGTCTGCCAATGACAAATATTTTGGGATAATGAATCCGAAGTTTTAGTACAATAAATTTCACTACACCCTTAAGGGATGGTGAATAGCAATTCCAAGAATATCCTCGACCAGCTCAATAGCATTTAGGTTTGAAGTCTTGGTGAGCCACCTCTGGTGAGTCACTCAAAGCTCTAAATATCTTTGTCTTTAAGATATTTCTAACCAGCTCTGTTTTCTGTGGATATGCGTTGATATTCGTAAGAATAAACTGAAGTCCGAGATTGCCTCTGAACCATCTTACTTAGGGTTCTAAGATGATGCAAGACATAATCCAAGAGAAATTAGAGTAATTTTCTGGCGCTGAAAACCGTAGTAACGTCCGCCTGAACTTTCAACCTTGGACGCAAGGGGTTCTTCGTGTCCAAGAATTTTTGATTTAGTCTTGGTCTAAACTAAGTTTTTTTTAAAACCTATCCACTTACGTTGATAACTCGAGACATGTTACTATTATTTTAACATAATGAACCAATACAGAAATCGAAGAGTTATGACTGGCGTGTCGTTTGACGACCGGAATACTCTGACTTCTCTGATTCGATTCCGGCTCCTAGTTCATTTTTATGTAAGACAAACTGTATCCACGTAAGGGCGGAATTGTCAAGGAATACTTTGAAGTCAAAGATATATACCGGATGGGGTAGCCAGTCAGATCACTAGACCTAAATTTCATAGAGCATGAAAGGGATGTTCTTGGCAGAACAATTGCTGCTCACCAACCACATCTCACGAGTCTCTAAAAGCTTATTACTGCCTTGATGAAGGTGTAAGATTAAGTGTACCTAGATATCACTTTTATTGTCTCAAAACAATTAACAATCTTGAAAATTGCGTGAGGGTCATAGCACACATTAAACTTTTCATAAGTGACATTTTGTAACATGATTTTTGGACTATTTATGAAAATCTTCATTATTTATTATGAATAAACTAATTATGGACTATTTTTACATTTTGGATTGCTTATAATCAATAACATTTTCTTTACTTTTGCTACTCAAACAATCTAAGTAAACTAATAAAAATTGTATCAAAAACTGGATTGCAGTTGTTCATGTACTTTACAAATCCACTGGTTTATTTATTCTAATGTCGAAACACGTAGTAAAAATAAAGCTTTTGTGTAATTACTTTCAATTTATAATTTCATTCTAAACATAATTTACATTTCGAATCATTTTAATTAAATATGATTAAGAAGATTAACAAATCAAGTTTCAAATATTTTTCGCTGTAATGTTTACGTTTAAATAGTTGTGAAGTAAAGACTTCACTTGAGATTAATCTTCTAATTTAAATTAGAAGTTTAATTTTGAAACCCTTTGTTCTGATGATATGTGAAATGTGATTATAACGTTTTTGTTTTTAAATTTTATTTAAACATGAATATGATGCAAATAAATAATCTCTGAAGCTTAAAGGGTATTTATTTATTCCAAAGACTTCTGGGCCGCTTGGAAATAATCTACAAAAATTAAATTTTCTACAAATATTTATTTAATTTAAGTTTTATTTACGGTTTGAATAAAGAGCGAAAATATTATTTAATTTGTTTGAAGAGAATTACTTAATTTGAGTAAATGTGTCTTGTTTATAAATAGGGTTTGTTAGTGTTTATAAGTAGAAGGTAGAAATTTTAATTCAATGTAAAGAAAAGAAATTTTAATATTACATTTCAAACCTTCTGGTAAAGGAGACTAAATTAATATGTCTATAATATTTTATGCATGTAACACATTGCTTAAATTAATTATAATTGTGATTTGTTCGAACTTACTTAATTTCATAATTCTTTAAAATTTTTTTTTATAAAGTTTATGTCTGAAATGTTATGAACATGTTTGTTTTAGTGACATTGTTGACAATTTATAAGTGGAAATCATGAAGAACTTTTAATCAGAGCGAAATTATTTATAATTATTTTTCTCAAACTTTGAAACCCTTATAAGAAGCAGTTTTCTTAAATGTTTATTTGGAAATAGGAAGATTATTTTTAAGAAATGAATTTATAGGAATACTGTTGAATTGTAAATTTTTATTAAATACATTTGCTTGGAAAGTTAGAAATTTTTAAGTTTGCAAATCGTTTACAAATGTTACCGTATATGTCCGAAATATTTGTTATATCCGATTTGATATAAATTTAATCGTTGAAACTATAATATTTATTCGATATTTAAATATATGTTGAGGATAGACTAAGAGAAACATTAGTGTTCGGAATACCGGGCAAACGTACACCGGGCAGTTGCATTGAACCTTAAAACAACATCAGTGTAGGATGTAATCAGTGTAGGGTGCATCAGTGGGCAAATGTAAGCAAAACAAACCTACAATGAAAATAAACCAATAATAATAAAGTATAAGTAAAACAAACCTATATACTGGGCAAAGACAATAAAGAAAAACCATTAATTAGGCCTTTAAAGTACTATTAAAGATTCAGAAGTTTTTTTTAAAACACAATTCAGAAACTAAATTTCAGAAAAACATCAAATCCTTAAATTTCAGTAATTCGAAGTAAGCTGTCAAATCAGTCAATACACCTGACTATTAGGAAGTTAAATTGAAATAAATGACATGCAATATAAAAATTTACATATCATGAAACCAAACAATTAATTATGTTTTTATAAACAATTCCTGTGCGTAAGTAGAATTAAAAAACAATATACAGAACATTTTTTTTGTTGATATGAACTATTCGCTTTTCCTACGTATAGCACATATTTTTTTCTTCAAGTTTTTCGCTGTCCACGCGAGAAATGAATTTTCATTCAGGAAATTGTTTACACGTTGATGCTTATGACAGCTCACATGTTTGATATTCAATTCCATGATTGTTGGAAAATTAAGGGTAGGTAGGGGACATAACAAGGATTCAGAATTGAACAGCAGCAACGTCGCAAACGCAATTGAAAAGTAGTATGGCAGATACAAGAAACAAAGTGACACAAGATTGAGATTATCTGAATTAAAAAAATATTGCATGTCATGTGCTTAATGATATGTGAAAATATTTCAGAAGATGTTCAGGGTTTCTAGCAGTGCTAGCGTTGCACCATGGATTGAGGGACTCGAACCTGGAATCTGTTGCATATTCGCAGCAATACAGATGATTCTTGCTGGCCAGGGAACTGGTCAACGGCGTCTATTCCTATCTTTTGTACACCACCACCTGTGGTCAAGCGAAGACGAACTGAATCCTTGTGATGAACACTGCCGTCCCTTGAAGTTTGTTGGGACACCTTGCATAGATTTTATTTCAATAGATTCAATATTGTACGGTACTTTTATTTACGTCACGCTAGAGCTGCACAATGGGCTATGGTTTGGGAAACATCCATGAGTATGTTCCGGAGATAACATACATACGTATATCCTGTTTTACAGGTAGGACACACACAAACCATCCATCCGCAAATCGCTATTTTGTCTTAAATCAGAGCACAATCAATCTCCGATCTAGTTCTCTAGAGGTCCTTATTTGTTATGGAAATTTGGAGGACTTAAAGACCCCGAATGATTTAAGGTACACCAGTCACCACTCATTTTGAAATTTGTTTTTATAACCAGCGTTGAACAGCAGACCAACTTTTTGGTTTATGACTGCTAAGGTAAGATAAGATTAAGTAAGGTAAGATTTTGTTAATTAAATGGTTCTGTGAAAACTTTTGTGATCAATAGTATTCTACTACTCAAACTATTTTGATCTTAAAATTTTTTGTCGAAAATTAATGCTTTTATTCACGCAACAAGGAGAAAACAATTCTGTCAAAATTACCAAAATTGTATGAAAATGGCATTTCTGGTATAAAAAAAAAAAACCCATAATTCTGAATAACTAAACCAAAATATACTGTATTTAAACAATTCATTTGGTTACCACACATTTAGTAAACTGAAAATTAAATTTTACCGAATAAATGGTTTTTATGCCATGCTCTAAGTCAGTGTTTCCCAAAGTGTGGTACGCGTACCCCCAGAGGAACGGGAACAGTTTAGCGGGGGTACGTGTTCTTATGCTAAATATCTTGCAAACGAAAATTTCAAAAAATCTTATTTAAAAACACAGCTAGCCATGAAACATTACGATTACGTATTTTTCTATTGGCTATTTTTTGCAGAGTTAACAGTTAATAATTAGTGGTGTCAACAGCCAGGTGTGATTTTTAACTTTTGGTGAAATTTTTTTATAGTAAAAAATACATTCATTTTTTTATTACTGGTACACAGCGTTACGAAAAATTTAGAAAGGGTACACAAAAGTCATAAGTTTGGGAAACACTGCTCTAAGTGATAAAATTACCTAATTTTATTATTCACCAAATTTTATCGCACATTATCAAACCATATTTTATTAATTTTACCGAAATCAATAAAGCACTACGGTATAATATACTGAGACTTTTGGTGTTTTAGTCAATAGAGCTAGAAGCATTGTAAACTTTACTATATTCTGGTAGAGTTGGCAGAAGTTTTTTTTTCTCAGTGAACAGTGCTCAAAAAATAAACAGACCACCATAAGTAACTTTTGATGTAATGATTGGATCTTCACGTTCTAAGACTTAATCTCAATTGTAGGAAGGGGTGACTTCAAATATGTTAAGTAATTAGTGCAAATGATATTTCAAAAACAAAACAGACACAAAACTCACTTTCTTTGCATAAAATTATCCCAAAATATAGAGGGTATCCGCATTCTGGGAAATAGGGTCCCGATAGTTTGGTCGGGAGATTAGCCCAAAGTTTGGATCCATTAATGTTAATTTTACTTATTGTATAATTTTCCATATCTCGAGAACTTTTCTATTAAATTGAAAAATTTTTGCTCACAATTATAAAATTCGTTTATCCAAAGATAATTAATTTCATGCAAAAAGTAACAATAATTAAATATACATAATTTTTTATAATAAAGTTGAAAAACGTTTGAATAGTCAATATTGTCAAATATTTTAAATTGTAAGGTATAAAATTTTTTTCATCATTTTAAAGAATGTAATTTTAAATGGCAAAATACAAAATTTGGGCGAAATCGTTAAAATTCGTTAAGGAACTATTCAATCAATTTCGCTCAAACTTTACATTTTGATATGTAAAATTATATTCTTTAAAATGATATAAAGAATTGTATACCTTGCAATTTAAAATATTTGACATATTATCAAAATAATTAGAAATGATTTTTACTTATAATTAAAATAATAAATAAATAATTAATATTTACAAAAAAGTTAAATTTTGCATGGGATTATTTTTAGATAAACGAATTTTATAATTGTGTGCAAATTTTTTTCAATTCGCTTCAAAAGTTCCCGAGATATGACAGAATACGCTAAAAGTAGTCACACACAACGTCGGCCTGCATACACTCGACTGCTAAAGGCAACACAGGAGCGACTACGACCATGATCTTAATACAGCTCTGATAACTAATGTTCAAAACCCGGTGACCTTAATCCATCTCTCTCGGTCTGTCACAAATACAGCAACTAGTGTTATCCATGTATAGAATTCTATCACAGATATAATTCTGGTGGGGGAGTACTGTAGGGTATCTACCACTACAAAATTGTAATTACAATGCACTAGTATATAAGACATGTTAACTCGACTCTATGTCGGGGTACCTTTTCACAGAAGAAGGTTGGCATGGTCGATAACAACTACTCCCCACAATCCTATCATTAGCTCAAAAGTTATTTAGGGTGGTCCGTTTTTTATTTTGCGCACTGTACAAATATACTCAGCGTACAGTAAAAGCAGGAACATGTTAGAAAAACAAGATATTTTCGCTTTACACAAAGATTGCAGCACAGTTTTTTTAATTTTTAAATTATTTCCAATTTTATTTAGTAAATTCATATTTCAAGGTGAGTCTATAATAAATTATTACGGAACACTAAGTTTAAATATGCAAAAAATGAAATCGTTATATTTCCCTAGGAACTAATTCAAAGTTTTATCGATAATTCACCTTTATTGGAATGGTATTTGAGTAGAATAAAAAGAAATCAACGTCTGAATGAACAAAATGTAATTCTAAAATTACACAAAGTAGGAGAAACGAAAACAAAGTAAAAAATGTTGGTAAGAAATGTAATTACGGTCAGAGGGGATTTTTTTTTCGTTTCTAGAAAATGAAGAATCTCAAGAAATGTAGTTTTTTTTTAAACTTTCACCCATTCATTTAAAGATTTTTATTTTTCTGTTAAAGTGCTAGAAAAATAAAGATTTTAATTATTTATATCTTTTTTTCTAATTTAGTGTAAAAAAGGGTGAATATTTTTAAAAATAATGAATATTTTTTTTACAAATAATTCAGTGTTCCGTTAAAAATAATTAAAATCGAATTGCTTTCACTGTTTTAGGAAAGTATGATAGATTTAACTTACACAAAAAAATTTAAAATTTCCTTTCTGAAATTTGCGTAAAATAGCTCCCGAATATTTTTTTATATTTCCAATGCCCACCTGTCATAACATTTCGTCAATTCAGGTATTTACAGGGCAGATTTGTTGGCCACTCTTTCACATGCAAAATCTTAGGCTGGCCAACGTTGCTCCCTCAGTACGACAGATAGTACAGAGAATGAAAGAACATCCATGGCTTCCAAGGGATTCGAACCCAGAACCTTTCTGAAGAAAGGTCAGTTCTCTGACCCCTACATACTCCGGTTTGCAAAAATAATTTCGGCAATAATAATCACTCAAGAAAGACATAATTATGTTCTCACAATCGAGTTAAACCCAGCACATAATATTTTAAAGTATTTTACTGACTTATATTCAGGTGATATTTTACTTAAAAAAATAAAAGAGCTACTTGTTTCTTCTTAGAAACTCCCCTGCCCTAACGAAGGTAACTGGGCAGTGGCAATAAGCCTTAAAAAAAAAAAAAAAAAAAAAAAAAAAAAAAAAAAAAAAAAAAAAAAAAAAAAACAGATGTCGGGTATACTGGGCAAATTTATACCGGGCAGTAGCACTGAATTTTATAAAAACATGAGCGTATCGTTGCCGGGCAGTGGCACTTAATTAGACCTATTATATATTTTGCTTTTTACCAAAGCGACTATGTCACTGTCAACATTTACTGATGGAAATCAACAAATCACTCAGAACAAGAGCCACAACACTACACAATAATCTCTTAAAACTAGCCCCAAGGACCTGGGGCATTAATACTAAAATGCTCAAGCATTGGTACAAGACTGTGGCAGAAAAGACCTTCACTTACGCTGCAGCAGCATGGGGTGCAGATCTAAATAAAACCGCAATCAGAGAGCTGCACAAGGTGCAGCGGCCCCTACTAGTCAGAATAACAAGATCATTCAAAACAGCACCCACACCAGGTCTGAATGTTCTGGCAGGTTTACCGCCATTGCACCTACAAATCCAAAAAGAAGCACTACTAGCTAACACACTAAGATTCAATCAAGAAAACACACAATACAACATAAAAGCGGGTGAATATCAACAAAAGATAAAAACACATATGGTCCACCCGGCCCATAAAACTAGCTATAAATACACTAACCTACCAACAAGTACTAGAACTAGCAAAACAACGACAGTACAAATCTACACCGATGGCTCCAAAACAGACAATGGCGTGGGAGCTGCATTCTGTGTTTACCACAACAACCAACATACAGATACATGCAAATTTACGCTAAAACAAGAAAACACAGTGTTTCAAGCAGAGGTTTTAGCCATCAAAGAAGCCATTAAATGGTTAGAGACACACAGCTGCAAAGAAGCAACAATTTTCACAGACAGTCTGGCTAGTATACACGCTATTAGGAAAATGAAACAAAAAGACCCACAAGTGGCAACAACACAAAGACAACTAGAACACCTATACTAGAATGCAAAGTTTCTTGACAATGACGTCACGGCTGGCGGAGGAAGAAGGAGAAATAAGTTCAGCCGTAGGGTTGTTAGGAGCAGGATCGAAATGACGTCACACTCTTCTAGCTTCCAATTTGGCGCAATAATCGGATTAAGCATTTTGTTTGGCACTTTGATTGTTAGAAAATCATTGGTCAAATTATCAGAAACACTTATAATAAATTTAAAGATTCATTTTACGTAATCATAATTAAGTAATCTAGTATAATAAATATATGTAAACTTTATATTCTGAAATTTTATAAATTAAAAAATATAGAATTTTAATATATTCGATTTATGAGTTTGTTATTTTAATTTTTACATAATTTTATATATTTAAAAATTTAATTTTTAACAAATTTTTTCAAAACAATACTCAAATGTTTGAATAAATAAATCTGATATTATTGTGTAATTTTTTTTTCAATTGATCAATATTTTTCTCAACCTAAATATCAGGGTGTCAATGATTTAAATAAATTGATTTAAAAAAAATTTTTTGATTTATATCACTTTTAAAAAAAATCTCAATTTCAAGTATTTTTTAAATAAAATCACAATTTCAATTATTTATTTTAAAAAAATCATTTTTTTAAATATTTATTTAAACTTCCAACAGTCAATCATTTTCTTCAGCCTTTCAACAGTATTTTTACACCACAACCTTTCTTTATATTTACATTAGAATATTCTATTCTTATTTGACCATTTCATTTTTGTATACTCAGTCTCTTAAATTTCCCCTTTACATTGTTACTGTTCTATTACACTTTAGAAAAGTATACTTATTTTTTTTAAAGCTAAATAGTACCTATTTTTACTTTTAAATGTGTCCACTTGAAACAAAATATACTTAAAGGAATTATTTTTTTCGATAGTTTTTTTTTACAGATTAATACTATTAAAAACAAGTTATTTACTAGCTCTTTTTATTGTGTATTTAGTTGTTAAACTTAGTAGTTAGTTGTTTAGCTTAGTAGGTATTAAGGATGACACACTGCAAGATTTATTCCTTAAAAATAAAAAATTAATTCATGTATCATTTATGATGACATACACACAACTTCATCAGTACTGGTGTCTCCTTCGGAAGCAGTCTCAGTTGATTCAGGATCAAAATTAATAACCAAACTTTCAACGGTAAAATCACACATTCCGTCAAGTTCCCACATTAGTTCTTCCTCTTTAATAACATGGCTAACACAGTTCTTCCATGTTTCAGTAGAAATGTTTTGAATTGCTTCTTTCGTGATCTGTTTCACTTCATTCTCTTTTAATGTTTTATTTTCGGCTGCAACTTTACCTTTCACAATACTCCAAATATGATCAATTGTATTAAGTTCACAGTGGTAAGGTGGCTGTCTCAAAACAGTATGCCCTTGAAGCTCGGCTAGTCTATCAACCCGATAGCCCTCATATTTGTTACGGACATTAGACACGAGGAGCAGAAGTTCAGCTTTTAGCATGTCAAAGCTCCAGGAAATGTTTTTCGATGTCAGCCATTGTCGAATGTCATCCTTTTTGGTGGAAGAGTTAGGAATGTTTTCCACAAAAACACTGTGGTATGATGCATTGTCCATCACAATAATGCTATTGGCAGCAAGGTTGGGGAGTAACTTATTTTGAAACCAATTTTCATAGTAATCACCATTCATTTCTTCATGGTAATCACCTTCACCTTTTTTTCTTTTAAAGATATCTTCAGCTTCCTTCACAAAACCATTCTCACCTCCAGCATGGGTAATGATCCACCTGGATCCTTTTCCGGAAGGCGCTTTTAGTCCAGTTGAGAGGCCTGACATAAATGCATCTTTCGGTCTCTTTATAAATGTGTCTTGCCAAACTGCTTCTTTTGTGTGACCAAAATTCACCCAGGTTTCATCGGTGTAAATTATGTTCCTTCCTTCATTTCGGTACCGACGAATTTGTCTTAAAAATTGACGTCGCCACACTTGTATATCTTCCCTTTCTATCAGCATTGAATTGCGGGATCGCTTCTTATATACAAATCCTAAATCGAGCATTAGCCTCCTGGTTGTGTCAACAGTCAAGTTCGGAAGGTCAGAATCCTCATTGATTACTTTCATAACTTTAGCCACGGTTGGAATTTCATTTCTTTTAAAAAACAAGTGCACCTTCCGACGAATGGCACACAAAGTAAAGTCATCAAACTTTTGTAGTCTAGTTCCTTTGCATTTTCTTGCAGGTCTTTTTTTTCCCAGGAGTGGAAAATGAGCCATTAACGCCATATTCTTTTTGCATCCGTGAGATGCTGCTGGTAGATACACCAGTTAAGTCCGAAGTTTTACACAGCACATCATTCATAGAATCGCTGGGATTCCCTTCTCGCAATTTATGAAATACATTCATAACAATTGTCTTTTCAGAGCTTTTCAAAGCGCTGCCTTTCTTGTGGATTTGAAAGACGTAGTTCAACTTGGGAGTAGATTCCATTATTTTAATAATAACGAAATTAACGAATAGGTAGAATAATAACGATATATTAGCTTTTAAAAAAGCTGGTTTCTCAAACGATATAAAATAAACTACAGCACAGCAAAAGATTGAAGATAATATGCAATAAAGCGCGCGCGAAATTACACGCCAAAAGCTCTCCCTAAAAGCGCTTTGGCGGGATCTGTTGATCGTGAGCTCTCATTGGCTAACGCCTTCAATTCTAAATGAAGATACCATTCCGCGATGCGCCGCTCGTAAATTTGAAAATATATAAAATTTTAAGAAAATTATAGCAAATTAACGCTATATATGTGTGGGTTAAGATAACTTATCATATTTCTATTGTGAAATGCGTAATTTACCTCGAAATACAGACATCGCGCCGGGAACTATTTTCTTCGTTTGCCCTTAGCATATTTCTCCATTGTCAAGAAACATTGCAGTTTAGTATAGTCAGTAAATGCAACACACAAATACACTGGGTGGCAGCGCACACAGGTAACATAGGTAATGAAGCAGCGGATTTAGCGGCTAAAGACGCAGCAGCAGGTCATGGGATTCCCAGCGGTGTTCTGCTTCCACCATCGAGCCTAAGAAATAAACTTAAAACCATCACACAAAAACTTTGGCAAGTATACTGGGACGAAAATGAAAAAGGCTATACAACAAAATCATATTACCCTAAAGTCGACACAGATCGACTTATAGGCCATCCAGCAGCAATACAATTCCTTACAGGACATGGCTTCTTTCCCTCATTCCTACACAGGATGCAGCGAATAAACACAGACACATGCCCATGCGATGACACAGGCACCCCAAGTCACTACCTACATGACTGCCCACTAACTGAAACGTACCACCTCAAAAAAGCCAATGAACAAGGCAGGACGATATTTGCAGACAGTTTCAAAAACAAGCATATTATGCAAAAACTAATAAATATACTAGAAATAACCAGGAACATCACAGACAATATGTCATAAACCTAATAATAACTTTGTAAAAATACTGACAGCAAAAATCTCTATGACTAACATTGATACATAGTCCCAAAACATAACACAAACAAAACACGCATATCCCACAATCAACCACTGCCCACTCAATAAGCACTGCCTCAACTACCACTACTACTAAAAATAGGTAAAACACAACATGAACAAAACATACATACCCCACAATCAACCACGGACTGGCTCACAATAGCAGCCAACGTGGTTGATCACCACACACGCCTCACCACTGACCCTGCTCCAAGTCCCTGAGGGCAGGCAGTGAGTCCGGAGCTTTTCAGCTTCCCGTGATGGCCATATATGTTAAATGTATATATATATTAAAAAAAAAAATAATAATAATAATAATAATAAATAAATTATATATATATATGTATATATATATATATATGTGTGTATTTATGCATATGTGTATGTGTGTATATATATAATAATATTAAAAAAAAAAAAAAAAAATTGTCGCTACTAGGCCGGGATAGCCTGGTCGGTGGGGCGCTGGGCCCATGTCAAAGTGTTCGTGAGCTCGGTCCCCGCCGGCTGAAGACTCCCCGTGTAGTAAATGGTGACTGATGCACGTCAAATCTGTCGAGTCTCAAAGTCCTCCATGTTCCCATAACAAATCAAAACCTCTGGGGGTACCGATCCAGCAGTTTCCTTGTCTTCTGGATTGGTTCAAAATTACAAGGCTACGGCGTTGAACATTAGTAGTCGTAAACCCAAAAATTGGGTCGGCTGTTCAACGGCGGTCATAAAATAAAATAAAAAAGACCCACCCATTTCAGGCCGGGATAGCCTAGTCAGTAGGGCGCTGGGCCCATGTCCAAGAGGTCGTGGCTTCGATCCTCGCTGACCGAAGACTCCCAGTGTAGTAAATGGTGACTGATGCACGTTAAATCTGTCGAGTCTCAAAGTCCTCCATGTTCCCAAAACAAATCAAAACCTCTGGGGGTACTGATCCAGGAGTTTCCTTGTCTTCTGGATTGGTTCAAAATTACAAGGCTACTGAGTTGAACATTAGTAGTCGTATACCCATGAAATTGGGTCGGCTGTTCAACGACGGTTATAAAATAAAATAAAAATCACCCATTTCGGAATATTCACAGAAACATATCTACGTTATACATAATTGTATGGAATGTTTAAGTTATGGCAAAACAAATAAAACGACTGATTGTAAGACTTTAGTTTTGATACAAAAACATTTTAATCTGTAATTTAAGTGCATGTAAGATCATCAGCTGTGTTAATGTGTTTTTGATACTTTATATGATCGATTAAGATTACGTATAAAACAAGCTCTCGGAATTTTTACCAGATGGCAATACACTGGAAAAAAAAACCAACAACAATAACTTATTATCAGCAGGAAAATTGTTGTATTCCTTAAACTTAATTTGCTTTCCTTAATAATAATTTGCCCCAAAACTTTTGATTCAATTATTTTTATACTTAGCCGACCGGCCTATGTAGGGGCTGGGAACTGTCCTTGCATCAGAAAGGTTCTGGGTTCGAATCCCGGGTAAGGCATGGATATTTCTTACTCTCTATCTGTGTTCTATGTCCTTTCTCCTTTGTGTGTGAATGTGACCCGCCCTATAAACGGGTTGTGGTAGTGTGACGTGGGCGACGCTGCTCCATCGCCGTGGCTTCGCCACAGGTGCCCACTGGGTAACGAAAAGAGAGTTAGCAGTTCTGGCACTTTCTGTGGCCAATGGACAATAGTTCCAAGTGCCCGCTATTAAAAGAAGAAAAAATTATATTTAAATATGTTCATAGAACTTTTGTCTAAGAAATTAGAAATATAAATTGTTTAATGAAGCTTGAAACTACATTTTCTATTTATACACTCTGTAACAAAAAAATCAACGCACCAAGAAGCAATCATCTGATTGCTATGAAATTTCGTATGCAGTGGTGTATGGCTCGATCAGGCTGGAATGATGCCGACTGGGGACGCATAGTCTTTAGCGACGAATCCCGCTTCCAACTGTGTTCTGACGATCATCGAAGACGTGTTTGGAGACGCACAGGGCAGAGGGGGGATTCTGCCTTCACTATTGCACGCCACTCCGGCCCTCAGCAAGGCATTATGGTCCAGTGTGCCATTTCCTTTGACAGCCGGACCCCTTTGGTCGCAATTAGAGGAACACTTACTGCACAGCGGTACGTCGACGACATCCTAAGACCTGTTTTGCTACCGTTCCTTTTGCAGCGCCCTGGGCTGGTTTTTCAGCAAGACAATGCCAGACCACATAAGGCACGTGTAGCTATGAACTGTCTGCAAGCTTGTCAAACTCTTCCTTGGCCTGCCAGATCACCAGATTTCTCTCCCGTCGAGCATGTCTGGGATATGATGGGAAGGCGATTGCATCTGGCACGGAATGTTGATGACCTCGTTCGACAATTGGATCGAATTCGGCAGGAAATACAGCAAGAGACCATCCGGGAGCTTTATCGGTCTATGCCACGCCGTGTGGAAGCTTGTATCCAGGCTAGAGGCGGGTCAACACCTTATTGAACTTGTTACTGTAACTCTGTAATAAATTATTCAGTTGTTCTGAAATTTTAATCATTTACTATTCTTTACATTGTCTTCCTGTCCACCAATTTTCGTTTCAATCGGACAACTCCTTCTTGGTGCGTCGATTTTTTTGTTATAGAGTGTATGATTGATATGATGTCTTGAATTCAATTATTTTTACATTTGAAAATGAAAAAAAAAAAAATAAATAAATAAAATAAATAACTGTTCATAAAACTCTTATCTAAAAAATTTAAAAAACAAGTTCTTTCATGAAGCTTGAAACTTCGTTTTATATCTCTATGATATATATGATTTCTTGAAATATTTGTATTATGGCAAAATAAAGAAAACAATTGACTTTATAACTTTTGTTTTGATAAAAAAAATATTTTGATATGCGATTTAAGTGCCAGCAAGAACAACAACTGTATAAATATGTCTCGAATTCTTCGTATGATCGATTGCAGCATTAGTTAATTTCCCAAAGGATGTATACAGTGTGTTTATAACGATATCGATTGTAAGCGCGGAAAATATATTTTAAGTTTAAAATCTTTAAAAACATAAAATAAATATTTTTTTGATGCTTTGTGCCGAAGAAAAAACAAGAGCCATTAAATTGATTTAAAAAAAAAATGTTATCATAGTTTTCCTTTTATTGTAATTTTAAACGTCTGTTAAAGGAAAAAAATGCTTATTTGTTTTCCTAAAAATGGAGATTTTACTGCTTAGTTTTAATTTATTGGATTACTTTATTTATGTACTTAAACAATCATAAATTCTTAATACAAAAAAATTGGTTTATAATAATTGAATGATGCGTTCAGACCTTAGAGCCCATTATCCAAAGTTATACTTGCCACAAAGATAGCAGCCGCTGCAGTACCAAAGCACTAAGCAATAGTGAACTCGTCAGCATACGGGCCAAGTCCGGCACGATTATGAGCACTCTAAACTGAGTCGATGGGCAGAAGATGCTCGCGAATCAGTACCAAGTACTGAGACAAATGTCTCACAGTGTCATTACTCGAACGCAGACGATCTGTCAAAACTTTGCTGACAGTAGTGAGTCAACTTGAACTTCCCCCACTCGGAAACCATTCAGCACAGCATCTGAATCTATAAAATTTCTTGAGAATTATAACACGAAATAGAATAAAATTAGCAATTAAAAATTTACAGAAGTTACTATCAATAGACTCTTCACTAAACAGTTTAAATAGACAGTTGAGGACGGTGTTTCACAGTGGGCAGAAGGATGATGTGTAGGCAGTCTTTCTTTTGATTGGACCCTAGATTCATCGATGGTCTGATTTTCTGCGATTGAACTTAATTCAGGGTTACTATAGTTATGTGTACAATTTGAAAAAACTTTAATCAGTGCAAAACTCTAAAAGTAATGTTAATGGTTACTCTTTTCAACCCCACTATGAGCTTGTCCATCTACATTACCAATTCAAAATGTTGTGAATCGATTGAGATTACCCAATTGTTTTTTTCTTAAACTTGAGATAATCGCAAAGCAAACTTAAATTCCTGCTCCTTAGAGCAGTGGTGGCTTAAAATATAGAGCACTCGCATACCAATGAGGTAAACTGGGTTTAAATCCCAGCGAGGGCTGCGAGGGCTGAATGTTTAGCAAATCAATGTATAAATAAATCAATGTTTAAATCAATGTATAAATAAATCAACGTATAAATCAATAATTAGAAAACGCTTACAAAGTACAACGCTACGGAAAAAAGATCACCTTGAATAAAGTAGCGGCCAATGAAGAGAACAATAGTCTAACGTGAATTGAATTAGCAAGATAGTTTAACGTTTCTCATGAAATAGTTAGACTTCATCTGTACCACTAAGGAAAAACATTTCAGGCTGAGTTAGTGAATTCCACAAGGATGTTTGAAGTAAACAAGAAACAAGTTGCAGCCTGTATGCATCAGCCTGTATCTTCACTGCACCCCAAATATTTCCAATCAAGTTCTTACCAGTGAGGAAAAGAAGGAGCTAGCTCCAGCAATGGCGTACTCTTCTTGCATTACAATACGCTGCCGCATGCCAGGCTGGTGGCCAGTGATTTTGCTACTGTGACTTATTTGGGAGACTTTATGATACCCTCTTTACTTACCTGACCTTGTGCCATCTGATTACCGCTTCTTCCACTTCGCACATCTTAGTGGAAAATCATTTACCAACGAGTGCACCAAGCACTCATGGACCTCTTTGCATCAAAAACCCCAAAGTTTTAACGCAAGGGGATTACAGAGCTGGAAACATGGTGGGAAAAGTGACTGAATGCCGATAGATTACTTCGAGGACTAAAAACTGTTTACACTTTCAGTAAGTCATTTTCTTTCTCCCACTAAAAACGTTCAAGAACATTACTAGTTATCTAGTAAACTTACAAACGTAAATCAGTTGTTATTATATAATCATTATATTTATTTAAAAAACCGCAAGTGTTCACTTTGTTCATGGATTCAAACACTAATTAACAATAGGTCTGATTATGCAGTAAATTAAAAATAAGCATGCAGTTCATTCTGGTATATTTATTTTATTTACTCATGATTTCGTGTGCATAAATATTAAAATTGCTTACAAAAATTAAAAAAATGTTTGAAAATTACGAATTTTATAAGTTTTTTCTACGGTACATTTTCAAGATTAGATATCCCTATTTTATTTTCAGATCGCTGTGAAATTAAATTTCTTTATCAAGAAAGAAAACATATATAAAATAAATGAAATGATGAAAGCTGATTAAAGTTTTTTTTGAAAGATATTCCTTTTATAAGAAAAGTGATGCTTGCAGAAACTTTTAACAATTAAATATGTGTAGTTTACAAATATTTATCTTTAATAATTTTTTTATATTTATTATTTGAAGAAAATCAAATCTCTACTGATTTATTTTAAGAGTAACGAACAAATATTAAATTCTTAACTGAAATTAATTTTCGAAACGAGTATGCTCTAAAATTATTCTTTGTTGAAAGTAAGTTAGATTTAGGAAACCGTAATATATAGTAAGAAATATAAGATACATGAATTTTACATTTCAGCAGTGGTTGTTTATTTAATTTGGAGAAGGTATGCATTAGGATTTCAAATCCCAAGTGTTTTGCGCAGTTTATTTGAAAATGCAGTAGTTATTCTTAAAAAATAACAAATAAAGTTAATTATTTTACAGTTGTTTAGTACATTAGATGGTATACTTTTATTCACATGAGAAATGCGTGATTTGTTGTTTCATTTCAATCAATAGTTTTTCTCTTAAAGGATTTAAAACATAATTATTTAAAAATAAACTTGAAACTTTGTATTAAAGTGTGTATTATTATTTACTTTATATTAAAGTGAGACTTAATTATATTTATTCTACAAACTTCATATTTAATTTAACAATTTGAGCATTTAAACGTTTTTAAGGTGTTAACTTCTTCATGTTTTCTCTAAGAAGAATATAATGAAATAAAATATTTTTTCTTGAAAGATTTTTGTGTCTGTTTTAAGATTTTCTTGAAAAATATCTTCACTTTAAATTTTTTTGTGAAGAATTGATTGGAAAGACTTCAAACTAGTTTTTTGTTGTAATATTATCCAATGTTATTACATTATTATAGCATAAAAATCCATGGATTATTGCTGTACATGACATTTGCCTGCAAAAAACTTCCATGTATCATCAACAGGATAAAAATGTTTAAAGCACAGGTTTCTTTGTATTTTATAGTATAAGTAATTGAGAGAAATACTTATTTATCATACAATTGCAAAGGTGGGATTGTTAAAACTTTAATCGTGGTAATTCTGCAGTATTAACGCCATGAATGTCATTAACAAAACCGAATAAAGAAAGTACTGTAATTAAATATGTAACAAACGTGTCGACATATACCAACTGTTAAATACCTACATGGTAAAAAAGTACCGGCTCTCAGACTTCCGGTACTTTTTACCTTAAAATTTAGGAAACAAAAATCTGATTTACCGTAATTTTTACGGTAATGATGAATATTGAGAATGATGAATGTTGAATATCACTTTGAATAAATATTGCTGTAAAAATGGGGTTTAATACTTTACAGTGAAAATAGGTTTTATGATAAAATTTATTTTAGGTTTTATGATAAAGATTTTCTTTGTAAGTTTGGCAGCATTCACATGAGTAAAACGAAACGAGCTTCTGCTATTTAGATAATATTTTTGACGATTTATTGTTTTCTTTTTATAATGTTTTTTTGTTTTCATTAGACTAAAAAAACATGAAATGCGAATACTTTGAAATATTCTTTAATTTATTACACATATAATTTTATTAATTAAAAACTGTCATATTTAACATGTATAATTCATAGAATAAAACCATTTTTTCATAATAAATATTTCTGATTTATCCTTTAATACGTTTCATTATTTGTTTTAAATATTTTTTGAAAAGTACAATTCTTAAAATAATGATCATATTTTAATGAATTAAGATTCAAACTTTCGTGCCTGAGTACTGCATGTAGATAGATTACTAATTATACTAGTTTTTAAATCAAAACTAATTGCCAGAAAGAAATCAAATTTTATCAGACAAAAAATTAACGATTACCAATCGGTCTCTTAGAAATTAACTTAATTTCAGAAAAGTTCATTAGTTTTCAATTTAATTTGTAACAATATGAATTACTAAAGTTACTACTTTGCTTATTACTTTGCTTTATTTGTTACATTATTAAAGTGAATGTTTTTACCGTTAGTTAAATAAATATGTTCACAAGAAATTAATTTATAGATTTGTGTAAAAATTTTTTTTTTTTTGATTTGTAAAATCATTTCACGTTTGAAATACCATGTGTGAACGAAACGATACTTTCAGAGTTAACTAAGAAATTACGGCAAATTAAATATAATTATGCTCTCATTGTATGATAATTGTTACTATTTTTATGTTATATTACCTGGGATATATTACTTAACCAATACCTTTATTTGAAATTCCAATCATTTCTTTTTTTAATTTTCTTTCGATGAACTTTTAATTCAACAGTATTTAACTTACGAACGATGGTTCTGATGGTTCTTTATACTATATACAGATGGAAGCAAATTTAAAAGAATTTGTTACAGGCATGATGTATTATAAAGTAAACAATTTATTTAAATTAAGAAATGCGAAAAAGAATGATGATAAAAGTAAATAGAATAAAAATGTTTCGAAAAATATTTATGAAATATGTCTTCTTTCACTAATTTTAAAATTTTTTATTCTCATTCTTCCATTAAAATATATTCTATAAAAGCTGTGGAAGTAGTTCTTTGAAATATAATTTTTAAGTATTTCATACGTGAAATGATTTTACAAATCACGAAAAAAATTTTTACACAAATCTATAAATTAATTTCTTGTGAACATATTTATTTAACTATCAGTAAAAACAGTCACTTTAATAATGTAACAAATAAACCAAAGTAATAAGCAAAGTAGTAACTTTAGTCATTCATATTGTTATAAATTTAATTGAAAACTAATGAACTTTTCTGAAATTAAATTAATTTCTAAGAGACCAATAGATAAACGTAAATTTTTTGTCTGATAAAATTTGATTTCTATCTGGCAATAAGTTTTGATTTAAAAACTAGTATAATTAGTAATCTATCTACATGCAGTACTCAGGCACGAAATTTTGAATATTAATTCATTAAAATATGATCATTATTTTAAGAATTGTACTTTTCAAAAAATATTTAAAACAAATAATGAAACGTATTAAAGGATAAATCAGAAATATTTATTATGAAAAAATGGTTTTATTTAATAAATTGTACATGATAAATATGACAGTTTTTAATTAATAAAATTATATGTATAATAAATTAAAGAATATTTCAAAGTATTCGCAGTTCATGTTTTTTTAGTCTAATGAAAACAAAAACAAAAAAAATTATAAAAAGAAAACAATAAATCGTCAAAAATATTATCTAAATAGCAGAAGCTCGTTTCGTTTTACTCATGCTACTGCTGCCAAACTTAAAAAAAAAATCTTAAGTAAATTGTGTGATTGGTTAAATTTCAGCCACGCCCTGAGAGAGAGTTATCCTGGAATGTCTGACTCCAAGGGAGTGTTCATGGTACGGAATTGAACGTTCATGGAACCAAACTTTCCCTGTTTCGCTTTCCAGCCGGGAATCTTCGTTCCATTCCCGGTAGCTCATGGTAGGGCCCCTGGACGTGATTCAAACCATCAACCTTAGGGCTCTGACGGGTCGGCCACCTGGCAGGCAATTCTTCTTACTACTTGAATCCTTCTGATTTTGAATTGATTCTTGAAGAAATAGACTCAAGAATGGCATTTCTTTAGAAAAAGTTCTCGAGATTCTTCATGCTGTAGATTGCTATTTTTGAGGTATATGAGGTATTGCATCAGGAAAAACTATATAAGAAATAAGAAAACTATATCGAGTGAAAACTAAATCCGTGGGCAAAATTATTTACTAAAAATTTATTTGTCAATTTGTATAATTTTTCCATGTGCAAATCCATTTCGAGCAAATCTGTGGTCAAAATTATTTACTAAAAAAAATTCCTTTACAAAAAAATTCCTTTGTTAATTTATTTAATTTTTGCATGTGCAAATCCCTCTCGGGCAAATCCGTGGCTAAAATTATTGACAAAATTTTTTTTTTCTTTGTTAATTTATGTAATTTTTCTACGTGTAAATCCATTTCGGGCAAATCCGTGGCTAAAATTATTTACTAATAAAATTCCTTGTTAATTTATACAATTTTTCCATGTGCAAATCCATTTCGGGCAAATCCGTGACTAAAATTACTTACTAAAAATTTTTCTTTGTCAATTTATGTAATTTTTCTATGTGCAAATCCATTTCGGGCAAATCCGTGGCTAAAATTATGTGCAAAACAGGCAATTCATGCTTCTTTCTCTTTTCCATTTTATATTTCTTTCTTAAATAAATATTTATTTTCTAAAATTATTTATAGTCAACTTCTTTAAATTATCCAGTATAATATTACCTTGCGCACATCCATTTTCGGGCCCATCCTTGGTAACTAACAAATCAAACGCACTTCAATAATGCAGCAAGAACGCACTTTAAAATAAAACTCCTCTAATTACGCTATCTCAATTTGCTCTTTTGTTTTCATATTTTGAAATCTGGCAATCTTGTTACGAAAATATTCTAAATCATTCTTGAAAAATTTCCCGTTCATGTAAGTTCATTTAATTTCGCTACTCGCTTTATAGATTATGTTTTATGTTCTATTCTGTTTTTTCTTTATATTTTACTTCCTGTTTTTTTTTTTTATATTTTACTTTCTGTTTTTACGTGTTATTTTTATTTATTGTGTTCTATTTTATTTGTTGTAATTTTTGTAAAATTTTTTTGAGTGCTCTTCACACTATTGTATTGATATATTTTGCTTTGGCTATATTAATACAATATTAGAAAGCACTCTTTTTTGCAGATATAATGGTGTGGGCAGATGAAAAGATTATATCTTTTTTTTCCTTCTGGATTTAAAAAAAAAATAATTCTATCCTTTTTTTTTTTTTAAATAATTTTCTTTTTTCCCCTTTTTTTATCTGTCTGTAATTTTCCTTTGTTTTATCTTCTTTTTGAACTTATTTAACGAGTTCTATTTACTTGCAGCTTATGCGCAATAAATGAAACTCATTGTTTTTCTTAATTTTCTTGTATTTATTTATAATACTATATATATATATATATATATATATATATATATATATATATATATATATATATATATATATATATATAAATATATACATATATAAGCGTTGACAGAGGTTAAACGAATTATTATTTTTATCATACGTAAGTATGTTTTATACATTGCTTAACAGTTATATTTTCGACATTATAAATAATAGCTATTGATTTATGAAATGAAACTAAGGGCATTTTAGAAGAGACAATTATTATATTGCAAAATATTTCAGCTATCAACAAAGTTAAAACAAATAAAATAAAAAACGTGCTCATCGGACTATTTCCAAACAGCCAATGAAATTGCCAGAATGAAACAGAAGTGAGTACTTCAGTAAGATGTGTGATTACCTCGGACAATAATGTACATTTTGTATCTGTTAATCATGATGTCCACTGAACTATCGAAGAGTCCTTGGGGATATAGTCCCATTCCTTGTATGTTTTCAGCGCTTGCATGGCTTGGAAAGGGTGTGTTTTTTATGAAACGCGTTTGCCAAAGGCACCCTGAGCCATACTCTATAGGATTTCGAGGAGTACACAGGCCATATAGGAGTACACATGCCATGGGATATGATTAATATTTTTACTTTCTAGTGTGTCTGATACCTCAGCACACTTGTGTGGCCGAGCATTGTAGTTCATAAACAGATACCCTGGGGCCTGGATACCCTGGTTGGCTGGGCACAGGACTCCTGTTCGTGAGAACGGGAGTTCGAATTCTGCCAAATTCACATACTCCTGTGTAGTAAATGGTGATTGGTGTATGTTGAATCTGTCGGATCACAAATTACTCTATGTTCAAATAGTAAATTATACCAAAGGGCTTACTGAATTGAAGATTGATGGTTTGCTGGTTCAGGTCAAAATTACGTTCTGTGGATGAATGAATAGATGTGTGATGGGTCCATGCTATAAATTTGTGTGATGTATGGGTGTAGCAGAAATCGAATTCTTGGCCATAGATGGTGCTACTAGAAAACAATAACAATCGCCCTCCTTGCCTTAATGGCTTACGACAACAACAGAAAGTCTGAATCTGCCACACCCCTAAAAAGACAAATGTGATCCAAAATAATCTCTCGGCATTACCGCCACAATATAACGCTAACTCGCTCAAAGAAGTGAAGTGGTTTTCTGCCATTGGGTATGATGCCTGCCTATTCCGGCTCGCGGATCATGTTCATGAACCTATTGTTGCGAACAACATGTTTTCTTTTCTTTCGACACTAACAGGTAGTCGGAATCATTTTACATATTGAATTGGGATTTGTCGAAAAACTTTATTCTTGACTCTCGACGATAGCGTGGTAAACGGGATGCATCGAATAGGTTTCCGCTCATGCAAAACAGCTGAATTTTATTGCCGTCAGAGGGTACTGGCAGAAACTTGTTCAACGTCTGCAGCTTGCAGCTATCTGCCCAGGAGTGACATTTCTGTTCCTTTTCGTTATCGGGGATATATATTCTTTATTTTATATTATAACCGTCGTTGATCTGCAGACCCAATTTTCGGATTTACGATTACTAATGTTCAACTACGTAATTTTGATCCCAATCCAGAACTCCTGGATCAAGTATTGGCAAAAATTTGCCTTCGTGGAGGACTTTGTTATGGAACTAACCCACATTTGCGTTGCATGGAAAGGAAGACCACGAGAACCTCCCTCGATTAGCCTGACTGCAAGGGGACTCTAACCCAAGATCCGTCTACCACTGAGGATATTTCATGTCAGCACTGTGGTCGGTGCAAGCCAGATCTGGAATTCGTATCGAGCTGGGATTTGAACCCGGTTCACCTCATTGAAAGGCACACGTTCTATCCCCTGAGCCAATCGCTGCTCTTGGGGATACATATTTTATTTTATATCCGTCGTTGAACTGCTGCCCCAATTTTGGGTTTACGACTTCTAATGTTCAACTCCGTAACCTTGTAATTTTAAACCAATCCAGAAGACATGGAATCTCCTGGATCAGTACCTCCAAAGGTATTGATTTGTTATAGGAACATGGAGGTCTTTGCAACTTTACAGATTTAACGTGTATCAGTCACCATTTACTACACGGGGAATCTTTGGTCGGTGGTGATCGAACCCACGAACTCTTTGACACGGGCCCAGTGCCCTACCAACCAGGCTATCCCAGCATTTGGGGATACATATTGTTCGAATTGATGTGTGGCGTTCGTACAGCGACAACCGGCATGCTATCGCATAGTACTCGTATATCCACCTTCAGGTGTCTTTGCTAATTGCGAGATGACACTTTTTTGATACTCCTATCACTGCTGCTACAGTGGTGACAGTTTGAGCTGCTTACTGTCGTTGAAGTGCTCTTCCACGATCACAAAACTCAAATGATATCTTGCTAACATTTTGCGCTTAAATATTGCAAAACTCACTGAATTTCACAGAAATATATTCAACAACCTATAGTGCTAGTTTGGTCAAATACCTTACAAATTTAATTTTTGAATGAGTGAAGAGATTGTGTGCCTTGTCTTTTATACAGATACTGCTCTGCCAGGCTCTCTACACTAGATTTTACTATTATTGGTAGACTGTCACAAACACTATTTTACATAAATCAGTTTTTCCTCGACAATCGTCAAGCAGTGTATGTATACGTTACCTTTAATGTAGAAATTCTACCACTCTATAGAATGCGCTTAACAATTATTAAAATATCAAATTATAAATATGTATTACACTGCCTAGCTATTCTATAGAATGAATAAACAAAGGTTACTTACCTTCTATACAATGTCTATGCAAATTATAAACTGATTTTCATCTTCATATTTTGTCTAAATAGTGTCTGTCTTTCTATTAAGAGCTTAGATATTCAATTCAAGGACTAGATAATGTTCTTGGTTTAAAAACGCATGCATTGTGTGCAATGAATCATTTTGATTATTCACAGATTACATATGTAATACAAAATAATTCTTCAACCGGGAGTAGATTACACTACATTACATTTATTTAATACGTAAAATTTATATTCTTAAGTGAATAAAGCATGCATTTTACTTATTTTTGTTAAGTAAAGTTACTACCATTAATACCATCGACTATTTAGAACTTCGTTTTTATAGATTCATCAATGGAATTTGTTTTTAGACTCAAAGCAGCATGATAGAAGTCATCCATTATCATAATGATTATCGTAAACTTTTTGTAGAAAATCAATTAAAAGCGAATAACATGTTTTCATTTACCTAAATATCCGTAACAAAACCATCATTTTGATTATTCACAGATTACGCATGTAATACAAGACAATTCCTTAGTCGAGAGTAGATTACATGGCAGTCGAAGCAAATGACTCTCTGTGCTCCATTCAGCTGTGTTTTCAGGCATGCTGCGCCTATTCAGGAAACGGATATTTACTAGGAAAGGAACAGTTAGTAATAAATCATGCAGAAACCTGTATCTTGGAGATACAGATTACGGGCTTTATGTTGAGACTTTCAATCTTTACATTTTATTATATCTCTAATAATCTTATTGAAATGTGTTCAGCTGTTCAAATATTTAGATAAATTTAATACATTATTGTGGAAACTAGTCTTGTATTTGAACAGTATGTGTGTTATAGGGGACTACGTCATCTTATCGTTTTATTCACCAGTCACAGTTGTGATTCTCAACGGAAATAAAAGCTGTTACATCAAAATTAAAAATTGTTCACTTGAAAGAACCTAATGTTTTGTATTATATCAGCACGGATAAAGTTTCCAAGGTTTAGTAATATTGTAAAATATATATTATAAAATATATATTGTAAAAAAAATTCTAGTATAGATGCCACCATTTTTGGTGTTTGGGCCACCATTTTGGTAAACTAAAATTTTTTACTGCCTGTCGTCATACTTTTTGTTTACTTTTTCACTGTTATAGTTTTATTTATTTATTCATTTTTTGTTTGTTTGTTTAGTGACAATACATATTTTCACCGGTGATGGAATCAATTTCAGCGTCAGGCAATCCGTCAGAGGATCGATGTTTTTCGTTAATAATATAACTGAGAAGGTAAAATTTTCAAATTGTCTTGCACATTGCTTAGCATTCCACAGAAAAAAAAGTAAAATGTTATAAAAGACATGCATGTGTTTAGTTGTTTTATGATTATATTTATATTCTCATGAAATTAATATAACTTTGTCAATTTAATTAAATAATTTTACAACAATTAATTGTTATCGACTTCGATTTTTGATCGATTTTGACTTCTATTTCAGATTGATATTCGCTGTTTGCTGCTTAAAAGTTTGATGAAAAAACGTTTTATATTGGTAATACTGTAAAAACTTTTAGTTTATAGCTGCCACAATTTTCATTTACTTTTTTACTATTATAGTTTTACTTATTCATTTTTTGTTATTGTTTTTACTAACAATACGTATTTTCATGTGAATGAGAATAAATTTAATGGTTTGGCGTCGGACAATTGGTCGGATGAATGATATTTTTTGTTCACAAACTAACTGAGAAGGGGAAAGTTTGATTCCTGCACATTCGACAAAAAAAGCAAAATGTTAAAGCATGCACATTTTTAGTTGTTTAAAAAAATATATATTTATATTTTCCTAAGAATAATATAAATTTGCCAATTTCATTAAATTATTTTACATCAAATTATTTTTATTGACTTCGATTTTGTTAAGCCTACTTCGAATACATATAGATAATCTCTCTGTGCTGTGTATATGTTTCAAGAATAAATGTTTTATATTGGTAACACTGGAAAAATTTTTGGTTTATAATTGCCCCATTTATTATTTACTTTTTTACTTATATAGTTTTACTTATTCATTTCTTTTTGTTGGTTTTCGGACAACACACATGTGCATAAGAACTTATTTAATGGCTTCATTTCAAAAACGTTTTGTTTAAAAACAAGCACATTTTAGAAATATTTTCACACTAATTCTTTGAATAATTGTTATCATGGCAATTTTATATAATGTTTTGAACGATAACTGCAGTTATCTATTTGAAAACGTGTTTAGTTTACTTCAGCACCAAAAATGGTGGCGACGCCAATACTTTTCACAGTGTAAATAAATAAAATTTTTGATAATAGACGATTATAAATTATTCGATAATAAGCATATGATATACCAAAATAAAGGAAAATAATATACTATAGTAATATATATATATATATATATATATATATATATATATATATATATATATATTTAGAAAAAAGAGTTAATAATTATGCATAATAGAGATGTCTAGGCTGACATTACTTCACTTACTTGTCTACTGACAATCCATCAATGATCAATCAGTTACAGATGAACCAATAAGACTACATTTCTATTGGAAAAGGAATGCGAATCGTCCAATAGGAATAGCGTTAACAGCTAGTTGACATTCACAACCACAAAATTACGAAAATAATTCGTTTCATTCCACTCAGTGACGCAGTTCATCCTCTTGCTTGTGAAGAAATTCTTTTTGAATCATTTTCAAGAAACGTTTTTAAAATAAGCATTAAAAAACAAAAATTTCATTTTAAAACCAAGATAAAATTCGATTAAGTTTTTCACAACAATTTTGAAACAAAAAAAATATGCTGTTCAACATTTTCATTCAAAAAGCTTTGTAAATTTAGTCATTAAGCGAAAAAATTCAAGCTTTTTAAATCTTTTTTTCTGTCAAATGTATCTTGAAATATAAAATAAACGACAAATTAATTCCACGCAATTCATAAAGAACTGATATTGCTTAACAGTTTAGCTTTATTCCATTTATGTACTAGATAGGATTAAATTTTGTCTGGAAGAAGAGCACAAAAGGATTTATTTTAACTTTTAAACCTTACATGTATCTTTTGATGTTCTGATTCTTATGCTTAAATATTTTAAACAATAGAAAAGCCGAATGAAGAAAATGAAAATTTATGATTTATTTCAAAGAACAAATCCGGAAGATTAAGTTAAAAAAATATGGTATAGTATATGCATAACAAAACATGTTATATTTTTTGAAGTAGAATAAGAAAAAGGACAAGGAGAGCTTTATTTCCTTCTTAGGATTTTTAAAATAGATAAGTTTTTGAAAAATATATGACTACAGGCATGAGATTAAATTTCTGAAAGGTATTGTGTAGAGAAAACTAAAAAATGTTGTAAAAGTGTAATGGACTTTTTAATTTTTTTTTAAAATTTTGTTTAAAAAAATAGAAATAAAAACATTTTTTAAGTAATGTTACTAAATATTTTCACATAATATTTAATCTTAAAATATTTTCTTTTGAAGAGGTTTGAAGTAAAAGCAGTTATTTTTTTCCTCCGAAATTTAATTAAGGTATCTGACTAGTTTCAACGGATTATTTTTCAAATATTCATAAAAAAATTTTCACGAAATATTCTATTTGTTTTATTATATGTAAAAACTTATTAAGATAGCAAAAAATTATTATTTTTACTTTTTTTATAAATGGCCATTTTTAGGTAAAAATAAGGCACTCAGGCATTTAGGTAGAAGTAAGATATGTTTTGCATTTGCGCTAAACACGGCTAAAAAATTTCTATCGCCTAAAACAAACAAACAAAAAAAAATCCTTTGAAGAATTTTTTTAAACTGCTGTAAACTATGTTTTGAACTATTATCTTAAAATCAAAAGATATATACTGAGTTAGGGATCAAAGTACTTAAAAAAGCAAATTTTAAAAAATTTTCGCACTTGTTTTCTGAAAACAATTTGATCCAATATGAAATTCTATTTTTTTTCTTTTAGTCCATAGTTCAAAGCATATGTGCTATTATCATAAATACTCCTGAAAAATTATAGACAATCATTTTAATAACAGGAGATATTGTGTTTAAGGTAGTGTAAAATGGGAAAAAAAATCTAATTTTGAATTAATCGCATTTAAAGATTTATAATCATTAGTCTATCCAATGATATCACCTTGCATAAAAACTGCTATAACTTTGTAAATAATTGGAGTGCCAACGAAAGTAAAGTATTTTTAGAAATCTAAGAGTGCAAGAAATTTAAAATTATAACATACTCAATTTAGACAGTTTTGCCCCAAATCATGTTTTTGCAATACTCAGATACCTTAAATTATATCTTAATTTATATCCATCAGACTGTTTTTACTAAATTTTGTTAATGAAAGTGTAAAGTATATAAACTATATCTATCTTTCTATCGATCTACATATACAGGGTCATTCATAATTCCCTCTGTTTACTACAACCTTATTTTTACTACAACTGGCTTCAGTGGTACATGTTACTGCCCTCTACCGGCAACTGCTTAAATTAAAACTTGAATACTTTCGGAACAATTTCATATGTTCTTTTTTGCCATATTCATCTTCGTTTTTTTACTATAACGCTTCGAAACCCCGGAGGGAATTATGAATATATTTCTTTTATGTGGCAACCTAAATTCGAGAATTTCTCTATCTACTGTTAAAACTATTCACTAAGTTGTCTTGAATGAAAATTTAAGTATTTTTAAAAATTTAGTTGTATGTTAAGTATTTATTTAGAATAATTTTGTAATTTGATTCCTTTCTAAAATGATGTAGAAATTTTAAACATAAATGGTGATATGGAGCCACATACTATCATACTTCTGACACACGTAGGACACATGACGAGGCTTGCCTTTTTCGAACAATAGCATATATAATAGCATCAAGAGGTGCATGAGGAAGTAAAACAGCACGAAGAACAGCGAATTCATATTGTATAAGAAGATTAATATTACACCATAAAATATGATACACTTATGTCAATAGGTTAAAGATAAGGCCAGTTCCAGCAATAAAGGCTCAGGAACAATACAAAAGTAACTTATTCATGTAGCGAATATATCAAACAAGAGGTAAATAACCAAAACATTATGTATGTATAATACAATTTATAAAAAAATGCAATTTTTCCACCATGAGTATCTCCTCTTGTACAAAAGCTTAATGTTACATGGTTGATACAGTTTAATACATTGTTTGTCGTCTATGCAAGTTTGTAAACCGTCTAGGTATGCTGAGCATGAAATTATGGAGCTTGGGGAATATTTCTCTACTCCAACAAGCAATACTCTCCGAAGTTTCGCTACACATGGAGGAGATGGTTGATGTATTTCAACTCTATGACCAAGCATGTCTCACACATGCTCAATCGGATTAAAATCAGGTATGAACGCTGACCATTCCGTACGGGGGATATCCTCAGATTGAAGGCATGCATTTGCGATGTTTGCTCGTTGAAGGTATTTCAACGGGCATTGTTATCCATTAAAACTAAAACAAATTTTGTGCCTATGGTACCCCTAAACAAACGTACATGTTGTTGCAGAATGATGTCCTGATGAATTTGGCCTATTATAGTACCGATTTAAATATGCAGATCTGTTCCGGGGCCCAGTTTAAGTCTTTCCTAAACGAGTAATTCTGAACGCTGTTGTTCAATACTGTTGTCTTCATGGTAACGGGTATCTGGCTTTTGCCATATGAAAGTCCGATGTGAATCAGACAGTAAGCTAAACCTCGACTAGTTGAGAAACATCTCATAAGCCCAATGTGACGACGTCCACATGAATGTTCTCAAATACAGGCAAATCGTTTGCGACACTGATTGGCCGTGAATGAAACACATCTAATACACCAGCAAGCATATTAAAGCTGTTTTTCGAAGGCTCTGTCGTAATCTGAAATGATGTTGTTCTGCTAATAATATGCTATTTTTATAACTGCTGTGTGTTTGCAACCATTACTCGTGACTGTTGGGTCAAGTTTAGCCTCTTTAAAGCCAGCAATGTCTACGCTTATTTTTGAAATGGCGTAAAGCGGCAACATAGAGAAAATCAACTGTTTTGTAAAAATGAGAAGCGTTTGTGGTCTAATTTTTTAATATTTAAGAACCTATTCCAATGCTACATTACTTGGGCTCATAAAAATTTGTAAAAACGGAGAATAAGTCAGTGACTTTGTTACTTCTAATCTAGTAGGAAAAGTGTTGCCAAATTGGAGATTTTTAAGAAGTTTAATGACGTTTAAAATATTTAAGTTATTTGTCTTTTCTAAAGCCAAAACATTTCTTCACGGAAAGATAATGTATATAGTTTAAAATCATGGCATTGCTCTTAGTATAAGGCACTTAGACTATAAATTTATAATTTCCTTTCTGACAGACCTTCGACAAACAACGTTAACCAATATTTCTTATACGTCTGTACGCGTTTCGCCTTGAAACTGTGGTAGCCATGGCTACAGACAGCTGACGAAACAGGTCAAATGGGGTGTTTCGTCTTCTTCTTTTGGCAGTTACTGCTAAATATCAGCCTTCATTCGGCTTTGTATCTCGGGGGTAATATGTGCTGTAACGTCTATTGATATTTAAATACTCTTGGAATAGTTTTCAAAGTCTGGAGGTGACACTTAGGGTAATTCTTAGTTCCTCGAATACTTCCATTTGAATACGCCTACATTTCAAGTGGCCGATAATTCTACTACATAAAAAAATTATCTGCATGCGTCCTCTGTGTAATAACTATTCGGTTATGCAGCTAAGTGGCTTACAGAGCACTGGAGAACATTTTTTACTTCTTTGCAACCGTTTGTTATTTACCTCTCTCTTATAATCTCGTCATTGTGATGTTTTATGAATGTCATCTTTTGACTTTTTGAAAGTTGCCTATTGTACTTTAAGTTCGATAAAAACCATAATTAAAATTGTACTTTAGCGTTAATTTCTGTGTGATTCTGAATTCTCCTTATTTTGTAGACAACAGTGTATATAGCATTTTTTAAAAAAAAAAATTTCGTTCTAAATTAATAGATAACTTCCTTGAGGGAATACTCAATCAAAACATAAGATTTAAATACATATTTTTACTTTTTTTGTGATTTTAAGAAGTTAGATAAAAATGTTTCATAAATAAACAAATATAACTATGAACCTCATAAGGTATACTTTTAATTCACACAGCTTGAATCTATTAATTTTCTTTAAAGCAATATAAAGTTATGCTATAATAAATTTACAAAGTGTAAATATTCCGGGTTTTGCTTATAATGTGAAAAAGACTAAATAACTAAAATCAAACAGCGCTTCACGTAACCAAAACTTGCACCTTTATGATCTAATTGTTTCGTTAAAAAGAGTGAACTAAGACAACAAAATGTATGTGACCATGTAGAAATATTTTTGATTTGAATTCATTTTCTATTACATACCTAATTAATTTTGAGTATTGATTTAAACATTGAATTAATTAACTTTTAAAGAATTTGTATCCTCCATGTCAACCAAAACTAAATATTTTTCTAAGTTACATTACTTCCAAACTAAAATAAAGTTTATTTTAAATCGAACACGTGCCAGTGCTTTACGTGTCATAAACTTAGGTAACTGAAATCAACAATATTAAAAATAAACTTTTATTTTCCTTTAAGCGCAAGAATCTTCAAGAAATATTAGTGGAAAGTTTCAGACGCTCATGGAGATCTTTGGAATTTCTGTAGAATTTTAAAATTCCTTTTATCTAAACATACAAAGTTTCCCATGCCGTTAAAGGAATAAAGTTTAATGGTTGTAACAAACATTGCGGCGCTTAAATAATGAATAGTTAAATTTTATTAACATGTTAAAAGTCAGATACAAAGTGAACTTGTATAGGCTGAAGGAAAACGGAATCATTTTAAACCCATGTTATTTTATCTTTAAACCATTACAAAGTATCACGATTTGAACTGACGTAATTTAAGTTAAATAAAATTTAATAGTCAGCGTTAAATATTATAGTTTAATATGATATATTGTTTAAATGATCTTTCTGGTGCAAATAAAATGTTTTCTTAAACAAGTATAATAATAATAAGGCGCATTAATAAAATGAATAAGATGGAAGTTAAATAGATCTTAAATTAAGTTAAGTTAGCAGAACACGAGTTAAATCGCATGTCCATTATCTTGAGATTTGCTGTAAAATAAAAATAGCACCTTGAATAGCAGTATTAAAAATTAAGAATATTCTATATAATTATCAGAACTGTACCCCATGGTACCCTACGAATCTTCAAATAAAACTAAAGTTAATACCACACGTTGGGGTAAGACAGAAATGATTTAAATGGTTAAGTACATTGCGAAGTGAAATAAATTCTCTAGAAATAAAAAAAAATATTTCGAATAAACTAAGCTAAGGCTGAAATAAAAAGAAAAACATTAAACCCGCTAGAGAGGAGACAAAAAAAAAAAAAATACTCACAAACTGAAGTTTATTTTGAAGAGGAAAACATGGCAGAAAAAAATAAGAAATGATACTAAATTTTACATTTAGCAATAACGGCTACTGCAATTCCATCATGATTAAACATTTATATATGCCTTACAGACGTAGCTTCACGGATTCAAACAGATAGTGTATATAAAACACTTTCTTTAAAAAAGAAAAAACTTCCTTAACGAAGTAAAAAAATCGCCCCCTCACATAGCTTCACCACTATTTTACTCCATCTGCGTCTAAAAAGAACCGGCTAGAACCTTTCTTTTCTAAGCGTTGCCACTTCCTTATCAGAAAGGTCATAACATCTCTCCATCAGCAGTGTAGATGGCTCTGCTCCTTCGCCTGGTTGCATGGTGCATGCCGGCCTAGATGTCTTTGTCCCTTCGCCTGGTTGCACGGTAGGGTGTTGGAAGCATAAATAAGTTGTCATTGCTAGTGACATTAAAGTGTTTTAAAGAGTTCGTAAAATTGGTATGATGGAAGTATGGTTGGAAAGAAGTGTTATAAAACAGTGTTATAATTAAGTTGTAACACGTAGTATACAAAAATTAATCAGTAAACATTTAAAAATATTTAAGAAATTATTCATGTTATTTTTACTTCAGAATATATTCTAGAAAAAAAAAACATAAATTAATTCTTATCATTACAGCTTTATTCAAAATATTTCACTATAATTCTTCAAACAAATGCTTCATAACATATCATCATTTACTAGTTATTGACTCCACTTAAGTTTCACAGTGTTTATTCTTTTAAATGAGCTAAATAAAATATATTACTAAAAATGCAAAGATATGCACAAAATAATATACAGATAACTTAAACATACACAAAGTAAATGATTTGGTTTTATTCACGATAAAATTTATAAATGTATGTTTTTTTTATGAATTTACAAAAACATTTTTGAGGCAATTATAGTTTTCTTTCAATTTATATTAATTTTCAATTAAAAATATGATGTATTAATTTATAAATTATAGTTAGTTTAACTAAATTCAAGCATAAATTTAAGCTAAAAAAAGAAATGCTAAGTTTAAACTCAAAATTTAATAATACAGTGCTGGAACCTATATAAGTATAACAAGAGAAATAATAATTACTCGTTAAAAATTATTTTCTTTATGACACAAATAAAGGAAAATAATATATTATGATTTCATATGAAGTGGATAAAACTAGTAACTGTTTTCTGTTGTGAAATATATTTCTTTCTATTTTTATATTAACGAAAAAGACATAAGTATAATCCATCAAAAATAAGAAAAAAATCTGAAAGATGTAGCCGTTATTTTGATAAGGTAAATATTAGCGAAAAAATAAAGTAGATATATAAATGAGAAAAGGAGATACATATTCGAAATACAATGAATAGAAGTGAATGAATACAATGAACTGGAGAGATGCTTAAAAGAATAAACAATTCTTTTAGAACAGTTCTAAAAAGTTCTATTCTATTTTAGTCACTTAAATTGAGAGAAATATTGAAAAAAATTTATAGAGACGTAAAATTAATTATAATACAGCTCTCGAAAGTTCTATATTACTTTAGACCTTAAATTGAATGAAAGATTGAAACATAGTTATAGAGATGTCAAATTAATAATAATATAGGTCTAGAAAAATTTATATTATTTATCCATTTAAGTGGATTAAAAGATTGAAATAACTTTATAAAGACTTCAAATTAATACTAACATAGTTACAGAAAGTTTTATATAATTTTAGACACTTAAATTGAGTGAAAGATTGAAACAACTCTACAGAGACGTCTAATTAATAATAATACTGTTCTGAAAAAGGTCTTTATTGTTTTAGTCACTTAAATTGAAAGAAAGATTGAAATAAATGTAAGGAGACGTCAAATTAATAATGATACAGTTCTTAAAAGGTCTATATTATTTTAGACATTTAAATTGAGTGAAAGATTGAAACAACTCTACAGAGGCGTCTAATTAATAATAATATTGTTCTGAAAAAGGTCTTTATTGTTTTAGTCACTTAAATTGAAAGAAAGATTGAAATAAATGTAAAGAGGCGTCAAATTAATAATGATACAGTTCTTAAAAGGTCTATATTATTATTGTCACTTAAATTGAGTGAAAGATTGAAAGGACTCTATAGAGACGTTAAAATAATAACAATTCAAAAAAAATATATGTTGCAAAAAATCCAGGAAACTTTTAATTTAAATACTACTGATAAATGCCGTTTACATCGTTTTATTTAACATTTACAGAAAATTACATGAAGAAACTAATATATTTTAATTTTAATATAAATATGGTAGATTTCCTCTCCATGTTATGATGTCATGACTTGTTATTTGAAATAGATTAAAAGCGTTGACATTGAAAGATGACATGATGCAGACGAAGAATATACACTTGAGAAGAAGTCTAGTTTCCATAGACATAATGTAAACCGGACCCACAAGAGTTGGTATTGGCCCTATGAATAAAAGAAAAGGCAGCATTTAGGTTCTCTGCGGCTGAGGTTTTAGGTAGAGGTTGAGGTACTTTCTGTATTTTTCACTCTTTATAAACAATGCACTATTTACTACCACTACTGTACTATTGATTAAGACATTTCTTTGAGAATTCATTAGTATCATCCATGTTAATAATATCAGCTGAATCTTAACACATAGGATGCTTTGCTAAATCTGAGCATGTTGTTCACGAGCATTCCGAGTTGCTAAAACAATACGAGGAAAAAAAAAATTCTTAGAGTATAGTTTTTTGAATTCAGTGATCGGTTTTTATATTTATTTTGTCTTCATACCTCGTTGTTCTGAGTGTATGAAAGTAGTGGTGCGGCTTAATTCAATGTCCTGACGAGTTGGAGTTCTCAACTGCTTTCCTACCTTGAAGTCAGAAACTAAATATGTGTGTAGTTTAAGTTTTATTATTTTATTTAAATTTCTTCTAGAAAATTCTAGAACATTCTATTGCATCTTGCTTTTCTCCGCATTTGATTGAAGTTAAGTCTATGTGTTTCATGTAGAAACATAAGTTACCCTTCGTTCTACATGCTAAAAAATATGCTCAGTAGACGAATTCAAGACTGTTTAACAGACTAGATTAATTTTGATTTTTCCTATCCTAGATTATTTATGATATATATCTTTATCACTGGAATTGTATATTATATTTTTGTGCATTAATAATTAAAGCATGGATAACATGGTAATTTCATTTGATAGTTGCTGACTTTGTCCCTCGTCCATATACGCTATCTACCAATAAGTATTTGGACACGTGTGATTGAAAAGAAAACCAAACTTTATTCATAATCAATAATTGGTAGAGCCTCCACGAGAGGCAACTACAGCGTGAACCCTCCGGGACATACTTTCCGCAAGTCCTTGTGTGACGGCTAGTGGTATTTTCTTCCTCTCTGCTTGGAGAAGACATGTAAGTTCCTTCACCGATTTTGGACAGGTAGTACACCCATTAATTCGGCGATCCAACTCGTCCCAGAGGTTCTCGATAGGGTTCTGGTCTGGGCTCTGGGCAGGCCAGTCTATTCGATTAACCCCATTGGCACCATACCAAGCCTTGGTGACCCTCGTTACATGACAACGGGCATTGTCGTCCTGGAATTAACAGGTGTCCACCCCGTAAAACTACCACAACGTAGGAAGCACATTGTCATCCAGAATAATGCAGTAGGCATTTTGCATGGGACTAATGCCGATGTTGTTCCCTACACGATATATACCGGCGGAGGGCGTGATGTATCTCATAACCGCAGGATATATATATATATATATATATATATATATATATATATATATATATATATATATATATATATATATATATATATATATATATATATATATATATATATATATATAGCAAAATAAATATATACAAAAAAAAACCAGAAAAAAATTAGGGAAAACAATAAGTATCATTTATTGCGCTTTAGCTGCAAGTAAATAGAACTCAAAAGATAAGTTTGAAATGAAGATAAAACAAAGGTAAATTACAGACAAATGAAAGAAGGAGGGGGGAAATAATAAAAATGACAAACAACTGGGAAAAGAAAAAGAATTAATTAATAAAAAAAATTAAAAAAAATGATAAAGTTATTTTTAAAAAACCGGAAAATAAAAGATATAATCTTTTCATCAGCCCACACGATTATATCCGAAAAAGAGTGCTTTCTAATATTATATCAATATAGCCAAAGCAAAATATATCAATACAATAGTGTGAGGAGCACTCAAAAAATTTTTTTTCAAAAATACGACAAAAAAAAAAAAAAATTAAACACAATAAGTGAAAATGACACGTAAAAACACAAAATAAAATATGAAGGAAGAGCAGAATAAAACAAAATCTATAAAGCGAGCAGTGAAATAAAGCGAACTTACATGAACGGGAAATTTTTCAAGAATGATTCAAAATGTTTACGCAACAAGATTGCCAGATTGCAAAATATGAAAACTGTGAAAACAAAAGCTCAAATTGAGTGTAACTAGAGGAGTTTAAAGTACGTTCTTGCTGCATTACTGAAGTCCGTTTGATTTGTTAGTTACCAAGGATGGTCAGAAAACGGATGTGCGCGAGGTAATATTATACTGGATAATTTAAAGAAGTTGACTATAAATAATTTTAGAAAATAAATATTTATTTAAGAAAAAAATATAAAATAGAAAAGAGAAAGAAACATGAATTGCCAGTTTTGCACATAATTTTAGCCACGGATTTGCCCGAAATGGATTTGCACATGGAAAAATTATATAAATTAACAAAGAAAAAATAAAAAAATAAAAACAACTTATTTTAGTAAATAATTTTAGCCACGGATTTGCCCGAAATGGATTTGCACATGGAAAAATTGTATAAATGAATAAAGAAATTTTTTAGTAAATAATTTTAGCCACGGATTTGCCCGAAATGGATTTCCACATGGAAAAATATTATAAATTAACAAAGGAATTTTTTAGTAAAGGAATTTTTTAGTAAATAATTTTGTCCAAGAATTTGCCCGAAATGGATTTGCACAAGGAAAAATTATACAAATTAAGGAAGAAATATTAGTAAAAAATTTTTTTGGCCACGGATTTACCCGAAATGGATTTGCACATGGGAAAATTGTATTATTTTTTTAATTCCGTATTTAAAAGTTCAACATAGAATTTTTTTCAGAAGATTGCATAATTATTGTTAGCTTTGTCTATGGGAGTAATTAAAATTTTTTTTTGAAGTTGCTTAATTGATTGAACAATATTAGAAAAAATTGTTGGATTGTTACTGTTATTTAAATTATCCTTATTATTGAGAATAAAGCTTTTTCTTTCCCCTGTTGTTTATCATATATATATATATATATATATATATATATATATATATATATATATATATATATATATATCGACTGCTGAACACTTTGAGAAGGACATAGGTGACAGCACCACAGCTCTACTCCTCATCATCCTACTCGCTGAATCACAACTATAGTAATTACCATATAACACGCTAGATGACACCACTAGATCCATTAACTAAACTACATTCCATTACTATATCATTCCACTGATTTCAGTTTGACTTCGTATATATAAATTTAAAATTTGGGAAAAGTAGTATCAACATAACGTACAAATGCTAAATATAATATGCGTATAAATAACACTATTTTGTAGTGGCATAGACATTTAAATTATCAGTTTACACTTTTAGATTTTCGTTTCAATATCTAAAATATTTGTGTTAAATTTGTGGAATCTAAATGATATTCGAATAGTTTATAAGATTTCTAATGTACTTTATATCTTCATAACTTCATTGTTACAAATTTTACTCAAGATATAATTCTTCATCATTTCATCCACTGATAGTTTGCATATATTTAGATTATTGCACTATTGAACAAATAATTCCCAAAACAGCATAATGAACTTCTATTGTAACTGAAAATAAAGGCTTTACTACGTTTTCAACAACATTTTCGAAATGGATGAACAGATATTCTGATTTAACTCATAAATATGCATTTTGCTGAAAAGTTTGCATTTATACTGAAAAGATATATTGAACTGATTTTAGAATTTGCTACATTATACTAATGAATTCTTTTTAAGCGTAATTGTTTGAATGTTGAAATAATTATATAAGGTAAGACAGGTCGCAATACCATATAATATTTAATAAATATAAAAAATTCTATTAGTTATTAGAAAATTTTCTGAAATAATTACACCTTTTGTATGGTAATAATGATTTATTAAGGAATTTTTGGGTTTTAAATTCAGTTGAACCATGCTAGCTTAAAAATTAAGATAATTGTTTCATTTTAATCTCAAGTTTTTTTTTTAAAGTGAAGAGTTTTACAGATCTTGAAATTTAACTTTTTGTTTGAATTTAGAGTTGAAATTTTAGCTCTAAATTTTCAGATACTTTTTTTAGCTTTTAAAGCTTAGTCTAAAGAACTTAATTAATAGTCTTTGAAATTTGTTGTTATTCTTACAACTTTTGACTTTTTCTATTCTCAAAAGCAATTTCGAAACAAAAAATATTTCTTTATTTTTGTTGCTTATTTAACTGGTTTCAAAATGGTTTTGATTTTAACAAATAATTTTATTAGCATTACCAAATTTTTAAGTTACTTGAATAAGGACTAATTAGTTGTTTTATTATAACAGGTATTCTTGTACCATTCTATGATAAGATCAAAAGTTATTTATTTTTTTTCAACAAATTTCTTAGAGTAATAAATTAGAATTCACAAAAAACAAAATTAGTTAATTGAAAAAAAAGTGTGATTAATTACCCAATATTTCAGTTACTTAAATGAGTACTAATTAGTTGTTGTTTTTAATAAGTATTTTTGTATGATGTGAATTTTTTTAACTGTTCCATAATAATTTTTAATTGTTTCATTTTACATTTTAATTCCATTAACTTTATCTTTAAAATAATTTAATTATTAGTCTTCGTAAAAACCGTAACTAATTTCCAAAATATTGCATTAATTCTGGATTTCAACTTTATGAGAAATTTAAAAATAAAGAAATATCTTATAAGTTTATTTTCTCAACTTCCATCATACTAAATTTTTATATTTATGTCACATAAATAAATAATATTTCAACAACATTTTATACTTTTTCTATCACAATCCTATTATTTATAATATTATTTTCGTATCTTTAATTATCATAATTCTACCTAGAATAAAAAAATCTGGTTTTTAATTATCTAGGAAGAATTCTATTTTCCGAAAACAAATTTCTATATTAGTTTTTAATTTAATGCAGGGCAAAATACAGGTAGTTTTAATTCATAATGACTTACATTTTCCCATCATCCAGTAATTGAATTCCAATATTTATGATAACTAAAATGACTTATTAAAGAATTTTGGATCTCCGGGGAAATTAGATACAGTTAACCTAGAGGGTAATTGAAAATGTCTTGTGCTTACACATTTTTTTTTTATTAATTCATTACTTAAGATATTAATAATTGTTGTCACTATTTAAATACGGTTTCCTAACCAGAATCTTCATAATAATATTAGTATTGAAATAGAATAATATGAACTTGTAGATAAATTCTTATGAAAATTTAAATATAATCGTTGAAATTTTGACTTAAAAGAATATTATTCGCATTATTAAATTTTAATGCACTTTTAAACAGTAGTTCAACTTTACTTATTCAGAAAACCATTTTAGATTCCCTTTCATGTTTGTATAAATCAATAACTATTTTCTTAAAACTGGTACATTTATTGCTTGATTTTGCAAGCAACAAAAGGCACCTTAACTGAGTTTAACTGAGACGTGAGTGCAAAAAGAATGCATTCATTAGGTTTTAAGGCTCTGTATATCAAAATTATGAAATGTGGAGTTAGCATATATTTAAATGACTAACATATATTTAAATGAATATTAGTAAACCTTATCTAAACGAAATTATAAATTAATATTGGCTATGGAAAATTGTATTTCAATAGTTGACATTAAATATATATCGCATAATCGGTTGCATGTTTTTTTTTTTGGCGATAAAAATTAAAATTCGAATTGTGTCATCGAAGTTTTGAGAGTTGTTAACTTTTAAAACCATTAACATGAATTTACATTCATTTGCATTCAATATTCAAAGAATACTAATTTTTTTATATAAATTGTAATGAGTTTATAAAATAATTCTAAGTATATATTCAATATTTTGTAAGTACTTCTAGAATATTACAGTGATGTACTTAAGATCAGTACAAAAAATAATTTTACGCAAAATTTTCAAAATTGAGTTTATTAAAAATTTAAAATTTTTGCACGCTTAGCTTTATAAAAATACTTTACCTTTGTTTGTACTCCAATTATTTTTCAAAATTATAGCAGTTTTTGTGCTGGGTGATTACAGTGCACAAATTAGTGGTCTTAAGCCTTTAAATGCGTTTATCTCAGAATCTGTTTTTTCCGCATTTTACAGCACATTAAACACGATATCTCATATTGTTTTTAGAATTATTGTCTAAAATTTTTCATTTGTGTCTTGTGATTACGGTGCACAGAGTTTGAACTACAGACTAAGAGAAAAAACACAATTTCTACAATTTTTCATTTGTGTCTATGTGATTACGGTACACAGGTTTTGAACTACAGACTAAGAGAAAAAACACAATTTCTACAATTTTTCATTTGTGTCTATGTGATTACGGTACACAGGTTTTGAACTACAGACTAAGAGAAAAAACACAATTTCTACAATTTTTCATTTGTGTCTATGTGATTACGATACACAGGTTTTGAACTACAGACTAAGAGAAAAAACACAATTTCTACAATTTTTCATTTGTGTCTATGTGATTACGGTACACAGGTTTTGAACTACAGACTAAGAGAAAAAACACAATTTCTACAATTTTTCATTTGTGTCTATGTGATTACGGTACACAGAGTTTGAACTACAGACTAAGAGAAAAAACACAATTTCTACAATTTTTCATTTGTGTCTTGTGATTACGGTACACAGAGTTTGAACTACAGACTAAGAGAAAAAACACAATTTCTACAATTTTTCATTTGTGTCTATGTGATTACAGTACACAGAGTTTGAACTACAGACAAAGAGAAAAAACACAATTTCTACAATTTTTCATTTGTGTCTATGTGATTACGGTACACAGAGTTTGAACTACAGACAAAGAGAAAAAACACAATTTCTACAATTTTTCATTTGTGTCTTGTGATTACGGTACACAGGTTTTGAACTACAGACAAAGAGAAAAAACACAATTTCTACAATTTTTCATTTGTGTCTTGTGATTACGGTACACAGAGTTTGAACTACAGACTAAGAGAAAAAACACAATTTCTACAATTTTTCATTTGTGTCTATGTGATTACGGTACACAGAGTTTGAACTACAGACAAAGAGAAAAAACACAATTTCTACAATTTTTCATTTGTGTCTATGTGATTACGGTACACAGGTTTTGAACTACAGACTAAGAGAAAATACACAATTTCTAAAATTTTTCATTTGTGTCTATGTGATTACGGTACACAGGTTTTGAACTACAGACTAAGAGAAAAAACACAATTTCTACAATTTTTCATTTGTGTCTATGTGATTACGGTACACAGAGTTTGAACTACAGACAAAGAGAAAAAACACAATTTCTACAGTTTTTCATTTGTGTGTTTGTGATTACGGTACACAGAGTTTGAACTACAGACTAAGAGAAAAAAGTAGAAGTTCATTTTTATGCTTGTTTTTCCGCAAAGACAAGGGCGGAAATTTTTAAAAGCTATTTTAACTCCATTGATCCCTAATTCAGTAGCAACTATTCCTTAACTCACTTGCTTTTAAGATAATAGTTTAAAACATAGCTGATAGCCTTATAAACAAAATTCTTTAAAGAAATTTTTTTGTTTCAGGTGATAGAAATTATTTTACAGTGATTAGCGTATATGCAAAAAAAATTTCTTATTTTTACCTAAAAATGGCCACATAAATAGAAGATAGTAATAATGATAACAGGTTTTGCTATTTTTATAAGTTTTTACACTAATAAGTAAAACAAATAAATTAGTTTTTTGAAATTTATATTAATATTTAAAAAAGAGTTATCGAAACTAGTCTGAAAGTTAATAAACTGCTAATTATTGTGTTTAACAGTACAAAAATATTTGATATTTAATTTTTGAGTTAAAATTAAAATAATTCTTGTTTCAAAATTTCACTATAAAAACAATTCAAATATTTAAAATGAACTGTGAAAATTTATAGTTAAAATTTAAAAAATGTCCTCATTAATGTAATAAGTTTTAGGATTAAATATATTTACGTTAATATTGAAAATTTCTTTGTATTTTGAAACTAAAGAAAATTCACTTTTAAAAACACAATTTTAGAAACACTTTCTAAAAATATAAAACTGAAAATCTTTTCTCTGAATATTTGGCATCAGAAAAAAACACCTAAGGATTATTTTATTTCAGGAACAACAATAGAGTCTATCAAATAGTTTGAGATTTTTCTTTCAGCTAAAACTATTAACGGTAACTAAGTTAAGCTCTAACTATATATAATGTATTATATAATAGCCTACCATTATAAAATTTTTTCTAAGGTAAAACACTTTTTTCTCTAAAATTAAAATGCTTTTTTTCCTTTTTGAATATTTAATATCAAGCTTTTCACTAACTATTATTTCATTTTTCGAGAAGCAGCAGGTTCATTAGAATTTTTTTCCTAATGTTTAATCAATTTAGAAAAATACTTACGTAATCTCTGTTTATCTGATAGACATATGTAATGATTTACTTTCAAAATATATTTCGTTATATATCTTTTAATAATTGAGACTTAAAACTGTCTTCTTTCTTTTCGGCATGTTATTTAACAGGAAATATTTCTTTAATTTGACTTTGTTTCCCAAAAAACACTTTTTTTTCTGGCGAGTAAATCATTTTTAAAAATTAACTTATTTAAATATAGTTGTTATTTTTATACCCTTGATTAACATAATAAACTGTTTTTTTTTTGGAGAAACACTTTTTTTAGATAACGTTAAGTATTTTTGAAAATCAGTTTCGAAAGCTTTCTTTGTTAACTTTATTTTCCTGATTTATGTAATATACAGACATTTTCTTTCACGAGCAACACTTTTATTTCAGTTAGTGTTAATTGTTTAAACAATAAATTTAGGAAACTATAAATGATATTTTTATTGCCTAGACTTTTGTGTTAGACTGATACTTCCTTTCATAAAAAACACTTTTCTTTCAAGGTAGCGTTAATTGTTTTTGCAAACAATTTAGGAAACTATGAATGATATTTTTATTGCCTAGATTTTTGTCTTAGACTGATACTTCCTTACATTAACAACACTTTTCTTTCAAGGTAGCGTTAATTGTTTTTGCAAACAATTTAGGAAACTATGAATGATATTTTTATTGCCTAGATTTTTGTGTTAGACTGATACTTCCTTACATTAACAACACTTTTCTTTCAAGGTAGCGTTAATTGTTTTTGCAAACAATTTAGGAAACTATGATGATAGTTTTATTGCCTAGATTTTTGTGTTAGACTGATACTTCCTTACATTAACAACACTTTTCTTTCAAGGTAGCGTTAATTGTTTTTGCAAACAATTTAGGAAACTATGAATGATATTTTAATTGCCTAGATTTTTGTCTTAGACTGATACTTCCTTACATTAACAACACTTTTCTTTCAAGGTAGCGTTAATTGTTTTTGCAAACAATTTAGTTAACTATGAATGATATTTTTATTGCCTAGATTTTTGTGTTAGACTAATACTTCCTTACATTAACAACACTTTTCTTTCAAGGTAGTGTTAATTGCTTTAGAAACAATTTAGGAAATTATGAATGATATTTTTATTATCAAAATTTTTGCGTTAGACTGATACTTCTTTACATTAACAACACTTTTCTTTTCAGGTAGTTTTAGTTGTTTTAACAATCAATTTAGGAAACTATGAATGATATTTTTACTGTCTAAATATTTGCGTTAGATTGATACTTTTTTACATTACTTTCCAGGTCGTGTGTGTTAATTGTTTTAACAATAAATTTCGGAAACTAGATTTATTGTTGAACAGGAATGATCTTTTATGGGAATGATCTAGGAATGATCTTTTACTATCTAAACTAGGAATGATCTTTTCACTATCTAAATTTTTGCGTTAGACTGATAGGGTAAACAAACCAGTGAAGGAACACTACCCAGTGAAGGAACATTTCATATATATTGATTAAAAATAAGAATTTGAACGTTTTTCTTTAGATTGATTGGTAACAATAGCTTACTACCAAACAATAGGAAGTCATCTAGCAATGTTTTGGATTACCTGGTCAAATAGACTTCAGTGAAAATTTTTTTTAATTTGTTATTATCTCTGCAACATTTTGTTTCTTTGAAAAAATTATAAGTGAGTGTTTGTATTTATATGTTTGAAGTGGAATTAATTGCATGTAATAGTTTTATTTTTCTCACTGTGAAAAAGAGAATTCAACATATAATTACTAAAGTTACGTTTTATTTTTTTAAGCATCATAGCACAATAAAGTACTGAGATAAGGGGGTGTTTATTCACTGGATCACCAAACAAGTTACTGGTTTTTTTTTCTAAGTTAATGAAAATAAAAGATAAACTTTAACTTTCTTGTACCTTTAGTGATGTTTCGCATCAAAAGTATGTTAAAAATACGAAACACAACTTCTAACCAGTGAGAGAACAAGCATTTTCCTTTACTGGCTATAGATTTCCCAGTGAATGAACAGTATGTGTTAATATGCTGACACTTTAATTTTCAATTCATGATTACAAAAAAAAAGTTAACATTTTCCAAGTATTTATATGTTATAATTTCAAGAATAGGCTTGCTTTTAAATATGTGTATTTCTTATAAATTCATAAAGAGCATTAAAAAATAACCAAAATTAAGTGTTCCTTTACTGGGTGTTCATTCAGTGGTAAGAGCTGTTCCTTCACTTGGTCTTCTTACTATTTGTTATTTGAACCTCTAAACCTTTAAAGCAATATTACATAAGTTCTCTACAATTTTTTTTACATAATTTGCAATTAGTAACTTATATATTGATACTGTCATTTAACAAAAATTACGAATTTTGAAATTAATATGATTTTTTAAAAGGCAATCGAAGCTTAAGTGTTCCTTCACTGGTTAGTTTACCCTACTTTTTTACACTAAAAACACTTTTGTTTTCAGGAATTGTTAATTGTTTGAACTTATCAATTTATTAAACTACGTGTGATATTTTTATTGCTCAGGTTTTCGCATTAGGCTTACTTATGAAAAAACACTTTTTTCTAGATAAATTTTGTTTTTTTTTGAAGCATCATTTAAGGAAACTAAGAATGATATTTTTATTACATATATTTTGTATAGTAATTTATACTTAGTTTCATCAACAATAGTTTTCATTTTAAATAGATCTAGTTTTTTTAGATATTAATTTTTAAAATTATTATTTTTATTTTCAAAATTTTTATAATTAAAGATATTTTATTTTGCAAAGAAAACTATTTTATATGGTAAGTTATTTCAAACAATCATCTTTAACTTTGGATATTACTTTTATCGTTTAGATTTGCATGTTATATTTATATTTTTCGTTTTTACAAAAAAAAAAAAAAAAAAAAAAAGAAGTTTAGTTTTTACATAGTTATTCATTTCGAACAATCAATTTGAATATAACAATAATGAATATAATTTAGTATATATTAGATAATTGCCTGGATTTACACATTAGATTGATATTTCTTTTCACAAACAACAGTTTAGTTTCTAAATAATTAGTTATTTTGAATAATTAACTTAAAAATAGTGAATATAATTGTGATAATTGCCTAGATTTACACGTTAGACTGATATTTAATTTGACAAACAACAGGTTAGTTTCCTCATAGTTAGTCACTTTGAATAATCAACTTAAAAACAATGATTATAATTTAAAGTATTATTTAGATAGTTGTCCAGATTTACACATTAGTCTGATACTTCCTTCACAAACAACAGTTTAGTTTCTTAACAGTTAGTTATTTTGAATAATCAACTTAAAAACAATGATTATAATTTTTATAATTGCCTAGATTTACACCTTAGACTTATAATCCCATTGACAAACACTAGTTTAGTTTCTACGCAGTTATTCATTTTGAACAATCAACTAATAAAACTATGAATATTATTTTTATTGTCTAGATTTATATAATAGTTCAATACTTCCAGCAGGAAATGAATAAAATTTCTTTTTTTCGTATTCGAATTGAAATAGGGAGTGAAAGATTTTCTTTCCATCGAATATTTTGCTACAAGATTTCCCAAAGGATTACTTTATTTCGCAAACAACACTAATGTCAGTTAGAAAGTTTGTCATTTTGAATTACTTTTGAATACAGCAAAATATATGAGCTGTTGAGACCTCTATTTGTTTGACGGAAGCTAAACAATATTATACGCCATTATCCATATTTCAAGAAGCATGCTTTTCCTGTCTTATATATTCCACGGTAAAAATTCCATTTTGGGAAATATTCCTTTGAGGGAATGGGGCAATGCCTAATTTTTAAAATTTCTATTCCTCGCTCCTACTCTCAAACATCTTTGGAAAGTATGTAAAATATAATGGGATCTTTCGCATGAATGGAAAAGATCGCAACAAATGACTCTGTTTGTGAAAAGAATTTCGAATATTTTGAAATGAAATGGCGCATAAGAGGGGTAAGTCTATTATCGCCCATTTTGAGAATCTTAAAATTGCATGCATTACTTATATGCTATTTCCAGGTGAGTTTTTCTTAAAAAATGATAGCTGGCTCATTGATTTGAAAGATTTAAATAAGCGTCTAATATATTTTACTTCATAATTATGTAGTTAAGTTGTTCAAAATGAATTGATTTCATTTTATAGAATATTATTTTATACTACCGGATTTCTGAGAAATACTTTAAGACAAATCTACAAAGTGTTTCAAAAATAAGCGATGATTTCAAAATAAAAGAAAATTAAAACAAAGAAAGGAAAAAAATTAAGAAACATAGAGTGCAGGTGATAGAAATGTATGGTTTGCTGTGTTTTGTTGAGGAAACCAGTTATTCATCTTTACCAAGTTCCATAATTGTTTTTTGCTATATACTCGATCATTCTGAGTGAAATAATAATACAGGCGTTTGGTAAATTTGCTTCGAGAGTGCACAAAGCTGTGGTTTACAAATTGTTTTTATTTATTCTAAAGGCATTGTTTAATGGTTTTTCATAGTTTGCACCGCTCATCTCAAACTGAATTTCGTAACTAAATTTGAACATTTGAATGAAACACACGAGATAGTGTCAAACCGTATTTCCCGCAGGATCGTATCAAACGGTAAGTATCTATCTTCTTTGGTTTTTCAGGAATTGATTCTTGAAATTGTCCATTTTTTTAGAACTATGTATGAACAATGTATAAATGTATAAAGATGTTTATTGATCTCTCCTTTATTTTTAACAGGATAAAGAGGCTTTGCTTTCGTTAATTCCAAAAATGTAGATGGACAACAACAAATAATAAATTGATCATAAAAAATACAAACATAAGGAAATAGTCGGGATAGCTCTTGTTAATCCCAAATATATGAGTGGACAACACCAAGAAAAGCTGGCCATAAAAATAATTATATGCATAAGGGAATAGTCGTGATAGCTTTTAATAATCCCAAAAATGAAATGTAAATGGGCAATGGTAAAAAACAAGTTCATCATGAAATTTATATGATACACATCATAAAAATTCGCTAGAATTCGCATACATAAGCTTTATTTTCAGCAGGATTAAGGGAATAGTCACAATAAATTTTGTTAATCCCAAAAATGTAGATGGTCCACACCAAAAAATTAGCTGATCAAAAAAATTATAAAATAAACATCATAAACATTCGCTTTTATTAACATTCTGATAACATTATAAATTCTGATGCATTTAATATTTTTTTAAAATTAAATATTCAAGGAACCAGAAGCATATATTCATGTAATAACGCTTCTTAAATTATGCGATTAAATATCCATATTTGCAACAAAATTAAGTACTAAATACAGAAAAAAAATAAATAAAAATACAGAAATAGAAAATACATTTGGTTAAAATAGATTCATAAACCTTTAAACTACACAGCTCGATATTTTCCAGGATTATATGAAAACCTACAATTAAATTTTATATCTGTAAAGTATCAGAATGAATACAAAACACAGTCAAGCCAAATTAATTTAAAACTATGCTACAAAACTAGTTACAAAAGCAGATCCAACACACATAATCAGTGTAAATATCAGAAAGAGAAATTAGTTGAATATTATACGTCGAAGTGCTTTTTATTCTAAGTTTAAAATTACCTTCATATCCATATACGAAAACAAACTTTGAAATATGATTTTAAAATAAGGTAATTTAAAGCAAATCTTAGTAATACAATTAATTTATTATATCAGACAAATGGAGTACAAAAATATTCAATTCACATTTTGACAAACCAGAGCCACTCGGTCAAAGTTAATTAATTTCATGGCCCTTTTCAACTAATCCTTTTGTCATTCTAGCTCAGAATTAACCACTCGATTTTCTCTGTAGAGCGTTTAGTTTACACTCCAAACCGATATTCATCATAGTAGAGTGGATTAAATTCTAAATTAACAGTCACTGGTTTAGAATAAATTGTTTATCTAAATATAGGTAGTTGAATAAACGAGATAACGCTCGCTTCATGCATTGTTCTGTTTTATTACAAAATATTAGAAATTGTTTGCTAAAACATGTGCATTGTTTATTTAAATTGTATTATCAAAATGAATTAAATGTTTAGCAACTAAGGTTGAATTTTCGCGGAGAAAAAAAGTCTGGTAAAATTATCATGTTGTTTGATGTTTCTGGTAAAAAAATAAAACTTGTGTTCTGGCAATAAGCTATATAATGGTTAAATAAGTTACATTTTACGCTTCAAATGTCACAATTTACACAACGATATGTTGATTAAGGATGCTATTTGTTAAATAAGTTACATCTTACACTTCATGAGTTTGATACTTTACGGCTAGTGATACATGTTAAGATGGGCTGTAACTTATAAATTGGCAAAACATCCTTCGGAGCTAAGTTAGTAATTTACTTACAATACAATAATTTCCGGGCCGAAGCAGCCTGGTTGTTGGGACGTTGGACTCGTGTTCGTGAGAACGGGAGTTAAGATTCCGCTGGCCGAAGAAACCCCGTGTATTAAATGATGACTGGTGAATGTTAAGTATCCCTTTTTAAACGTAACAGCTAGTCTGTTTCACATAGTGGAACTCAATGCTGCCATTAAAAAAGGGTTTTTTAAAAAAAAAAATTGCGAAATTTTAAAAATTATATTTAAAAAAACATTTTCTAGTGCAAGAAGTTTTTATTAACTATTCTAAGTAGAGTGATGAAATCTTATCTGTATCTCAATTAAAAAATATGAGACGTTTTCAAATATAATTTATATGTAGTTGGAATAACGATTTCTGGTATTTGTTTAGCATGTATACGTATAGATTTTCTATCAAATAACTTATCAGTATAGTTGAAAAAATATGTTGCTTCGAAATTTTCAATCGGAGCATATACTAGAAAATGATTTTGTAAAAAAAAAAAAAAAAAAAAAAAAAAAAAAAAACAGTGCTTATAGTACAAAATTGTACAAAATAATTTTTTAAAATATATTTGGCAGAAAAAATATGAAACAAATTAAATTTCATTGCTGTGATTTATGAGGAACTGATTAAAAATCGTTGGAAAATTTAAGCAACAAAACCCTTAAAAGGAAGAAAAATTAAAAATACAGAGAAACATGGAAAAAATTAAACATTAATGAAAAGAAAAGAAGAAAAATTATTAAAATATTAAAAAAAATATTTAAAAAAATATTTTAAAAAAAATCAAAAATATACATATATATTAAAAAGCAGAAAGAGAAAAAATGAAAGGATTCTTCATCAGCTCACACGATTATATCTCCAAAAAGGAGAAAATTTTCTTTTAACTTTATCCCTTCTGTCTTTTATCAACAGGCACATGAAAGTTAATAATTTTCATTCAAGAACATCTTCACCAAAAAATATATAGATGACAATGCTTTGCCTTTGCTTCTTTTGATGAAAGAAAAAAAAACGTGTTTTTTACTTTTTCTAGATAAGAGCATAAAGCAGTACTATTGTCTATTGATATTTTAATTATTTAATGCTTAATAGATTAAGTTTAAGTTGGAAAGTTGTATTAATTAAAAAAAGCATTTTTTTTCTTAAATATTTGTAAAAAATACATGTTAATAACATTTTATGTATTATTTAGTTGTTGAAAAAGTGTAAAAAAAAAAAAGAAAAAACCAACAAAATCAAATTAAAAAAAATGTTTGTTATTTAGAAAAATTAGGCGTGAAAAAATTCTTAGAACACAAAAGGTCGTAACAGGAAAATATTTTATTTCGATGTCTTCAAAAATATTACATTAAAAAAATTAAATGGAACTTTGTATTTAACAAAATATTAGGAAATAAATCTATTCGATAATCATATTACATTCCGTAAAGCTTTAATGAATGCTTAAATATTATTACAAATTTAATTTTAATATTTGAATAGAAATATTATCCTAAGCTTTGATAAAAATAATTTTCGATTTAATTTTTATTAATAATAATTGAAAATTCCTAAAAATATTGAAAATGTCTTTTTTTTTTGTTTATAATAAGACATTGAAAACTCTAAAATGCTTTGTTTTTTTTATTATTATTTAAAAATTTCTAATAAAGTAAATAAAAATAACACTGTAGTATTTTAAATTTTATTTAAAAATGTTTAATTTTTCATAGAAAAAACAGCATACATTTTAACAATAATTGCTTTTTTTCATTTTGTTTGCTTAAAAAATTTTTTTTTGTGAAAAACAATCATAATTAAAATAATAGAAACATCTTAATAAAACACATTCCTCTATAATAAGTGTATGAAGAGAATAATTTGTAAAAATCAATTCTTAAGTCATTAAAATCATCTTTTTAAACATTAATTCATAACAAGTGTATAAAGAAAATAATATTTAAAAAATAATCAAAATAAAACTTAATTTTTTAAATATGTTCATTTATAATAAGTATATAAAGAGAATAACTTGTAATAGTTTAATTAAAGCATATATTAATTTTTGAGTTTTGTTTATCATTTACTTCTTAATATGAAATTTATAAGTCAAGTGTGTTTCATTATTTTCGGAGACCTTAAGCATAATCGAAGAATTTTTCTCTATACTGTTGCTTTGATTGTAAGAAATTAAATGATGATTAAATTGAAAATTATTTAAGTTGTTTAATCTAATTTTGGCAACTGTCGTTGTCAAAATTATACTTAATACATAATTTGATATAAACCCTATAAATATTAAAAGCAAATCGTTCTTCATTAAAAGAGTTAAGGCCAAATAAATTAAAACCAATTCTGTTAAAAAAAATTCCCTAAAGTTTACGGTTTTTAAACCGGCAGCTGGGTTGGCTGTGGAAAACCTCAAAATTTAGTTTCATATTCACTTGTTTTTCACCATACAATAACAAGTGTTTTGCGTAAAAATTACGAATCAAATCCGTAATCAGATAGTTTTTTTTACGGTAACAAAGCAAGTTTTTAAACTAAAAATAAATCTGTTGTCTCGACAGACTTTTACCACATGGATACAAGTTTTCTCTGTAAAAGTTTCGAAGTAAATCTGCACTCGCACCGGATGTGAATGTTTTAGATCTGCAGAATTTGTAACGACCAGTCACCACTGGGATTTGAACCTGAGTCAATTCATTGACAGTTCATTAATTTCTCACAATTTCTTCATTTGTCCCCTGAGCCACTGCGGCTCTAGAATTTTTTTTTTGTGAAGAAATTCTAATTGAGTGAGAGTGAGAATTTTGTATCAATTTGACAATAAAGTCAAATTGCTGTTTTATTTATAAATGCCAAATTTTATCTCTATGGTTACATTTTGTGGTTTGCAGAGGAGCCCGTATGGTATTATTTCCAACAAGAATAACAGTAGAATTTTTGAGAAAATTATCGAAAGCTATTTTTTTTTTCATTTCATCGCAATTTCTGTAACATTTTCAACACACCTTAGTAATAAGTTTTATAGTTTTTACGCAATTTAAGTTTCTAAGTTTTATAGTTTTTACGCAGCAAAACAAAATGTAACACTAAGTTAAACACCAAAAACAGGTGGCGCCTGTACGATTTATTAATATGGAGAGAGTCTTCCCCGAAATCCTCAATATTTTAAGGAGGTTCAAAAAAAAGGACAATATTCTACTAGGAGCAGTGGTGACCTAAAGGATAGAGCGTTCGTCTTCCAATGAGGTGAAGCAAGTTCGAATCCCAGCGATGGCTGTTCAATACGAATTCTATACCCGGCTCGCACTGACCTCAATGCTGAAGTAAAATATCCTCAGTGGTAGACGGATCATGAGTTAGAGTCCCTTTGTCTTGAGGATAACCATGGGAGGACTTCGTGGTTTTCCTCTCCATGTAACGCAACTTCTTGTTAGTTCCATCAAAAAGTTGAAGGCAAATTTCTCTCAATATTTGATCCAGGAATTCCCTTATCTTCAGAATTGGCTTCAATAGGAAATGACTGCGGAGTTGAACATTAGTAGTCTTAAACCTACAATTGGGTCAGCTGTTCAACGACTGTTATAAAATAAAATATTCTACTAGAAAAACTTTCATTTCAGAATTGAAACTTTCCCTGAATTCAGAATTATGAGGTCAGTATTAGCGTTTGTCAGATTATGAGAATCTAAAGTCTAGGCCGATTGACAGTTTTAAATTTTTTTTCGGAAATTTATTTAATTAATAGATTTTTAATAATTTGAAATATTGTAGCACCACCGAGAATAAGCCTAAAGTCCAAACTCTAAAAGCTTTAGATAGTAGGGTTTATAAAAGAATTAGTAAGAAGACATTATGAGAGGAAAAATTTAAAATTCCTATTTCTCATTTAAAATGTCATGTTGTTGCTAATCTAATTGAAATAATTATTGGTTTCGGAAAGTAACTTTGTCTCTTGACAGAGGTTTTAATTGCATTTATGTCATCATGTACTTTGACAGCTGATATAGCAAAGGTTGCTAGTGAAAATTCCGTTTAAATCTACGCAATAGGTTTCTTTTCTTAATTTAAATATAGAAATTTTTTGTGGGATTTCAAGAAATCGTGTTTCGTAGCTTTATGAAATAAACAACATCAAGATAAAAGATTAATTATGAAATGTGCAACTATCATTTGGATGAATTGAATTATTAATTCACTCAAAAAGCTAAAAAAAAAAAAAAAAAAAAAAAACCGGAATAGATAAATAGAAGAGGTAGAATTTTCTCTCAAAATAATGCAGTTTGAATGGGATGTGCTATCAGGTTCACCTTAATCGCCTGATCTTGTAACTTCTGTTAATTGCTTATCCCTATTTCTACCGAATTTTTCAGATAGTTAAGCCTTTACTTTAAATGAGAATGTCGAAAACGACTTAGATCAGAATTTTTGACCACACCGATGAAGAGTTTTATGTGGTATGAGGCAACTGAAGCAACTACTAGAAATAAATAACACCGGGGTAAAATATGAAATAGACACATCTGTACTATATTTACACATCAGTACTTTATTTACACATCAGTAGTGTGTTTACACATCAGTTCTATATTTACACACAATAACAAAGTAGTCTTTCAGAAAGCCCAAATGAAACATTTTCAAATGTATGAAATTGAAAGCGTTGCGACATGCATTATATAAATGCATTTAGACACGTATTTAATAAATGTATTGCATTTTATAAAAGTATTTCGAGCCGACCGGCCTATGTAGGGGGCAGGGAACTGTCCCTGCATCAGAAAGGTTCTGGGTTGAATCCCGGGCAAGGCATGGATGTTTCTTTCTCTCTTTCTCTGTGTTCTATGTCCTTTCTCCTTTGTATGTGTGAATGTGACCCGCCCTATAAACTGGTTTGTGGTTGTGTGAATGGTGTGACAGAAGTCAAATTCTTGGCCATAGATGGCGCCACTGAAAAACAAGAACAAACATACGACAAAAAGAAAAAAAAAGTATTTCACAGAATTAAATAAATTTTTTCACAATCAACTCTTTCCATCTGGACATGTTTTCCAAGAAAATGCAAGGAGGCCACCGACTGTTTATGTAAAAAGTTGTCGAAACTCAATTTATTTTTGTTTCTTTATTATGTCTTTAATCAATTAGTCACAACTAAAACTATGACTTGCATTTCAAAATTATTTATATTTAAAGCAAAAACAATAGTTTTGTTGCCCTTAAATAGTAAACAGGAAAATAATCTGCTAGAAAATTAGTTGTTTTAAAATTTTTTAAATAAATTCTTGAATTTTTACCAAAATCACCAGTTTTTGCATTTTTAGTTGCGCGTGGCAACCTTGCAAATGTTCTGCACTGAAAAACTTCCAAGTCTCATTTTAGTATAAATTATTAATGATTTTTACGATATTCAAATTCAAGTATGCATTGCTTTCAAAAAGTTCAAAAAATAAGATAAAAACAAAATATATTTATTTAGAAGCTAATTAACGAAAGCTTGTTATTCTCACCAAGCCATGTATCATCATGGTCCAAAAAACTGTCCTTTCAAAAACTAATTTTAAATCTAAAAGCTTTTATATCCGACCATATTATTTTCACTCTGCAGATATTAATTTTTTTCAATTATTATATCCAATTAAAAGTTATTACTTAGTTCAGAATATTTAAAAACAAAATTCATATTTTAAATTTATTTCAATTGTAAAGTTTTTATGCATTAAATACTAATTAGTTGAATGTATCTGAAGTATTAATTGAGATTAAAATATTTGTTTGTTTTCGAATGCAAGTTTAAAGTAAGGAAACTACAGTAGATAATTTAAAAATATTGCTTCTTTTTTGCATGCAGAGACAATTCTACAATATTTAATTAAGATACAAAATGATACATTATCAAAAAAAAAATAAATAAAAATAATAGCAGTTATTATTATCTGAGTTCAAAACGAATAACAAACGTATGTAAGTAACATACTTTAAATTAAGTATTTTTTTGAAATTAGTTGCTTTGTTAAAGATTATTAAAAGATTAAACGAAACTTACAAGAGCAAAGAAATTGAGAAAAAACGTTTCAAGGATCTTTGTTAAAGTAAATTTGGGATTAATATTCGTTTAGAATAATTTTAAAGAGAGAAAAATTAAATGCAGATTATCGAAATATTAGTTATAAACTGTAAAAAGAATCAAATGTTTGTGGTTACAGTTAAAATGAACATTTGAGTAGCTAATTTCCTTTTTTATTATTATTTTTTTTAACTTCAACCTAATAACGAGGAATCTATGAGCCACTAATGCAATATTTTGAAAATATTAACTCCTTTCGAGTTTCTCGTTAATTTATTTGCTGTTTTTTTGTATGTTCTACATTAAACGAAGTGTAGTTCAATTGGAATTCTTTGCCTTAAGAAAGAGTATTAGTATAAAAGAAAAATATTATCAGGAATAATAAGATAAATGTTAAATCGACTTTATTTTATAAATTTTCAAGATTCTCATTTCGTACCCATTGATTTTTATACACACAGAAAAATATTCAGTCAAAATTTATATACAGAGCTCCAAAAAAAGAAAGAACTACACTTAACAACTTTTGGTCTAATGATCGGATCTTCGCGTTTTAGGACTCTATCTTATGGCTCAATCTTTTCTTAAATACGATAATTAATTATTGGAGATGATATTTTAAGTTACGAAGTCAGACACAAAAACGTACTTTCTCTGAAAACAACGGATTTGGATTTCTGACCCCAAAAATATTGAAGTAGAAACAATCTGGAAAATGTGGTCCTTATAGTTTTGTCAGAAGAGCGATTCGAAGTTTGCACCCCTTATTATTAATTTTAATTTTGCGTATTTCCCCTATGACGAGAAATTTTTAAGTGAATTGCAAAATTTTTGCGCACAATTATAAAATTAGTTTATCTTAAGGTTTTTTTTTAATGGCGGGCACTTGGGATGTATTGTCCCTTTGGCCTCATATGCTAGAACTGCTACTCTCTTCTCGCTACCCAGTGGGCCTTTGTGGTGGAGCAGCGTCGCCCACTTTTATCTTAAGATAATTCCACCGAAAAATATATTTTAACAATTATTATTTTTTAATATTTTATTAAAAAAATTTGAGTTGAAAATCGCAAATTACTAAATTTTAAGAAAATCGGTTGATTAGTTTCTGAGGAATCGAATTTTAAAGAAGTCGTATGCGATACCTCAGTAACCAAGATTTCGCTCAAATTTTATATTTTTCTATGCAAAATTATATGCTTTGAAATGAGCTAAAAATTGTGTACCTTACGATTTAAAATTTAAGATAATAAACATTTACTGAATTTTTTTTTTTTTTTTTGCATGGAACTGCATGCAAAACGTTTTCATTTTGGCCTAAAAGTTCTCGAGAAATGGTGAAATACGCAAAAAGTTAAATTAAAATTAAGAGGTCAAAACTTTGGATTTCTTTTCTAATCCAAACTATGGGGATCATATTTCTCAGATTAATGCTATCCCCTATATTTAGGAGCCGAAACTCCGAATTCGTTGACACAAAGGCATATTCAGGGAAAGTACGTTTTTGTGTCTTATTTCGTAGCTTTAAATATCGTCTACACTAAATAGTTAGTATTTTAAAGGTAACACCCTCAAATCATTAAGAATGAGTTTTAGAATGTGACGATCATTAGATCAAAAGTGATTCAGGGTATGATTTCTTTCGTTTGATACACTGTACTAGTATTCATGCTTACATTTTAGGATGTTCTGAAATCCTGGCGCGTAACATTTAGGTTACTGATTTAGCTCAGCCACAGCCAGGTATCTCATAACTGTAGTTGGACAGTGTACCCAAGACTTTTTGATAAAATAAACTCGTAATTGCGTTACATGGAGAGGAAAACCACGAAAATCTCCCACGGTTAGCCTAAATGCAAAGGGACTCTAACCCATAATTCGTCTACCACTGAGGATATTTTACGTCAGCACTGTGGTTGGTGCGAGCCGGATGCGTATAGATTCGTATCGACCAGCCCTCGCTCGGATTCGAACACGGTTGACCTCAATGGAAGGTGAACGCTCTATCCCCTGAGCCATTACGGCTCTGGCCAGGTATTTGCATATATTTACTTTATTGCTTCATATAAATTTTTCGCCTTGTGTGCTGAAGTGTGCTTAAGTAAGGCTTATATCCCTCAGTCAAATAGAAGATCCGATATAGCAATTCAGGGATAGACAGAACGAACATGCATGCATGGTTACAGCGGTATTTAAACCCCCTATGTCCATGATTAGAAAGGGTTGGCAGATGATACCTCTCGGCAAAAGAAGGCTACTTGTCAATTTGCAAATACGTATTTTTATAGTTTAAAAAGTTGATAAATTAAGCTTATAGCTTACATAGAAGCAAAAACAAACATCCGACTAGAAACATAGTTAACAAGTGTTTACCAAATAAAATAGAGGTTATCAAACATTAATGCGTTACCTTAAATTGTACTAGAACTTTTAAATTTTCCAACTATATAGGTAAAATTACCAAATTTTACCTTCTTCACAAAGCAACAGTTAATTTTTTACTGAACCGTTTGATTAAAAATTACCGTACTTTTTGATGTTCCCATAAAGCCAGAAAAAGTAGTTTTGACCATATGTTTTTAGCGTAATAGTAACTATAAAGTCATGAATTTAAATTTAATTAAAAAAATACTGTTTTGATGGAATTCAAATGTTATTTGTATTTCTTCTTTCACATAGCGAATTATTGTGACTCAGAAAAAATACGAAGTATTACAAAACATATGGCTTATATTTTTGTCGTATACGTGTTCAATTATAAGCTCAAAAATAATTATGTTATAACTTATAAATTAATTCATTTATATGTAATACTAATTTTAAAATTAGTATTGTAAATTTAATATCCAATTATGCGAGTTAACTGATTTATAAACTTAAATATATCATGATTAGAGCCCGGATTTTGATGACCTAAAAAATCTCAATTAATGCCCTTAAAAAGTGCAAAAAATGCCCTTTAAAAGTGCAAAAAATGCCCTTAAAAAATGCAAAAAATGCTCTTAAAATTCGAAAATTGCGCTAAAAACGCCTTATGACATGACTTAAATAAAGTAAAAATATTGAACTAAAACAATTTTTTACTCTTTAAAATTATTATGAGTCATTTCAAAAAATATAAAGCAATGCAATACTTGTTCTACGTTCATTAAAGTTTGAAAAATATGTTTTATATCCTAAAATAACAAAAAAAAGGAAAATATATTGACTCCAAAACATTTTCATTTTGTATAGAAACTTTAATGAATATAACAACTTCCATCTCATAATATTACTAAATATCAGAATTACATTGGATTATTAAATGATTTTTGATATTTTGAAATGTAAACGAGCGTCTCTTGTCTGAAAGTAAATTTTTATACCTGGAGAAGCTTCTCGCAACGTCTACTGATGTTATTGGTGCGTACTTGAAAAATACGGTCTCACTTACTGACAATTCTACAATTTGAGAAGATGTTGCTTCACCTGTTAATATCCTAGAGATTTTCGTCATTGTTTGGAAGCCAATGAAATAATGAAAAATGATAAAAAATAATAAAAATTGGAAAAAATTAACAATAAATTTACAAAATGCTTTAAAATGCAAAATATGCCCCAAAATTTAAAGAAAAATGCCCTATAAATCCAAAAATTGCTCTAAAGGACAAAAAATGTCCAAAAATGCAAAAAATGCAAAAAAATGCAAATGTCATCAAAATCCGGGCCTTAATTATGATCATTTAGATGATCATGAAATATGATCATGATCATATTTCATGCATTTTAATGCTACCGAACGAAATATGAACCTTCATATTGAAACATTTATAAGTTCTTTTCTAATGCCTTCCCGATTGACACTCGTTATTAAGGTATCAGTAGGGCATATTTGTTGGCAACTCTTTCAGGGGCACCATTTTTTGTGAACCAACTTTGCTCCCGCAGTAAGGACAGAAAGTACAGAGAACGAAAGAATATACAGGCCTTGTCTGGGATTCGAGCCCAGGATATTTCTGATGTGAGGTCAGGCCCCTGATTTATACGCAGTCCGGTTTTACATAGAGCATTTATGTGTAAATTTTTTTTCCTTAAAATCTTTTAAAGTTTACTAAAACTATAAAATCATGAAAAAAAAAAAAAAAAAACGTTACAATTTCGTACTTTTATTATAAATATTTTTAATACCTATTACTAACGTTTCTGAAGCAAATCTAAAAATATCTAAATCAATATAGAATTTTTATATGCTTATGACGTAATGCATAAAAATACAACATTTAAATACAACATTTAAATACAAACCATTTCAGGCTTAAATACGCTCTTTCAACATAATTTTTCAAATAAAATATTAAATATTCGTATGCGTTACGTACGAAATAATACAGATTATTTGATCAAAAAAGGTATGAAGAATAATAAGAAATGGCATAAGTAAAGACTATTCAATGTCTGATTGGCTACCTGTATCAGATGTTTTTTAAAATTTGAAACTAAAATCTGAATAATTTGATAAATTTTGAGTTTGTAATTTCTCATAGTTCTTTGTTTCTGAAGTTAATTAAAAAGTACTTGTTAATTCCAAATAAATATCAAAAAAGTCCATGTAAATTAAATAATTACTATTTCATGCCTAAATCTGAATTTAAAGCGAAAACTGTAAATAACTTAAAAACAAATATTAGGTTGTCATTTAAAATTAGAAATATTTTAACTCACCTACCAACCTCTCCTCTTTATCCTAGCTGGTATATAAGGCCTCAAGTCTCGTTTTCCACGCACCCCTGTTCTAAGCCAGTCCTCTTGTCTCCTCCTATCCATTTAGTTTTGCTTTGCATAATACCCTCTTTTCTCTCCATCGGGTACCCAAGGAAGTGCGTTGTTAATAGGGCTATCCTGTTTTAAACAGAGAGTATGTCTAGTCCATCTCCATCTTCTCTTCTACATATTTTAACTTATTATTGGAGAAAAAAAATTTTTTGGAATTCAGAACATATTTTAACTTATTATTGGAATTCAGAACATATTTTTATTTATTATTGGAAATTTTTTAACTTACTTGAAAAATACTTTGACTATTTATTTAAAGAATTACTTATTTAAACTAATTTATTACTGGTAAATTTTTAACATGTTCGAAACATATTTTAACTTATTTATTTAAACTAAGAGTATGTCTAGTCTATCTTCTCTTCTACATATTTTAACTTATTAATAAAAAATTATCGGAATTCCGAACCTATTTTAACTAATTACTGGAAAAACTATTTGAATTCGGAACATGTTTGAACTTATTATAAGAAATTTATTGGAATTCAGAACATATTTTAATTCATTATTTTTTACGGAAAATTGATATTTCTTAAAATAATATTTATTAGAAAAATGAGAGATTGTTTGAAACTTTGCTTAAAAGCACAATTAATTTTACGCATTCTATATAAAATAAATATCAATTATAGAAGAATGTTTAATCCAGATTTTTTACTCAATAAACACAATGAAATTCCTTATGTAATTTCTTTATATTTCTTATTTTGAAATGTTCTTGGAAACTATTTTCTAGGTATAGAAGAGAAGTTTAACGTTATGTTTCAAAAGTATATAAGTGTCACATTTAATACCAACTCAAAATAGAATTTTGATGATTATACGTATAGAACATTCTGTAGAATGCTTGAAAATAAAATTCTCTGTAAGATTTTATTTAACTTTTTCTTTCCTTTTTTATACTTTTGAGTTCCATCTAAACTTGATAAATGAAAGAATTTCTTTCACAGTAAGAAAAGAATGTTTCAGCTTACAGTTGAAACATTCGGAAATTTTTAAAATAATTCAACATGTCTGGGACTTAAAAAATATTTGTTAGAATATTTTATATGTAATTAAAGTTATTTAATAATAATAAGCAATTAATATTTTCTTTAATAAAAGTTTAAACGTCGTTTGGTTAATGAATGTAAAATTGTATACAACGTGTGTTTAGAAAATATTACTTTCATTTATATAAATAATCCTAAGAAACAGAAGCGGAAAGATATACTTGATAAAAAGTTTCATTTGCTTCAAAAATATATAAGGTGGAAATAACAGTCGACATGTTTCAAGGGCTTAAGTACAGATTCCCATTTTCAAGACTTGCCAGGCGTGAAGGAGAAGAAAAAAAAGTGATTTAAAATGTAAATAAGAAAGTCGACATTGAATAATAGAAAAATAAAGATGAGAAACAAAACTGGAAAGACCACAGTAGCCGAGAGAGAAAAAAGAAAAGCAGCATGAGAAAAACACAGTGTCCGAGAGGGGAAAATCAGGGTAAAAATCGGTTCCAGATGCTATGAAGAGGTGGTTAGGAACTAATATTGTTAACAAGGAAATCAGCATTCATATGAGTAAAGCAAGATTCCAGGGCACCAAGACAAGCTGATATGATAAGGACTGAATTGATTTTGACATTTTCGAAAATTAATTTATGCCCAAGATCCCAACAAAGATAATTTCTCGTATTCTTGATAACAGACATATCTATTAGGATAAGGCAAAATTTTTAAGCGGCCTAGTTAGATGAAGCACAGATTGTACAAATATTGTCTTGAAAAGATTGGATAAATAACGTCTTGATTGCACAAAAAATGCCTTGAAAATGGGCTCCCATTTTTGAGGTTTTGAAGCATGTTGATTGTTATTTCCATTTTGTATATTTTGAAACAAATGAAGATGTTATATAAATATTTGTTAAAAAGTTTAAAGCATTTTAATGGTAAAAACATATTTTAAAATGAGAACTTTTTTTATATGAACTTCTCTTAAAATTGTTACCAGGTAGGCATATCACGAGCTCCAAGAATTTCAGCTAAATAACAGCTCAAAACACAGAATCCTCTTATTGACTAAAAAGGAACCCATTTTGCTTTACTTCAAAAACGCTTTTTTTAAAAAAAAAAAAAAGATATCCTGAACAAATTGGGAATGTGCTCACTATATTTCATCTGAGCCTTTCGAATTAACAAATTCGTAAAATTTGTCATGATTTGTATAAAATTAAACAAGGTGAAAATTTATGAAAAAAAAAATGCATCATGAACAGACATATTACAGTTTTGGCTTTATAATGGTTTTGTCTTTCGAAGATTACTAGATAGCTTTAGCATATTGCTTTAGCATTTTAGGGAGGGTGACAATTTTGCTTCTCTCATTCTTCCGTTTTTTTTTTATTTCTTTTAATTTGTTTTTTAACATCATGTAAAAATTTTATGTTATTATGCTGTACCTATGTTGTAACTTCGGGTCCTGTGTAATATTCCTTGGTGCACAGGGAGATATTTTTGTTTTTACAAATAAAAATAAATAAATAAAAAATGTAGAAGGTTCTTTTTTGTGGAACTGAAATTATAATGTTTGTTTATTTGGCCTTATTATTATTATTTTACGTAGTGCAGCACAAAGCGAACCTTTTCTTTAAATGTTTTATGTTTTGCTTAAACAAAATAGCTTAAAAAATACAATAAACCAAAACGTTATTTACTTAAATATTAAACATATCAGTATTTGGCCGGGATAGCCTGGTTGGTATGACGTTAGGCTCGTGTTCGTGAAAATGGGAGTTTGAATCCTACCAGCCAAAGAGCCCTCGTGTATTAAATGCAAGCTAAATCTATCGGAGTCACAAAGTCCTCCAAGTACACATAACAATTTCGATTGATCGCTTTCTGGTTCATGTCAAAATTACGATCTGTGGATGAATGAGTGGAATATGATTGGGTTCTCTCTGTAAAACGGGCTGAGACGTGTGTGTGGCTAAAGTCATATTCTTTGTCATAGATGGTGCCTCTGAAAAAACATGAAACGCACCCTCTGCCTTAAACGTTTGCTTCATTTCAAGCAGGCTTTCTAGAATTGACAAGAGGAATAAGTAGCAGCAACGACAACATAGCAGTATTAGATATCTTCCAATGTTATTAAAATACTTTTAATTATACACATTCAATGCAATAAAAACAACTACACTCTAAAGACAAGGGAGTAAAATCTATCCGAGTAACACGGGTGTAAAAACTCTAAAAGTCATGTGAATGATTAGTTTCTTTCAATTTAATGTCAAAAAGAACGTTCTTATCTTTCTAAAGGTGTTATATTAACACCAACAATTGATTACTAATATCAGATGTTTTTTTTCCACTCCTTTCATGGCCAATAGGTCATTGATGAAGATGATAGAGTTTTATGGAGCTTCGTAAATTTTCTGTTTAATTATTGTGCATTTAAACTATTTAACTAAATTCCTATGGGAAATGGTGGTAGGACATGTTATAAACGCTTAAATGCTTTTGGACTATTATTAGAAGTTTAAGTCGAATAATTGTGCAATTTTAAGATGGTGACAATATCTAGGCCAAGATGCCAGTTTGTTTAAAATGATGTGTACTGATGAAATGTGAGTTTTTCTTGTCGGGCTGAATTAGCGAACCGGCGGTTCTTGACAGTTTAATGAAGTAAGTTTTTTAAATTTCTTTTCTGACTGATCATAAGAATATTGAATGTGACCGATTATTTGGGAAGTAATTTCAAACTTTTTGTCGGATTGATTTGACAAAATTCCCATTTAAATTGTTATAAAATGCATGCATGTTTCTAGTTGTAAAGTTATTTATCTTCTGATAAGGTTTACATAAATTTGTTAATTCTATAAAATAATTTTATAATATTTAACTTAAATTAATTTCTGTTTTCTCCGAATTCATCTGTAATAATCCATAATCTGGATGTTTTTTTGATTAACAAACTAATTTTTTTAAAGAAATATTCTATATATGTATTCCGAATTTATAATTCTTTCTTGATGTTGTATCATAAAAGTTATTTCCCTGATTCTTATGTGTATCTTTTTTAACTGTAATTATAAATGTTAGTGGTACTAAATGACAAACTTGTTTGCGGATACTTAACACTAGGTTGTGTAAAAGAACGTTCTAGATGTCTTACTACACCAGAGACTATTCTTGGTTTTGGTGTAGCGGAAAGCCACTTTGGTATAGAGTACTTGCTACTTGTTTTGGTATTCAGACATACGAAAATGTTTTACAATGTACTTGTGGTACCAGAAATTGGCGAAGTTTTTGGCGAAGAAATTGGCGAGGGTAGAATAGTTAGGGCCAATGTTAGGTATTTCCGTATTGCGTATTCTACGTTAGGTATTTATTTTCAATTTAAAATAAATATATAAATAATTATGAAAAAAAAATTGTACTTTGTTATCAATTAAAATTTACGTAGGTAGCCAGGAACTTTATTTAAGTCGCACTAGAACTGCACATAGGGCTATTGGAGATGGTTTGGGAAACATGCTTGAGGATGATCCAAAGACATGCCATCGCAATACATGAATCTCTGCAGAGGGGGTGGATCCCCTGGTTACGCACCCTTGGTCTCTACGCAGGTTGATAAAAGTGGTCACCCTTTCACTTGCTGACCACAGACAGTGACGTATGACTTCGGTGTTCTACTGGGAACCGTGTCTTTGTGATCAGTCCACTGTGGGACTATTAAAATTTAGATAATTAGATTAGAAATTCAGATGCAGAAATATAAATTTCAAAATTTTTAGAGTTTGGACTGAGACGTATTCTTGAGGGTAATACAATATTTTAATGCATTTAAAATTTAAAAATTAATTAAAATTTAGTACTCATCAAAGAGAAAAAATAGTCAAACCAAAAAAAAAAAAAAAACCGGTGCTATTTCGATGAGATTTTTGTGAAACCTAGATTCCTAGATTCAAGGCACTACATTTTAATAATTAGAAAATAAATAATAAATAAATATTTAGAAAAAAAAATAATTAGAAAAAAATAATATGAAAAAATAAATAATTAGAAAAGTAAAAAATTAGAAAATGATTAGAAGAAAAAATAAATAATAGGAAAAAACAAATAAATAATTAGAAAAAACAAATAAATAATTAGAAAAAACAAATAAATATCTCGAAAAAAAAATTATCTCTGACTAAAAAATTGTTGATAAAGCCTGCTGCCATTTCGCGATAGTTCGTTTCGGTAACATTTTGATCATACAACTTGTTCTTAAAATTTTTATGGGATATCTTAAATAAATTATTCTGTTGTTTTTTTCCAAGTTAAAAAATGCGTATTATGAAGATTAAAGTGTCTTAAGTCAAATAAGGTTATGTGTTTTTAAAGTTTAGAATTTTAGTTTCCATGTTTTCAATATCTCAACTCCCTATTGCACTATAATACAGCAGAACCACCATAGATTCAAAGAAAGGGATTGCAATCAACTTATTGTGATAGTGAAAAGCTTTTAAGAAAACTCCCAATATTTACTAAGTCTAAATATTTGAAGCGAATATGTGTCGTCTTAAAATAAAGGAAGTCAATGATACAGACGGAATCTTGTCTGTTCGAATCGTTAAGCAGAAACAATATGATAATGGCTTTCGTTCGAAAAGCAATCAAAGATAATGGCTCTTCGCTGCATGGAAATGGATGTACGGAGCAGTTTAAGCAAAAAGATTTTTACTAAAATTAGAAATGTTACAAGACTTTTAAAATATGTCGAATTTGGATAGAATGTAGTATAATTCTCATTTGAGTTAAACTATTGAGAAAACATTCCAGATGCAAAACTTGTGTTTCAATGTAGTTTCGTCGTAATTTATTACAAATCCTTCTACTTAACTATATTTTTTCTAAGCATGTTATGGTGGAAAAGTAATTTGTTCCTATTTTATATTAAAACATGTAACCAACGAAACGAATTAACGTTAATAGTTAAAGTAAGTAAATATATGTTGCGTATCTACGTCACTGTGCTGTGAAATCCTTTTGTGTTTCTTACCATAAAAATTGGTGCTAACTAGTACTTTACACCAAATTCGAATAAAGCATTCCCGATACAGCCCGTTGTGGGCCAGGGGGTCATGAAAGATAAGGCTCCACGATTCCTTTACCGACTTCATGATTGAAGAAATGTGTTCAACGCTGCGCACTGGCCGTCTTTACTTCCCAGAGAAGCTGGTACCCATCGATCTGAAGTTACGCTGGCTTTGAGCCGCCATTGGAGATCAGACTCCAGCTCTTCACAATGACAGCGCTGTGCCTTAACCCTTAAGCCATCGCGGCACCACGTTACACCAAAATGTAGTAAATCTCTACAGATAACATTTTTTCGCTACAGTTTCGCTACGTTTCGCTACAGTTTTTGTGGTTTTACTGCACCAAGAACCAAGGATAGTCCCTTTGCCGCAGAACTTTCATTAAATATATTTTTAATACTTTTTTCAATATTTTGTATTAATTTAGGTCAAAAGAAGTAAAGAATATTATATTTAGTATTTTAATAATTTATAGTTATGAAATACAGCATGAAGTACAGCTGTTCTATGTTCAATCTTCTTTGGTTAAATTTAAATCTTTGCACTCAGTTCAGTTAAATATTTCTTTTTTTACATAACTCGAGTCTTGTAAGAACTAATTCTTCAAAAATAAATGTCAGTATTAAATTAAAGTAAAAATCTCGATTTCCGTAAATAAATATGCAAAATTTATGCTTATTTGTTAAAATTGTATTTTCAACTGTATTTTCATCCAATTCTTATATGTAAGAAAATCGCTTCACGAAGAAAAAATACTCGACTGATATGAAAATTGCATTTAATTTAAAATGAATTTCTAAGGGCTAACTTTCCTTTCTGGTTGATAAGCATATTAAGAATGTTTAGGAATAAAATTATGCATTACTTATTACATTTCCAATCAATCAGCCATCTAAAATATTGAGTTAGTCTAAAGACTTTTGCACGCTAGCTTATATTTTTAAACGAAGGAAAAATTAATAACAATGTTGATTGGCACCTGAAACTTATTTATTCTTAATGAAAATAATAAATTATATACTTAAATAAGGTTTATTATTTTGATATTTAAATTAGGTATGATGAATCATGATTTAAAATTAAAAGACAAACAATTCTTATTGAATCATTTCCAATAATAAAATACACATAATATTGTTTCATAAATTGAATAAAGCATCAAACAGTCCTCCTTCATGTTCATTTTATTGAGTTATAACGTGATAAATCACATTGAAATTCTAATAAAAAGCTAAAAATTCGCCACTTAAAAATATTGAAGTGCTATTATATTAGCTAAAGTAAAAATATTTTACGTCGCTCAAAAGTTTGAATTATTTATTATAGTTTTCTCTTAATACAAATCTGAAAACTGCATCATCTATAGTTTGCTAACACTTGACTCTTGGTGACTATGGTCAAAGGAGGATAAGGTCAAATAAAGAAATAAGAAAAAATATCAAAACAAAATATCTTATCAAAACAAATAAGTGGATTAAAATGTATTCACAATATTTGCAAGTGTCAATCTATTTAAAATATTTAGGAATTTAAAACATTTGCAAATAATTTAGAGAGCTCTTTTTTGTGATCTCTGAAACAGATCTACAACCTCATGTTGCAGTCAGATTTATTTTTAGAGTTGAAAGTTAAATTTAAAAAAAAAGTTATCTTAGAAAACTAGGCATCTCAAACAAGCAAACCTCTTTTAATTTTTTAGAGCTATCTAATTTTCATGATATAAAATTAAATGTAATTGCTTAAAAACATAATTGCTTGCTTGTTTAAAATAATTCTATCGTATATAATTGGTAAACATGTTTTTACACTTAATTAAATCAGTAGAGATCATTTTTATTGTAGCTAAATTTTATTTTATGACTCCTACGCAAGTGACATTTTTGTACCAAGAAAATGAAATTGACTAAAATTTAAATCGTTTGCGAAAAATCGTGTACCTTCAATGGTACTTCAATGGAGGTAACCTCCAAGAACGAGCAACCTCCATTAACGACCATTTTACTGTGGAAAAGAGAGTGGTCGCTTCCGAGAGGCTTCGCTAGAGGTTCACTCCGAGAGGTTATTTTAAATACATATATTAATAATAAATATAAAATAATATTTCATCAAATTCTGTAATGATGAGAGGTTTAGACTCACGTTTTGTGAATTGTTAAGTTCAACTAGAAAGCTGCTCACAATATTAACTAGCTAATAAAACAAATTTAAACATCATATATATATATATATATATATATATATATATATATATATATATATATATATATATATATATATATATATATATATATATATATATATATATGATGTTTAAATTTGTTTTATTCACGTCTAAAAGTTTTGCAAAAGAACAAATGCTTTGAAAGTTTAATATTCTAATATTCGCTAACAATAAACAATACCTAAAACATTGTAATTCTTACATACAACTTCTATGTATTTAAAAAGCTTATTATAAAGTCTGCAAAAGCGGATATTAAAATATGAAAGATAAATATAGCACTTACTAGACTATTAACAGTTATTTGATAAGTGACTCGTTTAATGGAATTAATCCATTTTAATTTTATTTCCTCATTTTTCGGAAACTTAAAAACTGAATTAAGATCACAAACATAATATCTGTAACAGTTGATGAACTATTCATTATGTTGCCACAAAAATTCGGCACAATAGTGTATAACAATGGGGGAAAATTACCATAAGAAAATATACCGTATAACACTTAAGAAATTCCATTTCACAATAAATAAAATATATTAATTGGGGGTGAAGAAACAGAGCATATAAAAAATGTTAAATCATTTATCAAAGATAAAGTTTTTATAGTGAGAAAAGTCTATCTATGATGACGTGTGATCCCCGTGAACTATTACAGAAGACTCGCAACGAGCTCTCATATTATTTAAGAGGGTGTCAAGAAATTCATGTGGCAACAAAGCCCATTCTTCACAAAACGCTGCTTTTAATTCCTGATCCTGAAAGGAAGATTACGCTGTGCGGTGGTCCTTCTAGAACCTCCCAAATATGATCAATAGGATTGAGATTCGGATATCTTGAGGTTTTATTTATACGGGGAATATCCACTTGGGAATTCTTCTATCTGAAGATGGAAGTTCTTAGTCGAATACCAGTGAGAAAACTTCTAATTTATGTCCGAAATTCTAGGTGAAATTGAGAAAGGCGACTCATGACATCCGAGGACTGAAAAAGAGTTTGTGGGCTGATGAAACACGCAGCAACTTATTTTGTACTGATGTTGTGTTGTTATTACTAATGCCAATTGAATATACAGCAAGTCTACTATGGGAAACAAAGTGATCTTGAGACAGAGGTTGCGTTTCTTTTTCTTCAGTGATGCCATCCATAATTTACAAACTAATTTTATTTTAAGAGATCTGGTATATATGCATTCTAAATGAATGATTCTTGGTTTATATTATATCGAGGAATTAACTTTAATGGTTCTTATGCGTATCATATCTTGTTGTTGTTGTTGTTACTTATGCTACTTGCCAACACTAGCAAACTCGTTTTTTAAATCAATCGAGTTTTTAAGTTGGAGGGTGTGTTTCTTGCTTTTTTCAGTGGCACCATTTGTGGCCTAGAATGTGGCCTAGTTGTGGCCAGCCACACACATGTCACGACCTGTTTTATCTGGAGGACCCCCTCATACATCCATTTATTCATCCATAGATCGTCTTTTTGATCTGAACCAGAGAACAATCGATCTCCAATTCAGAAAACTCAAAGGTATTGATTTGTGTACTGATGTAAGATGTCGAATATGGCAAGAATTTCATAAAACCATTACCCCGATTGCTTTGTCTGCACGGATCTGGTGTGCTTGTTCTGCTTGTCTCGGATGCTTCAAAAGCCATGCAATATCTAAATGCATTGGCTAATCAAGTGCCAAGAATAATGTAACTGAAATCATCTCAAAAAGTACAAAATTATTTCAGTGACTGACTTTCAAGATCTTATCTGGCAAAATCCGGATCTTAATCAATGGAAAATGTTTTGGACATGTTGTAAAGGCATATCTGATGGTTATCTTATTTACGGAATTTTAAAGACTGAATAGCTAATGCTTGTACTTTATAGATGAAAACGCTCTCTAGAACCTTACAGAATCAACATTCTGGCTAATGCGCGCTGTTATCCGAGCGGAGAAAGATCCAATGAAATATCTATCTAAGCTCTCTAATTCATGGTCATTTATACATATCTTGTGTTATTTTTGAATAATTACTTTTCTCCTGGATTTAAAAAAGTAATGGATTATACTCTGAATTATATTTGCTAACTCTTTGAAGGTACGGTATTAGATTTTTCTTGTTTTGGAATTCGAAAATTTACTATACATTATAGTTTTCAACAAGAACATTTTATTAAAAAAATGTATTTAAATATGTTTTCAAATAATGATTAAATTATGCAACTCTCTGATGCACATTTTCAAAATTTAGATGCGTACTTCTATGTACACTACGCATCTTATTAGCGCTCGAGATTTTGTAAACATAAAAGATAGAACGAATCATAAAATATTGTATAGAATGCTAGAATATTTCACTATTTACATAATACTTGTCTTGAAATAATCTGTACGTTAAAATCGTATTATTAGATTTAATAATTTTAATATATGCAATGATATTATACAAGCAAAATAAATAAAAATTTAAATATAGTTTTACGTTGCTTCAATATATCTTTTGACTAATTAAATATTATAGTTCCATGTAGTCTAGGGAAATAAATATGCAAATTATGGAACTGAATATTATGACAGAACTTGTTTTCTTTCTTGGTATTTAAATATTTGGATATTCAATATTTGATATTTTCTCAGAAATAGCTCATGCATGTGTGTTTAAAGCGATATTTTATTTCATTTTGACGTGAACTTTTCATTCTTTTAATTATAATTAATTGATGATCCAAGGCTTAGTCAAAACTTTTTATTTTCTCATTATTAGAGTTACCACCATGAGGTTTCTTCATAGTTTCAAAATGTGACAATTTGTGTAGATTATGTCAGTTATATAATTTACTTTAACTTCTTTTAGAAGCTTCGGGTGTTGTTTAATTAATGTCAGTGAATTTTATCGTATCTATTGGAAAGATATTAATCAATGGCTATTTGGTACTGCCTTTTTGGTCCCAGCGTATCAGTGCCGTTGCCGTTTTGGTCCTGTCCCAATTAGATACAAGCCTTTAACTCGATTTGTAATAGGATATACATTAATGTGGATTAAAATTCAGGTGAATATCTTTTGTAAGTATCTTCTACTGTCTGACTACAACGAGATGAGATGACATTTATAGATGTGTATGCGGTGGTTGCTATAGAGACAGGTAATTTCACTAAATAGTAGGTTTATATAGTAGTATATATAGCTGGCTATTTGTATAACCTTTCTTAAATAGACCAACTGCCTCCTTTACTGAACAATGTACTGTGGAATAAAATGTTTCCATAATGACCATTATCATCGATGTGTGGGATTCAACTCTTGGTAGACAGATAGTAATATATTTTTTTAAAAATTTTCTAAAAAGACGTTAGCGTTTGAAATCCATTGTTATGTTAGAAATATGCTGTAAAATGAACAAGTGGTTCAATCAATTTTAAAACATCTTCAGGTTAAATAAAGGTGAATAATTATTATTAACAACCACATAACAACAAGTGGAATAGTTTTGAAAATAAAAATGTATTTCTTATACACAGAGCGTCCTTAAATAAAAAAAAATTTATTCAAGACAAATAATTTATACCAGAATGTACTACTTTAATTCAAAATAACTGTTCTCATTTTACATCGTGTATTTTAATTATCTCAAATGAAAAATTCCTCCATCCTTTGATATTTGTTTTCTTTAAAATGAAATAGAGATTTAAAGAAAGAACTTATTGTTTGGGGATGCATCTTTAATAAAAATATAAAGAAATTCTTTGAAAGGGTGGAAAAGAAAAGCTCAAAGATGGATATTTATGAGACTTTTGGGAAAGAGAGCGTCTGTTGAAATGAATAAAGTTATCTTTTTAATAGCTTTTTTTAATTGGAAGTTTTAGCAGTAACCAATAGGATTTTATTTAAAAAAAAGCTTTATCTCAATACAAAGAAACTTTAGGCGCGAGGAAGGAACGTTAAGCAACTAGTTTTTTTTTCTACAGCAACAGTGTGTTAAGGGATAGATTTTTTTTCCAAAATGAGGAGCAACGTAAATAATTTGCTGTAAAACCGAAGCTTTATGTCTTTTTATGTCTTAAATTTCATGTGTTTTTTCTAAATGGTAATTAATTACTTTTATGCAAAAAAGTGACTCAGGTTTTTAAAAAGTTTAGGTATGCATTTTTTATTATAACTTAGGCAATTTTCTTTTGTTTATAAATGTTTACAGGGTGGTGTATATTGACTGTTTTGTATACATTTTCTCAAATTAACATATAAGTAGGAAAGAAGCGTTATTGAAATTCAACGAATCTTGCCTGAACTGTAAAAACGTTTGGATCAAATTACGGTAAAAAATACCGCCACTGAGGATGTCTATATTTTATAGAAGAAAATACATTTTTACCGTGAAAATTTACTGAAAAAAAATCTGATATACTGTAATTTTTTCAGAATTTACTAAAAAATCACGGAATCATTGAAATCAAATAAATATTACTTTTCAAAATCAAGGCGTAAAGTTTTACGATGCAAAAATGGATTTTACGGTAAAATGAATTCACGGATGCTATGCGGTGAAAAATAGAATATTTTGTTCCTTATAAATATTGATGGCAACACTTTATTTTCATGCTTCAGGTATTTTGCCTTTATCAAGTTTTTCGAAAGAGGTCAGCCTTGTTATTATTTAATTTTACTTTAATGTTTTAAGAAATTGGCAATTTACATTATTTTGGTTTTTCTAACTGTAACTTCCTTTTTGTATTTTTCGTATGTAGACGTGACAGTTTTAGTTTTTTCTTAGTATAATTTTAACTTGTGTCATTGTGTTTCACTGGATTTGCATTCTTATTTCAATCTTTGAATTTCTGAGGTATTGCATTATTGTCTTATTTTATTTTCCATTATAATACCTCGGGCACTGTCGGCTTTTTTTTGGCTCCAACATGTTGGCTAGGCTGTGTGCCCTCTGATTAAGTGACGTTTTTGTTTACATGTGTATTTCTAGATTTTATTTTGCTTTTATTTAAATTTTCAGATTTTTAGAAATATTGGTATGAAGGTGATACATTATATATATATGTGGAATCGTTACTTGTTACGTCAAGCGTTCAGGCATCATAATTTTTGTTCTAGTTGCACTGTTTGATCTAGCTCCTCTTGTATGATCTAGTTGCCCTTTTGATTTATTTTGATAAGTTAACTTTCTAAAATTTTTATGACTGGCAACAGCATTTTTTTTCTTAAAAAAAGTTGTTTATTTTGTTTCTTTTAGAATTCGTTCTTTTCTTTGAAAAATGTTTCTTTTAACTTGTAATGTTGTTTAGCAGAATTCTTTGCCGGCTGTTTCCCTGTATATACGAAGAAAATAAATTAAATATTTTTAAATTGTTGTGAAAAGAATTTTTAGTTGTACAAAGTACTTCATTTGGCGCCCGAACAGGGACCACAGCAGATAAAAAAGAAATGGCAAGCTTCTTCAAAAGCGGATTTAAGAAAGCAGATTTGTTAGTGGTTCTAGAAGAAATTGGAGAGACAGTACCGGTTGGATCTACTTTAGCAAAATTAAAAGACTTGATTTTGGCTAGCGATGAATATAAAAAGGATCCAGAATTCGTAAAACAGGTATTAGAAGATACTGTTAAAGAGAGAAAGAAACAAGAAGAATTGGAAAAGGCCCAAATGGCTATACTTCAAGAAAAAGAAAAAGAAGCCATAGAATTGGAAAAAGCCCGAATGGCTCATGAATTGGAAATGGCCAGATTACAGGCGCAAAATCGAGAATCGACAATTCAAAATGCCGCCAATTCAAGTTCAATTAATGCCGAAGCTGTTAATGCTAGGCGAAAGTTTACGTTGCCAAAGCTGGAATTTAGGCAGTTTGGCGACGATGTCAAGGAATGGCTTCCGTTTTGGAGCCAATTTCAGCACATAGATAAGGATGCGGATATTGCCCTTGAAGATAAATTTCAGTATCTGATACAAGCTACTGTGATGGGTTCCAGAGCAAGAGAGATTGTAGAAAGTTTCCCGCCAACTGGGGCAAATTATACTAAAGCCATCGATAGTCTGAAATCGAGATTTGGAAACGAGGATCTTTTGGTGGAGATATACGTAAGGGAACTTCTCAAATTAATTATTAATGTTCAGGTGAATAGATCTTTTCCACTTACCTCCTTATATGATAAGCTGGAAACATATTTAAGAGCATTAGACACTCTCGGGGTTACTACAGACAAGTGTGCATCGATTCTCTACCCGATGGTAGAATCCTGTTTTCCGGAAGAATTTTTGAAGGCCTACCATCGGAGTAATTCTTTAACTCCAAAATTAGAAGCCAAAGAAAGGCTAAACAAACTGATGGTGTTTTTAAAGGCAGAAGTGGAGGGTGAAGCCCGAATTAATTTAGCTATGGATGGGTTTGGCCTGCTCAAAGTTGAAGATAACAAGGTAGCTAAGAAGAAAAAAGTTGAATATGAAAAGAATAAATCTCGAGCACCATCAACAGCCGCTGTTTTACACGCAGCTTCTTACGTAAAAGAACAAAGAAGAGGTTGCTTATTTTGTGAAGGCAAACATAATAGTTTCGAATGTTTTTCCGCCCAGAAAAAGCCTTTAGTTGAAAGGCAGGGAATTGTAAGAAGTAAAAAAGGGTGTTTTGCTTGTTTGGCTCCCGGTCACGTAGCTAGGTACTGCAGGAATTTTGTAAAATGCCTGGTTTGTGGTCGAAAACATGTGACACTCATGTGTGAAAACCTAGAACAAATGAGAAAATCAGCTTCGAAAGAGGGAGAAAAGACGCAGACGGAAACATCTGTAAATGAACTTAATATGGCGAATTTAAATCAGACGCCAGAAGTTTTCCTGCAAACTTTGGTTGCCAAACTTGTCGCCAATGGTAAAGAAATGAACGTTCGTCTGCTAATTGATACAGCATCGCAGAGATCCTACATCCTTAATACCGTTGCCCAGAAGATGATGTATACTCCTTTAGAAGAAATGAATGTGGCTCATTCCCTTTTTGGAGGTGTAACTACTGATGTTAGAAAACACAAGAAATATGAAATAAGAGTTACATCGCTGAAAGGAAAATTCTCTTGCAATTTGGAGGTATTGGGCCAAGATGTTATTTGCGAGAAGATATTACCTGTAAACAGAGGTCCATGGCTGAAGGAACTTAAGAGTTTAAAAATTTGTTTAAATGATGTTAGCCAGACTTATGAACAAGTACAAATACTCATAGGAGCAGACATGATAGGCAAGTTAATGACTGGACAGCAAAAGTTTTTGTCAAATGGCATGGTTGCAACCGAAACAAATCTTGGATGGACCTTAATGGGAAAAGTACCTCATCATAAGCCTGGTACCGAAAGTATCGCCATGTCGGTGATATCACTTTTCGTTAAAGAATCTGAGATGGCCGATCTATGGAGATTAGATTTAATAGGAATCAAAGATCCCATCGAGAAGAAATTGAAAAGGGAAAAAGATTTTGAAGCACAGGAACATTTTCTTAAGACGGTAAAGGTCAATGATCAAGGAAGGTACGAAGTCCGTTTACCATGGCAGGAAAACGATATTTTCTTACCCAATAACTTTAACTTGGCAAAGAGGAGATTAGAGCGGACCACAGTTCAATTGAAATCAAAAAATATTTATGATGTTTATGAAAAGGTCTTCAGAAGCTGGCTTGACGAAAAAATCATCGAAGAAGTACCCTCTAATGAAACAGACTTACCAGGAAATTACTTGCCACATAGAGCTGTAATAAAAGAAAGCAGTACCACCCCAATAAGGCCGGTATTCGATGCGTCTGCCCGTATGAAAGGACAACCTTCCCTTAACGACTGTTTACACAGCGGCCCTAACTTAATCGAACTTATTCCGGATGTCTTATTGCGTTTTAGAGAAAGAAGTATTGGTATTTCTTCAGATGTGAGAAGAGCGTTTTTACAATTAAGTGTCGCTAAAGAAGATAGGGACTTTTTAAGGTTCTTATGGTGGCAAAATGAGGAGGACAAAAAGTGTAAAATATTTCGACATGCAAGAGTTGTCTTCGGAGTAACGAGTAGTCCTTTTCTTTTGGCATCTGTCATCAGGTATCATATTCAAAATGACCAAGATAACGATGAAGATTTCAAGAAAAGGCTCTTGCAGAGTTTCTATGTCGACAATTCTTTAACCAGTGTAGATACTCCACTTGAAATGGAAGAATTTAAGCAAAAATCTATTGAATTGATGAAAAAAGGGAGTTTCGAGTTGAGAAGTTGGGAAAACTCATATTGCCAAGACTTGCCCACAGAATCAACTGTATTAGGTTTGAAGTGGAATAAAGTGGAAGACACCCTCAAGGTAAATATGAGTTGGTTAAAAGAAATCAATATGGAAAAAGTCACTAAACGATCTATTCTGTCTATCGCTCACCGCATTTTCGATCCTATTGGATTTACCACTCCAGTCATGCTGTGCCCAAAGTTAATACTACAAAAGGCATGGGTGATGGGTGTTGCTTGGGATGAAGAGATTAGAGAAGATCTGAAAAAAGAGTTTCTTCAGTGGTATGCAGAATTGAAAATATTGGAAGAAATTGAGATACCCAGGTGGATTCAAGTTAATTCGGAAAACCTAGAGAACTGTTCCTTACATACATTTTGCGATGCCAGTAAAGAGGCTTATGCAGCTGTGGTTTTCTTAAGGATTGAAGAAAAAGATGGCGTTAAAATCAGTTTTGTGTCAGCGAAGTCTCGTATTACGTCACTCAAAGGAGGGACCATACCAAGGCTAGAGTTAACTGCTGCCTTGGTGGGAGCTAGACTCTCACAATCAGTTGTACAAGCTCTCGACTGGAAGAACATCAAACAATATTTTTGGAGCGATTCCACAACAGTTCTCGCTTGGATAACCAAAGCAGAAAATTGGTCAGTTTTTGTTAGGAATCGTTCAGATGAAATAAGAAAATTGAGCGACTTCTCCTCCTGGCGCCATGTTGCAGGAAAATTGAACCCGGCAGACCTTCCTTCCAGAGGATGTTCTTCTAAAACATTGGAAGCTATGAAATGGTGGGAGGGTCCAGCCTGGTTGAAAGAACCTATCTCAACTTGGAATAGTACCACAGAGATTGATGTCCACAATGACGAGGAAGTTGTAAAAGAACGGTCAAAGTCTGGTGGTTTTCTGACCACTTGCAACCAATTGACAATAGAAGACGGGTCTCAATTGAATCCTAACTTCGACAGAGAAGAAATAATATCTGACCAACGGCAATATTTAACAGTAGCAACTTGCGACATTAATGTAGATCTTTCATGGATTTTCTCTTACTTTTCTAAATATTCAAAGATTCTACGAATGATAGCGTGGATGCTGAGGTTCACAAAAAATTCACAGATCAAGAAAGAAGAGAGAAAAATTGGGGAACTGAAAGTGTCTGAATTGCTGATAGCTGAGACAAGGTTAGCAAAACTAGTTCAGCAAATGGTTTTTGCCCCAGGAGACATTAACAGGCTCAAAACAATATCTGTGTTTAAAGATGAGGGAGGCCTACTACGCGTCAAAACCAAGTTGACAGAAAGGAAAGACGACGCTGATTTTATAGCTCCTATTCTACTACCTAGCAAACATGACCTTGTTGACTGCATAATTTTGGATTTGCATCTGAAAATGTGCCATGCTGGTTTAAATGTATTGATGTCTAAACTAAGAGAAAGGTTTTGGATAATCAAGAGCAAAAAAGCAATTAGAAAGGTACTGAACCGATGTATAAGATGCAAGAGACACGAAGCCAGACCAATCCAAACTGTTCCTGTGGTCTTACCAGAAAATAGAGTCAGAGATGCGTCTCCTTTTGAAATCAGTGGAATCGACCTATGTGGCCCCCTAATTCTTAATGACCAATCGAAAGCGTGGGTAGTCCTCTTCACATGTGCTGTGTACCGCGCCATCCATCTAGAACTGATACAGTCACTTTCCACACATGGTTTTTTCTTGGCTCTTCGAAGATTCATAGCCCGAAGGGGAAGACCAAAGGTCATCTATAGTGACAATGGAACAAACTTCGTGGGAGCCAACAACTTATTCAAATCTATAGATTGGAACGCTATCGAGATACAATCTTCGATAAATCGAATTCAGTGGTACTTCAGTCCTCCTGCTGCTCCATGGTGGGGAGGTTTTTGGGAAATCATGGTGAAGCTGATCAAGACCCTTTTGAGAAAAGTTTTAGGTAGATCTTCATTGAATTACGAAGAACTGCAAAGTGTTCTTATCGATTGTGAAAGTACTGTGAACTCAAGACCACTAACGTATGTTTCCGAAGACTCCAATGACCTGATTCCATTAACACCTGCGTTGTTCTTAGGTGAGTTAACAGAGATGGGTGTTCCAGACCTGGATAATATAGACAGAGTAAACCTAAAGAGAAGATTTCGTTATCAACAAAATCTAAGGGAAGCTTTAAGAAAGCGATTTAGGGTCGAATACCTCGGAAAATTAGTAATGCGCTCGTCCAAAATTAAAGGCAATCAACGAATAGCTGTGGGAGATATCGTCCTAATTGAAACCGAAGGTAAAAAGGTCATCTGGCCAATGGGAAGAATAACAGAAACCTACGTAGGAAAAGATGGGCACATAAGAGTAGCTCGCATTAAAACCACTACCGAAGAGATGGTTCGACCCGTTCAAAGAATTTTTCCTCTTGAGATATCTTGTCCGGTGGAGGCTGCTGAAACAAATGATATAGCGGAATCTCCTGAAGGAAACGTTTCAGTTACTGATTCCTCAACTCGAAGAGTCTTAACAAGGAGTGGCAGAACTGTAAAGATTCCGACTAGATTTTTTGACTGAATAGTCTCCTTCAGAACTCTTGTAACTTTAATTTTCATAACTCTAATTTGTTAGTAGTGCATATAGTAAGCTTGACTGATTGTTTTGATTAATATTTTGATGTTATAGTTAATCAAAAGGTGGGAGTGTTACGTCAAGCGTTCAGGCATCATAATTTTTGTTCTAGTTGCACTGTTTGATCTAGCTCCTCTTGTATGATCTAGTTGCCCTTTTGATTTATTTTGATAAGTTAACTTTCTAAAATTTTTATGACTGGCAACAGCATTTTTTTTCTTAAAAAAAGTTGTTTATTTTGTTTCTTTTAGAATTCGTTCTTTTCTTTGAAAAATGTTTCTTTTAACTTGTAATGTTGTTTAGCAGAATTCTTTGCCGGCTGTTTCCCTGTATATACGAAGAAAATAAATTAAATATTTTTAAATTGTTGTGAAAAGAATTTTTAGTTGTACAAAGTACTTCATTACTCTTTATGCTTGTGTATATATATTAAATATATAGAGGAAACAAGGAAAAAGATATAGAGATTTTTTAAGGGAGAAGAAAAAAAAATATTAAAAAATACTTTTAAAAAATCTTTGAAAATTTAAATTTTTTAAAATTAAAAAAAATTTTGAAAAATATAAAAAAATAATGAAAAGATACAATCTCGTCATTAGCTCACACGATTATATCCGAAAAAATCGTGCGTTATAATATTGCATTAATATAGCCAAAGCAAAACATATCAGTTCAATAGAATTCACACTATCGTATCGATATGTTTTGCTTTGACTATATCTATACAATATTAGAAAGCACCATTTTTTCAGATATTATAGAGTGAGCTGATGACGAAATATTATTTTTTCCTTATTTTATTTTCAAATTTTTTTCCTTGAATTATAATTTTTTTTTAATTTGTGAATATTTAAAAAAAAAAAATTTCCTTTTTTTTCCTTCTCCTTGAAAAAATCTTTATATCTTTTTCCTTGTTTTCTCCATATTTTTAATCACTTCATGAGTTCTATGTACTTGCATACTATGCGCAGGAAATAAAACTTATCAAATTTTCTGAAAGCATCTTTTTTGATTAAAAGTTAACATGTTAAAGACGCAATTTAGTGTTTAAAGGTCTTAAACAATTTTTGAAATTTTATTCTACAAATCTCTAAATCATTTCTATCTTATGCAACTAGTTTATAAATTATTTTTATCATGATGGTCACAATTCTCAGTTTATTGACGCAAAAAATTTTTTTAATTTGATTTCCCTAAATATTTCTGAAAATGATTTCTCAGAAATTTTTTTTTTCCTACTAAGAAAAATTTTTGTTAAAATTTAAAACTGACATAAAGTTTTCGAAAGCTATCATAAATCAAGTGTAGAATCACATGTTTCCTTAATTAAAATACACATGACAGGTTTATGTCTTTTTGTGGTACCTTTCTTCAATAAATCATAACAAAAGTTTTAAACATGTCAAACACCACAGCTGCTACTCTTTATAGTGTACAAAACTTTCTTGATAAAGAAAAGATACGTTTTTTTTAAGAAATAATTTTGTTTTTGGATTCAACTTAAATTGATTTCTTTAGCTAAGAACATTTGTTTGGCTAAATTAGAGTAATATATATATATATATATATATATATATATATATATATATATACATATATATATATATATATATATATATATATATATATATATATATATATATACATATATATATATATATATATATATATATATATATATATATATATATATATATATTGATGTCATGTTGTCGAGTTCAGCTAAATGAATTGAAGAAGAAACTTCTAGTATTTGATTTATTTTAAAAACTAAGGAAGTATAGTAAAAAGTTTGACTTCTAAGATATTGCTCATAGCTTATAAAAAATACGTTTTGACTAAATACTTTTGATTAAATAGCTGAAACAGAATTAAGAAAAATTAATTTTGCTTTATTGTTAAATTTATTTAATAAATAGATATATTATTGCATACTTTTTTATTCCATATTGTTTCTTAAATAATTCATTTTGATAAAACATACATTCTAAGAAAAAAAGAAAAAAAAGGCTTTGAAATTTTCTTAAAAGTTGGATGACGTTCACTCAAAAAATTTTCATCTTTTTATCTTATAATTGGCACCTTGAACCATAATAAGGTGTAAATTTGAAAAAAAAAAAAAAAAAAAAAAAACGTTAATGAGGTTAAATTGAGCTGTGGTTGCTCAGGAGATAGTGCGCTCGCCTCCAAACGAGATGAAACGGGTTCGATCACAGTAATGGCTGTGATTCAAATTCTGCTCCCGGCTCACATAGACCTCAGTGCTGACGCAAAATATCATCAGTGGTAGATGGATCATGGGTTAGAATCTCATTGGCGTCAGCCTAACCGTGGAATGGTTTCTTGGTTTTTCTCTCCATGTAACGCAAATGAGGGTTAGTTCTATCAAAATAGTTCTCCACGAAGGCACATTTCTCTCAATATTTGATCCAGGAGTTCCCTTGTCTTCTGGATTGGGTTCAAAATTGCATGGCTATCGAGGTGAACATTGGTAGTCTTAAACTCAAAATTTGGTCAGCTGTTCAACGACGGTTATAATATAAAATAAAAAAATGAGGTTAAATTAAACCGCGTTTTCTTTCAAATTATAATATCATGTAACCAAGTATAAAAAGCATGCTAATATGATTTAATTTAGCTCCATATTAAGATTGCACAGTACTTCATTTTAATACTTTATCAATGTTGTAACAAATTTGAACAATATTATAAATCAGCAAGCTCAAAAATCTCTAGCGCTTTAAACACTATATTTTAATACATAATCATATTAAGTCGACCAGGTGTATAATGAGATCAAATGCTGTGAAAAAAGAAAAAATTAGTTCATCCTTACACCAAAAGTGGTGGCAACTAATTTACACCACTGTGGTGTTCCCTTACGTGCTTTTCTACATCAAGAACCAAGGAAAGTTCCTGGTGTAGTGCAACACTAGGAATGTTTCTTTACTTACTTGGTGTAAAGCAGCTGCCACCATTTTATGTACTCAGTAACTCTAGAATTTTTATTTCCAGTAAAACATGATACTTTTAAATAGATGAAGGTTGACATTGTCGATAACTCCTTCCCCACATTGGTGAACTTTGTATGTGATCTGAACATTCCTACCACGTCAGTAACGTTCACTGCGTCTAGAAGCAGCACCTCCTAGAAGAAAGAAGGCATCAGCACGGATCAATTTAGTAATCCTACGTAACGAACATAAACTACGCAGTGGATAAAAACCAAGAAAGCTGACATTATGTTCGGACTACTGAGCTGCGCAGTGGTGTAAAATTCGAAAGATGTCATTCCGTTCGAACTACTAAAGGATAAAATTATGGTAACCAGTGCTGAGGCCTTCTCTTTTCTAGAATGTATTGCTAGAACAGGCTTACTTCGAAAGATGTTTTTTTTTTCTTTCTTTAACGGCAAGCACCGAACTTATCATCCTTCGCCAATAGCAAAACAGGAGTGACCGATAAGAATTATTAATTCAGATTGAATATATAAGCTGATTCTTAAAATAAAATTAAATTGTTACTCAAAAATACACTTAGCATAAACAGAATATTAATATGAATGTGAACAAAACCGAAGTTAATAAAGATCAAATGTTATTAAATTAGTTTATATCACTTATTTTATATCACTTATGCATTTCGAACTGAAATTATTTTATTAATCAAATTTACACAGGGAATAGAGGGAATATTATGATGAATTTGAACTAGGCTTAATGCAGCAAAAGCCGATAGACATTCAGTATTATAAAAGTATTCAATACTGTTGGCAGATACTTAAAAATTTAAATAGAATGATCCTTATGACACAAGTAAAAACATGCCTGCATTTTAAAACAACGAGTTTTTTGTTGGTGTAGTATAGCTTAGACAATAAAAAATTCACGACTCCTAGTAATCGGTAAAACATAACTATTGGTGGTATCAAAAGTATGCCAAAATTGGCGTTATAAAAAGCGTTAGTAATTAACGAATGATGTGAGTGGTTCAAGATTTCTCCATTTTTGGTGTTAATATACTAAGTATTTAAAAGTTTTGCCGACCGGCCTGTGTAGGGGCAGGGAAATGTCCTTGCATCAGAAAGGTTCTGGGTTCGAATCCCTGGCAAGGCATGGATGTTTCTTTCTCTCTGTGTGTTCTATGTCCTTTCTCCTTTGTGCCCGATAAACGGGTTTGTGGTTGAGTGAATGGTGTGACAGAAGTCGAATTCTTGGCCATAGATGGCGCTACTGAAAAACAGGAACAATCGCACCCCCTCTGCCTAAAAAATAGGCATACGACAAAAAGAAAAATTAAAAGTTTTAACTTGGTGTTAACCTCAAACGAAATTTTTCTCAAGACAATATTTTAGATTGTTCAACTTCAAATTCAATGAGATATTAAAACACGGTTTTTGCAGTGAAAGGTTCGATGCTTATAAGTTAGGGTGCTCTTTAAACTAACACCTACATGGAGAATTTTTTTTTTTTGTGAATCTATCTTACTGTATGCTAACGACATTTCTTATAAAAAAAAACTCAAAATGCTCATCAATGAAACACAAATATTGGTAAATTTTCCGTTTATATTGTAATGATTTATCAAAAATTCTGGTTTTCAAAATCCCAGTTTTTATTACATTTAGTAAAGAATACAAAACTGAAAAATAAATTTAACCAAATAAATTAATTTTATGCTATGCTCGGCGAGGTATGCTGCAAGGTATGCTCGGTAGGTGCTATGAAAGGTAAGGTATCCGGATTAAATTTTATTGTAATTACCAAATTTTATCACAAATTAATACCACATTTTATCAAAATCTTTACCAAAGAATTTCGGTAAAAATTTCCAAGTTTTTTGGTGCTCTTGTAGAGCCATACACACGTTAAGTTTTATAATATTTTGGCGGTTTTGACCAAACTTCGTCTTTCAAAATATTTAAAAATAACAGCCATAATACTAAAAAACGGTTTAATTCTAATATTTTTTATGCCCTGACTAGAGAAACGAAAAAGTTTTTTTTCTAATTAATCAAGAGTTTAAGAAAAAACGGATAGCGCGAAATATATTATCATACTGTTAAAAATTCTGGATCAAATTAAAGTACTGTCATTCTGAGTGCAGTATCCAGAAAATCCAGTTTTATACTATTTAATTAAATTTTATACTATACTTTTAAGAGAGATATGTTTTTAGTTATAATAATTCAGTGATTTTACACTATATATTACTGAAAAATTTTGTTATGTCAGGTTTTTTCTTCCGTGAAATTTTACGGTAAAAACAAGCGGTACTCAGAGCGCCATTAGTTTTTCCGGTAATTTGATCAGGAATTTTTCACAGTACACTAACACTGATTAATTCTTGGAAAACACTAAATATCTCGGTAAACTCTCTAATTTCGAAATTGTATGTTAGTTGTTTAATTCTCTCGCCCTTATTACAGCTAAATTCGGTGTTTTAAAAACATTTGCTTAGCCTCATGCTTAAAGACAATGCGAAACAGCTGAAATAAAATATATTCAATGATTTAAATGGAAAAATTTTCTATTATTGAACGGCTATTGTATAAGTCAGGGAGAAACATATTTCTCTTTATTCTTATTCCACATATAATTCGGGAGGACGAGATAGACTGGTTCGTAGGGTGATGGACCCATGTTCAAGAGGTCTTTCGTTCTATTTCCACCGGCAAAAGACGGGTGACTAGATCCCGTTAAATATGTCGGGTCACTAAGTCTTCCATATCCTCATAACAAATCAATACCACTGAAGGTACTGAATTGGAGATTTATCGTTCTCTGATTCAGGTCAAAATAACGATCTGCGGATGAATGAATTGATGTATGAATGGGTCTGCCCGGTAAGGGACAGTGACATGTGTGGCTGAAGTCGTATTTTTGAAAATAGATGGCGCTACTGAAAAACAAGAAGCACCCTCTCCGCCCTAAATTCGCTTGGCAAATATTTGGCAAGTGATATTGGAAACAGCACAATTAGGGAAAATTTTAAAGAACATTTTTATACCCTTCCGAAAGGTATGCGAATTTTACGAACAGTTGTGCACTTTTTCTGATGGTAACAATAAGATACTTTTTTAGTTAAGAAAAGTTTATTATTAAACTCTTATTATTTTCGTAATAACAGGGTTTAATATTTTATTCTGCTTTAACGGTAAACACTGAACTTTCGTTCATTTGCCTAGTGAGATGCCGTTAGTGTTGCTCTTTAACGTTATCGGTGGGCACCTGTGATACTTAGTCAAGGAGGCGAGCAACATTTCTCACGCCACACTGCCACATTCACACATCAGAAGACAACGCAGAGAGAAACATCCATGCCCTGAGCGGGATTCAAACCCGTACTTATTGGCTCCACCGTCAGTCACGCTAGCCGCTGGGCCACCTGGTTAGATTTTTTACTATTAAACCTTCCATTTATAAAAATTTCTTCGTTAAACTCTTGATTTATGTATGCCAAATCTTGCAATAAACGAGTTTGGAGCAGTGGTGGCTCAGGGGAGAGAGCGCGCGCTTTCCAATGAGGTGAATCGTGTTCAAATCCCGGTGATGTCTGGTCGATGCGAATTCTGTACCAGGCTCTCACCGACCACTGTGCTGACGTAAAATATGGTCAGTGGAAGACGAATCATGGATTAGAGTCCCTTTGCCGTCTGACTAACCGTCGGAGGTTTTCGTGGTTTTCCATTCCATGTAATGAAAAGATGTTGAGAGTTAGTAACATCAAAAAGTCCTCCACGAAGGCAAATTTCTCCTAATACTTGATTTGGGAGTTCCCTTGTATTCTGGATTGGGTTCAAAATCACAAGACTACGGATTTGAGCATTAGTAGTTCAAAGCCCAAAAATTGGGTCGACTGTTCAACGACGGTTATAAAGTAAAAATAAATTAAACGCGTTCGACTCTCTTGGAATTCTGAGCTTTCTTCCTGTAAATTGTTTTAATTAGAGAACTTTATCTATGTAAATATTTTATCTATGTAAAGAAGAAGTTGCCTGAATCCCGCAATAGTTAAATAATTGAAATTATTTTATAAATTTTGAAAACCACTTTTACATTGCGAAGAAAATTATGTTTTGAATAAAATTAATTTACAAAATAACTTTCGCACGTAGGATATTTCTATTAAACCACTTAAGGATATATTCTAGAATTATTCAAAAGAAATCAAATGTTGATATGGTTAAATTACCCCTTTTGTACTTTTAATTAAAAGTTATTATTAATTAACAATTAAGTTCTTTTTTCAGAAAATAACAAACAATTAGTTTTTTCCTTGAAGGAAGCAATTAACAATTGATTTTTTTTATTGAAAATAGTAATTTATTTTAATTATAATTATAATTAATTGCAAGCTGAAATAGCTTTATTTCTTTGGTAGTCTTTGAATATTTGATCTATAAAGAATACGCATATTTTAGAAAATTAAAAGAAAAATTTAATTTATTCAATTTTCTTAAAAAGAAACATAAAACGAAGGTGATAAAATTTGGGATTTTATTTGATGTTAGGATTTCCGAAAAAAAGATATTTAAATAATTTTGTTGATTGAATTTTTTTTCTTCTTTTTTTTAATTAATTTGATTTGCGAAATAATGAAATACTTCAAAAAGCAGTAAAAATGGGTATAATAAGTAAAATTGTACATTTTTATTATTAATGAATCAGGTAATTAATGTGAATTTATGCCATTAAAAAGCACATTTGCGTGAGTTTATATTTATTTTTACTTGATATAAAATAAAACAAATAATAAAATTTAATGTTGAATCTTTATTTACTTTATTTTTAATTTCGAACTCTTGTTTCTTATGACTCAATCCAAACACGCCAGACATTGGCCTCTGTGAATTCAGTCAGAAAGGTGCGTCTATTGCTTGACACGAGAGCACTGCGAGGGTTAAAATCCGTTTCTGCTCAAATCTTATTGGATAGATGGCAACACCATTCATTTGTGAGTTTTTTTCCACGATTTTGGAAGGGGAAGGAAATTTTTCCAGATCCTTGTACCCGTGATACTGCTCAGAGACCGACCAGAGGACTTTCTATTGCATGCTTTTTACGAGCACATACATGGAACGCACTCGGTGGCTCTTAGAAAAGTCAAGGACTGAACTCTGGTCTGGAGTCCAGTTCTCTAACCACTGGGAAAGCATGGCTTTTGAACTCTTTATATGTGTAAAGACAAAAAATAAATTATAAATGCGTGCCACAAATAGTTTTGTACGTTGAATTGTATTATAACGCAAATTTATTGTAAGTAAAATGGTTGTCAATTCGAAGTATGTTTCGCTTATCATGGTCATTAAAAAGTTCATTCAAAACAAATGTATTCTATATTCAGGAATAAACATTTTGATTCAAAGTTTGGATTTTCTTAAAATATTTACAGTGTAGTTATTAACAGGTGGAAGCGTAACACACATCTAATTTAAACGCTGAAAACAATTAATTGGTGATTTAATTAACTCATTGAGAAAAAGTATTTTAAAAATTTCCAGAATATGGAAAAATTTTCTTTGTGTAAAATTTTCTGTGCGACAACTAAGAAGCTTGATAATTTTTAACGAAATTTTGTTAATGACTTTGTTAAAATTAACAATTAAATATGGCTTTGTAATATTTGATAAAATTTGGTGAATTTGGTGATTTTTTTCATGATACCTTGGAGCAAAGCACAAAAATAATGTATGAAATTACTTTTCAGTTTTCAATTTTTCACTCAATGTGTAGCAATAAGAACTTTAATCCAAATTTATGGTTTAAGTACCATATATTTTACATTTATTAACCTGAATTATGTTTTTTTCTTTTTTTTGTCATTACCATACAGTGTGGTACTTTTAACAGAAACTTTTTTCTCCGAGTTGTAAAATGTGTTACAATAAATAGAAATCAACATCACTTATAACAAGAGTTATCTATGAATACCTTCAAGAATTATCATTTTCTAAAGAATAGAATCAATTTCGGATATTCATGTTTTTAATTGAGCCAACGTAAAGACAAAAATTTTATAAAATATTTTCCAGTTGTCTAAAAAAAGTTTAAAGAACAAATTTTAAATTGAATGGTTATTTGATAACGTATATAACAAATGGCAACTCTAGATAAATTGCATTTTATTGAATAAGTTGTATTTTACTTTGATGTATACGATTGTTAGAAAAAGTTACCTTGCGTTGCAATATGAGTCTAAATATAACGATTGTTTAACCAGAAAACATGTAAAATGAACATTTTAAACTTATTTATCTACCCTTAAAATTGTTTTTTGAATATTATAAAGTATTCTACTTAAAAGTAATTTTACTAATATTTTGGGAGGTCAATAATGTGAAACTTATTTATATATCTATTTAACCTACATTAAGGAAATCTATAATGTGATTTGATTTAACTTTAATTTAAATGTCCATATTACAAATTGCAAGGAGATCAATGATGTGACTTCTACTTATCTACAAATCAATTTTCGAAATTGTTAATAATTTGACTTAAATTACTTAAAACTTTATTTTGCAAATATTAAGGATATAAATTATGTGACTTTAAGTTATTTCGTTTTCACAAATATTTAATAATAGAGATCAACTGTTTGCTTAGTTAATAGTCAATTAATACAAAAGTTAAAGAGATAAATTATGCATTTTTAGCATAATAAAAAAGTGCCTTTAGATGCATTTAGAAGAGCAATAATGTACTCGAATTTTTTTTAAAAAGGTACTTTTTTAGAAAATAAAATTAAATTCAAATATCTTTTTTTTAATTTAATTAAACAGTTTTGTTTTAATAAATTTTGTAGCATACCATTTGGAATAGTTTTTACTGCAATCGTAAAGAAAGGAAACTAAAGACTTATTGCGTAAATAAGAACATATTTTAAAAGTTTTTTCTGTTAACACTCAATGCGAAACAATGAAAATTCCTTGAAAATGCTCATATAAATAAATGAAAAGAAAAAACAGTGTCATAAACAACAGGACTTGAAAAACGACCGAAAAGTGAGTATCACTTTTTTCTCGTTTTTCTAAGAAATTCTTTCCATAGATTTGCTTCGTTTCTTTTAAAATGAAAGAAAAAATAGATCAGTAGTGTTTTTTTCTGCTTTATCAGTAATCATTGAAGTAAGAAAATTTTATACTAAGAAATGGAAAAGGAGTTTAGGAATTTTTTTTAAAAAAATGGTGTTTCAATTAAATTTATTTGCTTCTGATTTATTGCATATTTTATACTGGCCTTCTGCGGCAATCATATCATCAGCCTACACGTTCGCATAGCTGTGTATAAGCATGCTAGCTAGCATTTATGTCTATTAGGCTAATTACTCTTAAATTTGAGAATATCTAAATAAAAAGAATTAAAATTTTTTTAGTCTTATTATCTCACAAAGAACACATAGACAAAATTTGAGACTTATGTCTTGGTTAAATAGTGTTTTTTAACTTTATGTTCAATCATTCAAACTACCCCGATAATAAAAAAGTGTCAAAATGAAAATTTTGTAGTATTTCTTACATGATAAGGAACACATGTTTCAGTTTTGAGACTTCTTTCATGGTACCGTGTTCAAGCATTACTGTTAATTTTTATTGAATGATTTCGTAAAGTACACGTGATCCGAAATTGAGATTTGAAACTTAGAAAAACTTAGTATTTACCGTTACTGACAATTAGGCTAAATAACACGCTAATTACAATTTTTTTATTTACTTCATAAAGATTAAATGGTCCAAATTTGAGGTCCCTGTCTTAGTAAAAACATGTAATATAGCATTCCTCTTAGCTTGACTAATTGCCCTTAGGTATCCTGATAATTAAAAAATATCAAAATGAAACTTTTTTAGTTTTTGTATTTCTTGCATAAAGAATCCAGTTTTCAAAGTTTAGTTTTCTAGTTTCATTGAAATCGGAGATGGGTGGGTGAATGATGCAAAAATGTAATATTTCTCGATTTTTTTCTACCAATAATACAATTTTTCCTATTATTTTATCGACTTTTAGTTTGCATTAATGTCTATTAGACTAATTTACAGAATATCTAAATCAAAAATATCAAAATATTTTTTTATCATCCCATAAATAAACACATAAATAAAATTTGAGATTTATACATTGGCAGAAACGCTGTTTAGCTTCCTACAACGTTAAAAACAAAATTTTTAGCTTTTACTTACATCAGATAAGGAACTTATGGCTCAATTTTGAGTTTTCTATCATGATGAAGCATACTGTCAATTTTTTTTTTCTGAATAATTTCATAAAGAACATGTGATTCAAAACTGAGATTTCAAATTAAGGAAAATTTGATATCTTGAATACCTGTCAATTAGACTAATTACCCCAATAATCACAAAATATCGAAAGGAATTTTTTTGTCAGTTTTTTTTACCTAAAAGAAGAACATATGATCCAAATTTGAGGTTCCTGTCTAAGTAAGGCATGTTATATAGCATTCCTGTCAAATAGGGTAATTACTCTCAGTTATTCCGTAAGAAAAAGAAACTTACCGACAACGAAAAATTATTATAAAAAAAACCAATAATTACAAAATATCGAAATGAAACTTATGTTTTATTTTTCTATAAATGGAATAAGCAACTCACGTTCTGAATTTTAGTTTCATAGCTTTATTAGAAGTGGGAGAATCAGTGATTAATGTGTAAAAGAGGCAAAAATGCAATGGTTTTTGACGTTTTTCGACAAAATTACTCTTCTTCGTATTATTTAATGAATTTTTCCACCTTTGAATGCCGCGCTAATTTTACATTTCTTGCCCGTCTGGCTAAAATGATTTTCGTGTGGACTATATTGCATTAATTTCTTCAAACCACTTTAGTAGCGATAATAATATTAAAAAATTAAAAGCATTAAAAATTTACATGAATTATGAGTTTCTAATAACTTTGGCTTCGCCGGTCACCGGTGACCCCCGTGGTGCTACGAACAATTTCAGTGCCGGTCACCGGTGACCCCTATGGCATTCAACGTGTTAACAAGAAACCTGACTTGATTAAATCTGATTTTTTCAGTGGATTATTTTTCTTAATTTTTCTGAGAACATTCAGAATATTCTTTTATTTGAAATCTAATATACAAATTTGTTTTCAAACTGTGACAGATTGGGCATCTCACCCCTTGGATTCACTCTATTAGAATTAAGGCAGAATCCCGAAATATAATAGTATGATGACCTTTTTATGGTTCCTCTAAACAAATAATTAAATTTTCTCCACAATTTTTTTAAAATCTTTTTTATTCTGTTTTCTTTCTTTATTTATTTATTTTTACTTCATTTATTATTTTTTTTGTTTATTTTAACAAAAATTATTTTTTATTGTAAATTGTACTTTTATCAAAATTAATTAAGCATTTAATTTTGTTTTAAAGAACAGGTTTAAAACAAATCTGTTCATGAAAATTATTAGAGTGCTGTAGCAGATTATATTAATGTTTTAAATTGTTACTCAACTGGGTGGTATCCAACAAAGACAATTATTAAACACATGTAATAAATCATTATTACTTCAATACTTTAAATTTGCTAATAAATATAATGAGTCTGAGGATGAATCATTTAAAAATAATGAAGTAAGTATTTTTAATCAATTATTACAACCTAAGGGATATGATTTGTTAAAATATTATGTTTCTTATGTTCCGGAGAAATTAAATTTTGGGGAATATTTAAAATTTGATTTTTCAGATAATATTCGACCGATTTCACCGAAATTTTGCATTTTGCCATTGTAAAACTAGATTCTTTAAAATGATGTAAATATTTTATATCTTACTATTCAAAACTTTTTCGACTATTAAATAAAATAATAAATATTTTTGAAAGTTTTTTTATACTTGTAATTATCTTTTAAGGATAAACGAGTTTTATAATTGTGCGCATTAAATTTTGTATTTGCTTAAAAAGTTCTCGAGATATGGAAAATACTCAAAAAGTAAAATTAACATTAAGGATATAAGCTTTGAATCGCTCTCCAGACCAAACGATTGGGACTATATTACCCAGTTTGTGGCTACCTACTATATTTATTTTGGGGGTCAGAAATCCAAAATCATCAATAAAAAATATGCTTGATTAGAAAAAGCACGTTTTTGTGGGTGATTTCGTAACTAAAAATATCGTTTGCACTAATTAATTAGCATATTTGAGGTCATCTCCTCAAACCATTACGATTGAGTCCTAGAACGTGAAGATCCGATGATTAGATCAAAAGTTATTAAGAGGGGTCTGTCTTTTATTTTGCTCTCTGTAAATACTTCTTTCTTTCAATTTTAAAAGGATTCTAAAAATGTGTATTTAGAGCAGCCCTTTCAAAACAGCGGTTATAAAAGAATTGATAATCTATATACGAAAGACATTTCTAGAAAATTTAATTGCTATGAAAGATACATTTATTTTCTTTAGCAAAAACACATCTTAAAACTATCTGACTGATAACTCAGATGACTTAGTTAAAAAAAATTAATGTTACTATTTTATAAGAATGATACATTTGATTGGAATTAATATAAGCCTTTTTTTTTCTTCCCATTTCAAACTTCACAATAGAAAAATTATTTCGTCACATTCATTCTTGACATTTCTTTTATGAAAAGATTTAAAAAGAACAAAAAAATATCTAAGTAGAAAAAGTAAACGAAAAAGTATTCTTAGAATAGTGAAAGAATTCTTCGGAATTTTTGTTTTTGATTTTTGTGAGAACAAAACATTCTTCGAAAGAAAAAGGTTTTCACATATTTTTGCTACATTGTATAAAACGTGACAAAACTTACTCAATATATTCTTTTTTTCCCTCCACATTTTCATTTCACGCTTTCTTTCTTATATTTTAGTTTGAAGATCATTTTTATTGTCCCCAAACGATTGATATAAAAAAGGAAATATATAATTATAGCGTATGAAACAGTTCAAAAAAATTTATTTCAATTACTTAGAAAAATATATCACACTGAAGTAAGATTTGAAGAAAATATGGTGAGCTGTAGCTAATAAAAATACTAGTGTTTTTTAATTGTCACTGGTAATTAATATTTTAAAAATCTTTTTTAAGGATTAAGTAAAAAAAATATGCACGTAGTAATTCTCAGATTGTGTTTTAATACGAAATTATTCAAATCTCTGGAATTTCCTAGAATAAACCCAAGAGAAAACGCAGAATTAGAAACATAAAAACCATGTCTAATAAACGTTACAGATGGTTGCAATAATGGCTTTTCATCTATGTTTCCTCATTCTCAGAAATAAAACTAACACTTCTGATGATTCAGCAATCCGTGTGTGGTCTTTCGTTAGTTTTGAGAATCATTTCTTTACAAAATCACATGATTTGTGTTGAAACGAGAACTCTCAAATACATGACAAAAATGTTCCCTCAACTCGAAACATCATCGTAATGCATTGCGGAAGATAGTTAATGACGAAAGTAGATTGAAGATAAGAAAAATAAAGTGACAAAAATAAACAAATGGGGATAAATGGTTGTCAAGGAGTTGGCCTCGTGACAGGATGATACCGTGTTTGAATCTCGCTTCAGTCACGGGTGCAATTTATCTATCTGCTATATCTGTTCTTTTTGTATTGTAGGAAACTCCATGCATCGATCTATATGTTGCCTACGATAAAGTAATTATTAAAAGTTAGATACATTAGGCACTACCAATTTTTGGGGGAAAAAATCAAATTAAGAAATTCAAAGAAAGACTATAGCTGTTTCGATACTTTAACGTAATTTCTGACCAGAGAATACACCGGTAGCCGTTTTGTCAAACAAAGAAAGTTTTTATTTTTACAGTGCTCCAACAATCAATCAGATTTTGATGATCTTTATCCCGTTTTCCTTTGTACAGCTTCATTATTTTATAATTTATAATAGGTTTATTTTCACCTAATTAAATTTTACCTTCCCCTAGTTATCTTCCACTTATCTTCCACGTATTACTCTTTAGCTTCATAAAGATAGAGAATTTGCGAATATCCTAAATAATTTTGCACTGCTTGATTTATTCATTTGAAATTGCTTACATATTACTAGATAAACGTCATATTTTTTGAAAATACCCATTCCTGCATCATAACCAAGAAGTTTCATAGAATACTAGCTAAAACCCCTTCTTTCGTAAAGTATAAAATAAGAAAAATAATCAATAAACTTGAATTAATCAATACTACAAAATCATGCACAAAATTAAAAGGCATATAGCAGCTAGGTTGAAAAAGCTAATTCCATTTATTAATTTATTATTATTTGTTACCTTCTTTGTAACTTTGCATTATTAAATTAAACAAATTATGTTTTGAGGAACCTAACTCATCAAAATAAAGATTATAACTTTATTCAGCGCCATTTAGCATGGTGGCTGTCAGGGTCACGTGATGTAATAACACGCATTTTCTGATGTTGCGAGCTAAAAGCTTGATATTATAGATATGATCATTTTGTTTTGTTTTGGTTTTTTTTTGAACGATGGATGAAAAAAGAATAATAATAATAAAAAGGTGAATTAGTTTTGTAGAATTTTGCGTTATTTCTTTTGTAAAAGGTTACGACTGACAAATGTGCGGGGAAACCCCAATGGATTTCGAAATAAAAGATTGGTAGTTGTTTGTTCTATGAATTTCAAGTTGTTTGATGGAAGATAGTGAGTTATTTAGATTGTCTTGAAATTGGTTTAGGAAGTGGCATTTTTTTTTGTAAGAAGGTGCAGTTTAGAAAGTAGTAGGTGAAAAATGGCATTTTTAGGAAGAGCTTTAAAAGTAGATTTGAAGTGTTTGGCGGAAGAGTTAGGAGAAACGGCAACGGAAGACATGAGAGTTACCGAATTAAAGAAGATTATATTGGCAAGTACGGAGTACGAAGAGGAGTTTGTGAAGGAATTATTAAAAAGAATAGTTAGTGGAAGAGAAGAAATAAAGCGCCAACAAAAAGAAGATGAAATTAGGCGACAAGAATATGAAATTAAGCAACAGGAAAGGGAAGACGAATTAAAGCGGCGAGAACAGGAAAGGGAAGATGAATTAAAGAGGCGAGAACAGGAAAGGGAAGGTGAATTAAAGCGGCGAGAACAGGAAAGGGAAGATGAATTAAGGCGGCAAGAAAAGGAATATGAATTGGAGAGGTTGAAGATAGAAGCTTCATTGGTACATACTGGTACTATAGGAGAGACGAGCAGCTCTCGAAATGAAGAAACAAGAGAACATGTACCGGGTGGATTGCAAAAATTAATGCGTACTTTTGATCCAAAAGAAGGTGATATAAGTTTTTATCTAATATTGTTTGAAAGACAAGCACGAAGAGTCCATATAAAAGAAGAAGATTGGGTAACGCATCTTGTTGGATTATTGCCTCTAGAAATGGCGAATTTAATTGCAAGGGAGCCTGAAGAAAAAGCAAATGATTATAAACATGTAAAATGTATGTTATTGAAAAGGTTTAAATTGAGCCCAGAAGCATTTAAAATAAAGTTTAAGAGACATTGTAAAGCGGCTGAGAGCACTTGGCGAGATTTTGGATTTGAATTGGCGAACTATTTTAACGAATGGGTTTCGGGACTAAAAATTAATGATTTCGACAGCCTGAAACAACTTGTCATTGTCGAACAGATAAAAGAACGAGTACCTGGAGACATACAAAATCATTTTATTGATGAGTGGAGTAGAATTTGCTCAGTTGACACACTTGCTGAGAAGCTAGATGAGTACGAGAATGCAAGGAAATATAACCAAACTACTAAATTCATTGCTTCTCAACCATATAGGAACTTATACCGGGAAAAACCAAACATGGTTAGTAGAAGATATCATACATTTGGTGAAGGATATAAACATGAGCATAACAACCATGGCAGAATTGATAAGCGGAGTTCTTCCCAAAATCCAGTCACATGCTTTAATTGTGGACGAGTAGGACACTTGGCACGATTTTGTCGAGATAATAAAGAGAGGAGAAGAAACATTGAAGGCAAAGTGGCCGAGGTTCAAGTATCGGAAGGGCAAGTATCCGAAGTTAAGGTACTCAGAAATGGAAATATCGAAAGCAAAGTAGTCACTGCAAGATTTAACGGTGAAGTCATGATAGGAAACAAAAAATGTAAAGGCGTTCAACCAAAAATAGCTGCCCTTAAGAAAGTTAGAATTTCATATAATGGAAATGAATACGAAGCTGTAGTAGATTCTGGTGCACAAATAAGTGTATTTAAAAACGATATAGTGGGTAAGGAAGTGGATTACAAAGGACATATAATACTACAACCTGCGTTTGGCGAAAGTCTAAAAGCTGAATTAAAAGAAGTGGAAATCGCTTTGGTAACGGAAGGATATATTACGCCTATAATTAAAACGATGATAGCAGCCGTCAATGGGTTAAATGCTGACATTTTGTTGGATGCTGAAACTTATGAGGCATTATTAGAACAAAAAAGAGTATACAATCCCAGTTTTACTGCTGCTATGAAGCTAAGATCAGATTCCCGAAAGGAGCAGTTATATATGAGTGCAAGTGACGGAGAAGAGCAGCAGGAGCCAACAGTAGGTGAATGCGGTGAAAAAAAAAATGGAAATGAAACCGAACGATTCAAGATACAACAACAAAGTTGCGATACTCTCCAAGAAGCATGGAAATTGGGGAAGCAAAATAAAGGAGGGTATGTGATACAAAATAATATACTATGCCATGAAGAGCTGTTGGACGGGAATAGAATACAACAATTAGTAATTCCCGAAATTAGAAAAGGTAAAATACTAGAAATTGCCCACGAGTCAGTATTCGGAGCACATCTAGGAGCTCGTAAAACAATTCAAAGAATTAAATTTTCCTTTTATTGGCGAGTTGTTCGTTCAGTAGACAAAATTCCGATAACACCTGTGTCACGTCCTGAACTTCCATTCCAAGTGGTGAACGTAGATCTAATTGGTCCTCTAGATCCAGTATCAGCACAAGGACATAAATATATCCTTTGTTTGATGGACCAACATTCAAGATGGCCTGAAGCAGTCCCGCTCAAATCGTTAACGGCAAGGAATACATGCGAAGCACTGCTCGGAATATTCTGTAGGACAGGAATTCCAGAAGTAATCGTGGTGGATAATGCGACAAATTTTACGGCAAGTTTAACGCAAGAGTTTTTGAAGGTTTTAGGAGCTTGTCCGCGATTTTCAACGCCATACCATCCGGAAGGGAACGGATTGATTGAAAGATGGAACCAAACCTTCAAAAATATGCTACATCACATTATTAGAGAAGTAGGAAGAAATTGGCATCGACATATACCATTTGTACTATGGGCTTATCGAGAAGTTCCAAATGCAACTACAGGAGTACCACCTTTTCTGCTAATGTACGGGAGAGAACCGAAAGGCCCGTTATCTATATTGAAGTCACTTTGGGCCGGAGATATGTTTTTACCTTTGAATATGAAAGGATCAGCGGAGGAATATTTAAAAGAGTTAAAAGGAAAATTAGAAATAGCAACCGAAAAGGCAAGGTTAACAAGTGATGTGCAACAAAGTAACTATGCCAAATATTACAATAGAAGGAAAAAATACCGGGAATTTGCGCCAGGAGATCAAGTACTTGTGCTAATGCATGATTCATCCAATTCATTATATGCCAGATGGATAGGTCCAGTAAAGGTAATTAGAAGAGTGAAACCGAATTCGTATTATTTGCAAATGCCTGAAGGAAATTTAAGATTATTACATGTTAACAAAATGAGAGAATACAAAGCGAGAATTCAAACAGTTGGAGTTGTCTATGATATTGATGATGAATTTGGTGAAATATACGAAACACCAACTCTTCCTACAGATGTGGAAAGCTATGAAGCATTGAAAGGATTAAATTTGGATTACTTACCCAAAATGCAACAAAATCAATTGAAAGATCTTTTACATAGACGCAAAACGTTGTTTTCGGGGAAGATAAGGATAGCTAAAGTTGGGAAACATGCGATAAAGCTGAAAGCTGAGGAGGATACGATGAAACCAAAAACGTATAAGATACCAGAAAACTTAAAGGGGAAAGTGGATGCACAGATCAATGAATTGCTAGCGTTAGGACTGATTGAACCGGTGGTAAGTGAGATAGCACACCCGGTAGTATGTGTTCATAAGAAAGACGGAACAATCAGGTTATGCATTGATTTCAGAAGTTTGAATGCTCTTACCGTTCCGGATGCATATCCAATGCAAAATATGATGGAGTTGAATTTCTTAGTAGGAAAGAAGAAATTCATTACTGTGCTAGATATGTTGAAGGGATATTGGGCTATACCGATGGAGAACGGCAGCAAACACCTCACAGCATTCCGAACTCACCGAGGCCAGTACCAATGGAATGTATTACCCTTTGGATTAAGAAATGCTGCTGCAACCTACCAAAGAGCTATGTCTAAAGTGGTTCAGTCCATGTCTGATTTCACTTGTGCTTATATCGATGATTTAGCAGTATTTTCTGATACGTGGGAGGAACATTTGATTCATCTTGAAGAAGTTTTTAAGAGATTGGAATATTTTAATTTCTCCGTGAACTTGAGAAAGTGCGAATTTGCTAGACAAAAGGTTAAATACTTAGGACATATTATTGGTTCAGGTAAACATGCTCCTGACAAAGAACGAATAAGAGTAATACAGAAATTAGAGGCACCCAAAACCAAAAAACAACTGAGAAGTGCTTTGGGATTATGCAACTTTTACAGGCAGTATATTCCAAACTTCGCAAAGATTGCTCTTCCACTAACAGAGCTTACTAAAAAGAAAGTTCCTAATGAGATTCCTTGGAGCGAAGAAGCTAAGAAGGCATTCAAGGAATTGAAGACGTCGCTATGTAAGATCGCAGAGTTACAAGTCCCAGACATAGAGAAACCATACTACTTGCATACGGATGCATCTCAAAATGCGGTCGGATGTTGTTTAGGTCAGTTAGATGAAGAAGGAAATATTCGTCCCATAGCTTTCGGTAGCCAGAAGCTGAATTCAACTCAACAGAAATGGTCTACAATTGAAAGGGAAGCTTATGCTATTATTTGGGCTTTGCAGAGATTTGAAACCTTACTCTGTGGTGCTAAGATTATTTTATTAACTGATCATAATCCCCTAGTATTTCTGACGAGTGCGACACCCCAAAGCCCGAGGTTGCAGAGATGGGCGTTAGCCATTCAACGCCATGATATTGAGGCAAGTCACATCAAAGGATCGAAACTTAGTAATGCAGATGCATTGTCCAGACTGTAAATATAAACTAAAATAAGACTCTGAACATTTTTTCCTATTATTATTATTAGGTGATTAAAGTAAATACCTAGTGTTAAGTTAAACCTAAGATTCAGTGAATATTTGGGTGAATGTGAAACATAGTTTGTTTATGTGTAAAGTGTGACCCTTAAATTATTTGCCATATTCGATCTTTGGATCTAATATGACTCTGGGGGGAAGGTGTCAGGGTCACGTGATGTAATAACACGCATTTTCTGATGTTGCGAGCTAAAAGCTTGATATTATAGATATGATCATTTTGTTTTGTTTTGGTTTTTTTTTGAACGATGGATGAAAAAAGAATAATAATAATAAAAAGGTGAATTAGTTTTGTAGAATTTTGCGTTATTTCTTTTGTAAAAGGTTACGACTGACAGTGGCTAGCTTTAGTTTATGATAGTCTGAATTTAGCACAATCAAACAGTTGTCTCCGATATTTATCTCTTTGGCAGGAGGGGGGGGGGCGTAAGAAAAACCTATATATATATATATATATATATATGTATATATATATATATATATTTCTCGTTCTTTGTGCACTAACGAGTTCTACTTTTAGTGCTGTAAACGAAAAAGTGGAAGAATATAGTTCAACGGTTGAAAAATGCTTCGCTATATTATAAAAAAAAGCAATAATTGTAATACACTTATCTAACCAATAAAACAAACTGGTTGTGTTACACGATTTCATCGAAAATTTTTTATAACTAAAAACTAAAAAATGAGAATCCAGATCTCATGACGAAAATTTTTTGTTTTTATAATTCCCATTTTTAGAGCTCATTTGGTTGCTTTGTTTGTTCATTTTTCTAATGTTCATTCTTTATCTTGAAATTATTTCTGTCTAGGAAATTTTCGAAAATTTCTCCATTGTGCTTTCGTAATCATTTTGGTAAAATTAACAATATAACATGCTTTTAGTTAACACTATAACATGCTTCTTGCAATTATTTCTGTCTAGGAAATTTTCGGAAATTTCTCCAATGAGCTTTCGTAATAATTTTGGTAAAATTAACAATATAACATGCTTTTATAATATGTGGTAAAGTTTGGTAAATGTGGTAAAATTTGGTAATTTTATTATGATACTTAAGAGCATGGTATGAAAATCATTTATTGCGTTAAATGTACCTTTCAGTTTTGTATTTTTTACTAATTGTGTTGCAATAAGAACTATAAATTTTGAAAACCAGAATTTCTGGTAAACCGTTACTTCAGGAATTGAAAAATTATCAAATAGTTATCGTATTAATAAATTATATCGTATCGTATTAATATATTTTATTAACCAGTAATATGCATTTTTTAGCACAAATATCTTTATCTAACAGTAGGATAATTTTATCAGAATTTTTTTTATCCTGGAATATTTATTATTTGATTATTCTTTGCTTAAATAAGAAAATATATAAATTTTGATTAAAAAAATAGCAAAATATGTTTTTACGTTTATCCATTAAAATTTCAAGAAAAAAGTTTATAAAAATTTAGAGTTATTATGGAATATTAAGTATATTTTCTTAAGGATTTAAGAATATTCCTTATTTTTCTGTTTCATTGTTCGCGAAAGTTTGATCAAAATATTAAACAGTCATTAATATTCATGGGGTATTAAAAATGTTACAAATCTAATTTTTCTTAAGCTCAGAGATTTTATTATTTTTCATCAGACTGTATTCCTGAGATAATTAGGGAGAATAAAATTTAAAACTGAAAATCACTTCTTAATTCTATGAAATAATTAAATACGCAATATAATGGCTTTTATGCTTTTTCAACGTTTCACTTTAATTTTTAAGTATTATAAAAAAAGATATTTGAAATATATAAAAACTGAAACTGAAAAATAACGAAGACATATTTTCTTTATTATCTGAATAATTCATTAAAGAAGCAAGAATTAAAAAAAAAAAAAAAATTTGGTACTTTTTAAAGAAAATTAAAATGTCCAAAAAGCTATTTAGGTCTGTATACACCACGAAGGCAATATATAGAGCAGCATTATTTATTGTATCTTTATAATTTAATTGTATTTTTATAATGCACATTTAGAGTATATTTTATGACATATTATCTGAAGGAAAATTGATCTTCATCGTAGTTTTGAGTAAATTTAACTTACAAAATGGACCAAATTTCCACTGGAATCCCTGCAGAAATCTACCGACAGAATTTATCGTCTTATTTGGCCTCAAAATATTATTTCCAATTGAAAGGCTGACCATTTTCCGATCAGTTAGATTGCTCAATTTCCAATTAAAGAGTTGTGCTTACTGATAATTCATGTTAGAAATATATCGTTAAAGTTTACAGAAAAACATATCATTAGCTAGTTTAGATTTTTGAGCCTTATCTGACAATTTTAATAAAAAAAGAAAAAAAAAATCCTCTATTACTATTTTATACTACAATAATAACAATAATGATAAATTATAATTTCAGTTCTTGTATTGGTGAATGATATTTTTCAACGATATATATATTAAATATGATTCATTCAATCTTAATGTTTAATAATGCTCGAGAAAATAAAATTTCTCACAAATGTAGATCAAGGGGAAAAAACGCTTTATGTCTCTTTTTTTTCCTCAAAAATGGTAATTAAATCGTCCTCTTATACATTTTGTGGATTAAAGTCTTCACAAATCAATAATATGAAAAATAGGTTTTCTCCGAGCGTCATTACACATTGAAGATGGAACGTGCTGGAGAAAAACAATTTCTGCGAACGGGTAGACAAGAAGAACAAACTCAAAGTACACTTTTCGTAATTACTCTGAAAAAACGGTTAAATAACAATTTATTTAATTGTTATTTTACCATATTTAAACAAAACTGTAAAATAACCATAAATAAGATGATAATCAAACTGGTTAACTGTGAGAAAACCGTTTATTAACTGCTTTCACCTAATACGCTTAAACAAGAGAATTTTATCGCACCAATTAATCCCACCTAATATAGCCACTTAGTTCATTGGAACTGCGTACATCTTATAGACGTGAGAGAATAATTTGTCAGGCTCATAATGGACAGAAATGGGGTTTTAGTCAGATCTTTGACACTACAATATTTCCTCTAATTTCCTTTAACGTATGAAGACTTTTCAGTGAATGAATGCCCCAAATTAAGTCCTGTATTCTCCAATGTTCATTACCTAATGAAAAGCTTAGCTATGTCCAGTTAAATGCCTTTTATAATGTTTTGAAACCATGCTAGTTATAAGTTGTTAAAAAATCGTTTCGTTTTGTATTCATTGTTTCATAACCCTAATAAATGGATTCGAAACGTTAAAGATAAAAATGTTCTATACCGTAAACTTTACGGTCAATCGGATGGACAGACTGCTTCCGGTTATCTTACCATCATTTTAGAATGAAAATTTTAACAGTAAAAAGTGAAGGAAACGAACTGAAAACTGGTGCGGTTTGGCGAGAAATTTTGAGGAAAAAACGGTTCTTGTACTACCTGATTTTTAAATTTTATTTTTTTACAACATCAAAAATTTATTTTAGGGGACATAAATAAATGCTTTTATCATTCATGCATTTTTTTATTTTTATGATTTCAACCTGTTCCTAAAAATTCTCAAAGCATAAAAGTAGTTTCTCTAAGAATCAGCTTTAATTGACATAAACCATTTCACCCCATGATCTTCAAGCTACTTAAATAAATTAAAAATTCACATTTTTTACTAAGGAAAAAATATCTCAAGATTAAAATATTATCAAAAGAATTTTTTTTCCTGAAAATATCATTGATCATTGTTTTAAGTTTGTTCACTAATGATTTACATAATTTAATTTTTTTCATTGTTTGCAAGAAACATTGTCTTGTTATATTTTTGAAGGTTCTAGTTTTTCTTTTAAAGAAAGTAAAATTATAACTTTTGCATTACATTTATGTAAGACTCCTATAATATTGGTACGTATCGATGGAGGAATGCGTAAAACCATCAATTAAACATTTTCTCAGATAATGTTTAGATGCATTGTTATTACAACTATAACGTGAAATTATACTATAATTGACACTAAACCGAGATGATTTTATTACTTTTTTAGTGACAAAAATAAAGTCATCTCACTATTATATTAGTTTATATTAGTTTGCATAAAATTACCCTATGTTTAATGCTATAGTAAGATGACTTCCTTGTTTTTTTTAATTAGAAAAATTTTAAAGTCATCTGAGTATAGTCATGTATAATTTTATGGTAGTTTACATAAATTAATTACATTATGTTACATTATGATGAATGTTCAGTGAGATGACTTTATTATTTTTTAATGACCGAAATAATAAAGTCATCTCACTATGACATCTATCATAATGTAATTTTATATCATTTTGCAAAAAATTACACTATGTTCAATGCTATAGTGAGATAACTTTTTTTAATTACAAAAATTATAAAGTCATCTTAGTATTGTCACATCATTGTAACATTTTCTGGTAGTTTACATAAAATTAAACTATGATCAATGCTTTAGTGAGGTGACTTGTTTTATTAATGATAAAAAAAATAAACTAATCGCACTATAGTTGTCTCACATAATGTAATTTTATACTAGTTTGTTGTTTCTAATGCCACTTACCACATTAGCAAGCCTACTTGGCGAAGTCAAGCAATTTCAGGCAGAGAGTGCGTTTCTTGTTTTTCAGTGGCGCCATCTATGGCCAAGAATCCGACTTCAGCCACATCGTACGTCACACCCGTTTATAAGGCGGACCCATTCATACATCCATTCATTCATCCACAGATCGTAATTTTGACCTGAATCAGAGAACGATCAATCTCCAATCCAGTACCCCCAGAGGTTTTGATTTGTATGGGAACATGGAGGACTTTGCGACTCGACAGAATTTAACGTGCATCAGTCACCAACTACACGGGGAGTCTTCAGTCAGCGGGGTTCGAACCCACGAACTCTCGGACATGGGCCCAGTGCCCTACCGACCAGGCTATCCCGGCCCCATTATACTAGTTTACATAGAACTACACTATGATCAATGCTATAGTAAGATGACTTTATTCTTTTAATTGCAAAAATTATAAAGTCATCTCTTTAGAGTCAAATCATAGCATAATTTAATGCTATTTTATATAAATTACACTATTATCGATGCTTTAGTGAGATGACTACATCTCACTACAGTCATTTCACATTGTAATTTTAGATTAGTTGCTATAAAATTAAACTATGATCAATGCTATAGTAAGATGACATTTTTTATTTTTTTTTAAATACAAAAATTATTCTCTTACTAATATAATAATATAATATTTCATAATATAATTTTATGTTATGTTACATAAAATTACTCTATGATCGATGTTTTTGTGAGATGATTTTAGCAGATTTTTAATGACAAAAATAATAAGGTAATCTCACTATATATAAAAGTGCAATTTTTTCTTAGTTTACATAAAATCACACAACGATAGGTAATAGATGACACTTACAAAAACTATTCTACTTAATTTACAGAAAAGATAATAAATACAACAATCGGTAGAAAAAAAACGACTATGCTTCACGCATTTTAACTACCAATAAAAAAACATTTTTTTCTTGCTGGCATTCTTTTTTTGCTTAAAGTTTGATGTTATTGGTAAAAAACAATGTAAAAAAATCATTCAGAAATAAATTATTTATATTTTTGTTTTCCGCCCTATTCCTTCAATGCTTGATTGAAGCAAAGGTTCTTTTTCTTAAAATCTATTCTCAAAAGCAAGCTTCAAATTTCAGTCAGTCATATAAAATTCGCATTTAGTCCTGCAAAGTAAAAAGAAAGCGAGATCCAGTCGCTCAATTAGCGAAAAGAAAATTTACTATTCGTTTTTTGTTTAATTTTCTTTCATTACAAAAGCTAATTATGCGTTATTTATTTTTACACCAAGAACAAAATGAATATTCTCCCTGAGAATTAAATATTTGTTGTGTGAATATTTACACTAGAGATTTGTCTTTTAAATGCAATAATCTCGGGAATTTTGTGCAAAGCAACTCCTTTTTTTAGCTTAAAAAAAACGGATGATGTTAAATATTTGAATAATTCATGGATTTCTTGCTTTAACATGATAAACTCGAACTTTGTGAAAACAAAGCTCACGCAGAGCTAAACACAACGTTTAATAATAACGCACAACTGAATTTTTTTCATTAGAATAAAAAAAAATAGTTTTTTACTTTTTATAAAAATTATTGTTTTTAATTGTTTGTTTTCATGAAGGAGAAAGACACAGATATAATGCTATTTATATTTGGTTAAAAAAACATTTTAATACAAACATAAGTTTTTTAAACATTTTCTTTTCTTTTATATCAATGAAAGATTTTTTTAACTGCTCAAGATAAATGTTTGAATCCAAACGTAGTTGGCATACTTTTTATTTTTTCTTGACTAATAAAACATCATTTCGTATTCTGTTAATTAAATCACGCATATAGTCTGTTAAAATTTTGTTGCATATTCAAATGTAATATCGTGTAAACGTTCCTTTATATGGTGAAAATGCTAAACATATTGAATGTGATACCTATTAAGAGTGGACCCCACCCTGAGATGGTAAAATATTAACGTTTTTCTTGAATTTTTTTCAAGTAATAGAGACAATACAGAGACTCCTTGTTTTTTTTAATGTTATTTAGCTACAATTTAAGTCTATTTTAAATTTTTTTTTTTACAAAATTATAAAAAATAAGTGGGTGGCAGCTCCGTGTGTAGCTAGCTGGTCATCAAAAAGTAGCACCTCACTGGCCTCATGGATTTAGAAGTCCTGAAACATAGGAAAATGATTTTGTTTAGATTTATGAAACATAAAGGCATTATCTAAAAAGTAGCATAGCGGTTTTTTGATATTCGCAAAATTACCAAAATGGCGGCAACTTAAAAAAAAAAAAGTTAAGTTTTTCATTAAAAAAATATTCATTAAAATACTAATATAATATCGAAATATAAAAATATCAAAAGAATCCTATGCTACTTTCTACAGAATATGTTTTTCCGTAATTTAAAATAAAGAACAGCTTATTTCGTTGCATAGATCATGAGAAAAACGTTAGGCCAGGTCAAAAAACAGCGTTTTGAGAAAAATGCTTTTAAAGTTTTGACATATGATAGGGGAAAACGTTTAATTTCATTTATATAATAGTCGATAAATGAAATGCCTACAATAAGTTTCTATATGCAGTTAACAGAATGGATAAGACACAAAAAGAATGTCACCCCTCCTAATCCTTTCTACCTGCTAAGTGACGACTCTCTATTTTACGGAATTACTTCCAAACGAAGTTAGGTACCAAGAAATCGTTTTATACAGACATTAGGAAGGGTACAAAGATTCGAAAAATGCAATAAATTTTTTTTCGAATTTTTGAAATATTCCTTAAATTCGATAACACGATAGAATTTAAAGATATTTCAATATTAAAAAAATATTTTTAGAAAATATTTGTATTTATTAAAATTATTATCCCGCCAACAGCCAACGATTATTTTTTTCACACATTTCACACTCCACATCTTTTATTAGGACTATGTATTTATATGCCATCAGTATATGCCTTTTTCAATTTTGAATGCATGGATTTTCAAATTCGATTGTAATTTGTTTTGGAGTTACTTTGACGCACTTTTTACTGTGTATCATACTAGCTTGCTATTAGCCTCTTTTTGTGCAATGTAATGACTGTAATTTCTTTTTTTGTTTATTCCTTAATACATAAAGCAGTATTTGCCATAATCTCTAAGATCAGTTGACACAAATTTTAAATAGTGCTCTTATAGTCCTTTTGTGAGTTATGGATAAGGTTTGTAGAATTGAGACTAGGATTAAGCAATCGATTTCACCTCAAATGCATCGTTTGCTTTTGAATCCTTTTTTTTTGACCGTAATTATTTAGAAATTTTTCTACAAATAAACTGAATGGGTTAAAAATAAAATAATTTCTAAACGTAAAGTTCGAAAACTTATCTGAAATCTATTTTCTACAGTAGAAATCAAGTTTATGAGGCTTACCATATTATTGAAGCTTGAAAGTATAAAATTTCTCTCTTGTTGATGACTACTTTATTATACCATTAAATTATCATCAAAAAATAATATAATCAAAATATTAAAAAAAAAACTAACATTAGTTTAGTTAAAAGTGTGTATTTATTGATAGAAAATACCAAATCAGCTCAGAAAATGTAAATAAAAAATTATGCTTCTGAGCATTCTTTCTTTGGGATTCAGCTGCGCGAATTAATAGAACTATTGGGGTAGTAGCCATTGTTCCTCCGTTTTTTTTAAAAATCGTTTTATGACTTTGATGTTGGGGAGGATTCCATTTTTCTGCCATTTTCTATGTCGTTTAAAGCAAAGTTTTGTGCAGAAATTAATTCAATCACTCTTCATCGAGCTCAACAGGATAAACAGAGCGAGACACGGCTTTGAAGTCTAAATTTGTATATTTAAGCATGGTATAATGGTCAAAAGCGATTCTTTCAGCTATAACACGTTCTTTGTGTAAAACACAAATGTCACGAGCAGCTTTCTCGGCCTTTAAATCTTTATTAAATCTAAAGGAAGGAGAGATTGACAATGCTTACTTAACATTCCATTTTAAAAAATTAACGCAAATTATCTATTAAGAATAAAAGCAACAGTTTTAACTAAAATATTGCATGTAGAAAAAAAGTCGATAACTTAATTGCATACTCAATAGTATTTAATTGATCAATTGTATAAATTAAAAATAATATACAACAATACGAGGGAAATTAAAAGGTATTTATTATACAAACATTGCATTTCTTAAAACTAAACATTTGTTACGATTTAAAGAAAGATATAACTATTAAAACACAAACAACAGAGCACAAAAAAAATCCACTTTTTAAAACGACATTTTAAAAATGAAATTTTTTTAAGCAGAAAAAAATAACACAGCAAAAAAACTGAAATGTGTGGAGTTATTACTTTAAATAATGTTGTGTATGTTATTTAAAATACTGAGAGCTCATTTCCTTAAAATATGCTACTTTATTATAATACAAATTTCGCAGCTTTAAAATATTTTCTGAAAAAATGACTCTCACGGCAAAAATATTTCCGCAGAATAGTTGGTGTCGGGAAAGAAAGATAAAACGCTTACTTGTTTTATGTTAGCACTTGAGGAATTTCAATCTCTTTTATTGTGCACGGTTTAGGTTGAATAGTTGTCTATTTTGGATACAGAACCTTAAAATGTTTCGATGTAAAAAATTCAAAGACTTGCAAAAAATAGGAGAATTCGTGCCAGAGAATCATCTGAAATCCAATATCTCCTCGAAAAGAACGAAGGAATTCCCGAAAAGAAATTTTTGAATAACACGGTGGAACTTAACTTAAAGATGGCGATTTTTTATTTTGCAAAGCGTTTAGGCTGATTTTTGCTGGTGTTTTATGTTTAGGATTCTCTTTTCATTAGCGTGTATTTTAATACTCTAGAATATATTGTGTAAGACTAAATGCGTATTTGTTTTTTTTTAGAAATAATTGTATGCTCTTGAACACATTTTCTGGATTTATTCACTTAAACTATTAAAGAGATTATAATTTAGAAAAAAAGTTTTAAGGTTTTGTTTCATGTTATTTGAATGTTTTTTTTTAATATAAAATATATTAATCTAATTTTTAGTAATAAATACACACTTTTTTATAATAAATAAACAAACAAATTTTAAAATGAGGTAAAAGATGTAATTAAATAAAATCTAAAATTTGAATCGATTTTGTATGATATATTTCTTTAGATTGAACTTTAGAACTTTCTGCATTGAATGAAAAAAAATGGATTTTACGTGATAAACATAACATCGTTTTGAATTAAAAAAATATTGCTTTACTTATTTTTGTTTTAGGGGGGGGGGCAGTACAAAACTACAGTACTTTTCGGGAAAAAAAGTTTCATTTTACGTTAGGAGTACACTATTTTCACCTAAAATTTTAATTATTCATTAATTTTAATAATTTTAAAGGGAAGAGTAAAAGCGCTTAAAAGTTTAAAAAAAATTTCAAAGCTAAAGGAATAGATATTCTGCAAAATTTTCATATAGTCGTACAAAGGCTGTGTAGGCTATATTTTTTGACTCTGCTGAAATTTCGGAAGGTTCGTGAAAAATAATATGCAGTTATTGTGCCCCATTTATGTCAGTAAAAATTTTCGCAAAATAACTGTTAACTTTTTAAAAATTTAAAGAATTTCTCATTATGCAACCTTGTTTAAATTAACCTTGAACCTTTTTGAAGGATTCAGAAACCTTCCTATTAAAAGCAAATTCATTACGGGAATAATTTGGAAAGATTGAGTTGTGACAAAGTTGTATATCTTCAAATCAGATTTAACCGTGAAATGAGGTTTAAGTAATTAATCTAATTAATCTTAGAGATGAATAATACTATAGTTTGTGACTTATGAGTCTAATGATGATGAGTAGGGATATAGTGCTGCCATCTATGTCTTCTTGTAAGTTCCTTTGGTAGATGCTCACGGTAGAGTAGCATTTGTAGTAAAAACTCCACGCGAACATAAATAATGGAATACAATTTACCATGTGTGGAATGTTTTGTTTTCTCATGCATATGGATATAATTCAAATCCTCAAAATTCATTTTTGGTAGTATTTTTACATGGTAATAATTTTAGGTAAACTACCTGAGTCATAAGACTAGAGGGCAAGAGACAAAAAATAGCTAATTAATAGTATAAAATTTATTCAATAGCAATCCGGTTCGTTCATAGTATATTCATATAGGAATTTTTACACTGTAAAAAAATGACAAGTAAAAGGTGTAAATTCGATAGATATTTTGTTTACACAAATAACTGTTTAAAGTAAAATACAGATTTTTCCGTTTTTAATCATTGACCTCACACAGCAAAAAATTCCCGTTTTTCTACAGACTTTCTCCGTATATTTGACAGTATAAGGGTATTTTCCACGAAACATTTTTTCCCTGTTTTTCATCGTAATCATAAATAGATTAAAACTGCCAATTTGAATTCTAGTTTTTTCCATGCAAGTTTGCTCACTCAAAGATAATTTCATCTTTATTCATATCATCTTGCGATTACTTTCTACATTTGCTTTTACTTAACAGCAATACTTTTATGGTTCTGAGCATCGTTTAAATAAGCTTGAGATTTGATTTCATTATCAAGTTGATACTCTACCTGATTTTTATCTGTCTCTAAATATAGTTTTTCAGTAACTTAAATAGCTTTTATAAGGGTGGGAACGTCTAATTTAAAATTTTTTACACTTAAATATAATTTCTATACATAATACTTTTATGATGAAGACAGTTTAAGATTTTTCTTCATGACAAGCACCACAGCTGTCTTTGCTTTGAGAACAGAGCAGTAGCCTTCCAAGTAGGTGAACCAGGTTCAAATCATAACGGTGACTGATTATTATGATTTTGTCTAGCAACGACCACATAGTATGCCTAGTTATTTTATACATTTATTTTTGTTTAAATAACAGAGTTTGTTTGTTAAAATAACAATATTTAACTGATAAAAAATAAGCGTTCGTTTTTAAATAGCAGTATCTTCTGGGAAATAAACTGTTTTATACTTGAAACTAACAAATTTTTCTATAAAATGAACAACATTTATACAGTATATAATATAATTTATTCAACAATTTTTAAGTTGACAAGTAGTATTTAATTGGCCTAAAAATATAAGGAACTTTTCAAAAAGTTTTTAAACCTATCAACTAAATGTATTTTAACATATCTAAATTAAAGCAGAATAAATAAGACATTTAAAAAGTAATTCAATGTATTGCCATTTATTTAATTAAATCGCAAAAATGAGAATGAAAAATGAATGATATTTAAAAATTATTTAATGACGTTTCTCTTATTTATTTTTTTAAAGTTAAATACATTTTAGGAAGCAATTCAATTTTAATTTCGCATTTTTGGTGTTTCAACATAAACTAATTATTGAACAATAAATTATTTTTTAATTTTGCAATGAAAGATAAAATATAAATTTTAAAAAAAAGTACTTTTAATAATTAAAACCACTTATCTTCTATTCATATTTAATTACTTTCACTAAACAAAATCGGACGGAAACGTACAATATAATTAAAGTTTCATTATCTACAATACTTCATTAAAAAGCGGAAAATCATAGTAAGTGTAAAATATTTGTAAAAACTATTTTGTTTTATTAATTTGTGGAATTGTTTGGTTATTTCTTTTCTGTAATGTACAGCAAGGAGTACGAAAAAATCCAATCCAAATACGAAAAGGTAGTGTATATATATATATATATATAGTTTATTATTTCGTGTGAATCGTAAAATCGTAATGGTCT